>CM022092.1:11502671-11905914 GCA_011114355.1 Carex littledalei | reverse complement strand
CATTAAGGAGGCCAAGAGAGAAGATAAATCGAACAATGATTCTAGTGCCTATTCTGGAGATAATGTTAAATATCTTGGGATCAGTAGTTTCAGACTCTTCAATTTGGCTTCCAATGTCTTCTCTACTTTGATTAATTTGTTTTTGCAAATTACTATTGATCAATTTTACTTTTAACAGAATCCAATATATAACTTTCTGTAATAGGCGCTACTACGCTAGCCAGCTTAATATGTAAAAAAATTAAAATTTGATAGAATTTGTTAGATATAAATACTTGATACATGAACTATTCACGCTTGCATGACGAGATATGAATACTTGCAATACTTGATATTAATACTTTCAGACATCATCCTGTGCTATATGAAATTGTTTTTTTATAGAATTTGTTAAATACAAATACTTAATGCATGAACTATTCACACTTGCATGACGAGATATGAATACTTGCAATACTTGATATTATTACTTTCAGACATCATCTTGTACCATATGGAAATTTTTTTATAGAATTTGTTAGATACAAACACTCGATACATGAACTATTCACACTTGCATGACGAGGTATGATTACTTGCAATAATTGAATATTAATACATTCAGACATTATCCAGTGCTATATGGAATTTTTTTTGATATAATTTGTTAGATACAAAACACTTGATACATTAAATATTTACACTTGCACGACGAGCTATGAATACTTGCTTAATGAGTTATGAATACTTGCATGGCGAGGGATGAATACTTGTGCGACAGACAATCCGAAAGTATGTCATCATGGATCTCATTTGAAAGAAAAAATTGTGTAGAAGACGTTCGTGGTTTTACATTTGCAAAATTCCTCACAGATTATCAGAAATATTGGTTATATTGAAAGGAGAAAAAAAACCACCTCTAATAACGTGTAAAGATAGGTGAGTGATGCGTCCAGTTTTTTATTTGTAAAATACTTGATATCTTAGATATGAATACTTGATATATTATATAGTAATACTTGTGCACATAGGATCTATACTTGCTTGATGAGGTATGAATACTTGTATGACGAGGTACGAATACTTGTGCGACAGACAATCCGAAAGTATGTCATCATGGATCTCATTTAAAAGAGAAAATTGTGTAGAAGACGTTCATGGTTTTAGATTGGCAAAATTCATCACAGATCGTCAGAAATATTAGTTAGATTGAACGGAGAAAAAAAACACCTCTAAAAACGTGTAAAATATGAGTGAGTGATGTGTCTAGTTTTTTATTGGTGAAATACTTGATATGTTACATATGAATACTTGATATCTTATATATTAATACTTACTCAATTAGGTATGAATACTTGCGCTCACTAGTTGTAAATCTTTCAAATAGTTAGTGGTCCCCTCAGATAGTTAGTGATGACTCAGGTAGTTAATGACTGGGAGATAGATTGGGGGACTAGGTTCTCCCAAAACTATATTGGGTTACTAATTTTTCAATTGAAGTTTATATTAACCTTGTTTTCCACAAAAAAAAATTGAAGTTTTAAGAGGTAAACAACATAATTGTTATTATGAAATAGCTTTGAAAAGAAGTTTTAGATCATAATGTAAAAAGTTTTTTAATTTATTGATTGTGGATTTGTGGGTAACTGGAGAGGCTTGATTCTCGGTTAGCGCAGTTGCATTCTTGAGTTCTGATCTTCTCAAAAGTACCCCAAAGAAGAAGAACAATATTTGTATCTCACCTCTCTATAGCAATAATGTAACTAGGTAAATAGGAAAATCAATTTTACAAACCGATCCGTATCTATCCTGATATGTCTGATGATCCGCAGATAAATTGATAAGATTTTTTAACTTCTTGTTCAGTTGATGATTGGATTGATCACGCGCCGTAGGCCTGGACGGTCCGGGGTCAAATGGACCACATAACTAACAAATTATATTGGACGAATTATGATACGAATAAAGTCTGAAGTTTTGAAATTAATTCTTACAAACAGAACTAGTCTGAATAATTATTGAACAGCCCGTTTGAGCGTCTCTAGCATGTCAGAACAATTAAGGGATCTTTTCCCTCCTCTCTCTCTCTCTCAGTTCGGTACTCTGCCTCTCTCTCTCGTTCGGTTAGATCGATCTCACCATCTCTCTCAGACTCACCCCTCATCCGAGAGGCGCGCCACGCCTCTCTCCTCTCTCTCTTCCAGACGACCCTCTGTCCGACCCTTTCCCTGCTCCTCTCCATTCTGGATAGCATTTCGTTTATCTATTAAGTTGTTTGAATTTTTTTTTTTTGTGTGCAAAAAAACAACAAATCTGATCTGCAAAACAACTCTTATTTATGTTGGGTATCCTAGAAGGGGCGAAATCAACATTGAGAACAAGATAGGGTGAAATTTTAAGATGTGACATAATTTTTTAATTATTTTGAAAATAAAGAATATTTTACAATTGTTTGAGTCAACTTGTTTTGGTATCAGACCTTTATTTTTGGGTCAATTAGGGTTCTTCTTTGACCTTGTTTCGTAGTAGGTATTGGGTAGGTCTTGATTGATATCCTCTTGAACAATTTCTTCTCCATGTAAAGGAAACTGTAGGTTCATTTCCATCAATTTTTTGGCCTTATTGTGGAATTGTAGACTTTAAGAAAAAATGTGTTAAAAGTTTCCTTAATTTGTATACAAGAAAAGTGTTACTAGAGATAATTCTATTAGTCTACCTTTTTTTCCTTTTGAAATTATTAATAGAAGGTGAAGTCAACCCATTATTTATTCTGTAATATTGTGAGTCAATACAAGCTTCTGAAGCAATTCAAACAATTGAGTTCTAAATTTACAGAGAAAAATACATGAAAATAAATTGAAAGTAAAAATTAAATGCAATATAAGCCAATAATTAAAGCTGTTTTAAATGCAGTATTTGATGAAATCTGACTAACCACAACTTACCCAACTGCTGAGCTATTTAAGCTAATTTTGTAATTTTGGATGAAAGAAATTCAACTAAACTTTAACCAGACAAACTTAAAATGTGGAATTGACTCTGCCTAGCATGACCAGATGTAAGAAATTCAACCCAACCCCACCAAAAAACCAGAAGATAATATATTATGATATAATAAATAATAAAATAAATACATAAATAAAAAGGAAACTTGTTTGAAGTATGAAGCAGATCTATTAAATAAAATAACCTAACACCTGATCTACACTCATATCAACCCAATGATTAATTAATTTGAAATTATAAAATGATACAATGTACTGAGAGTCTTAGACTGAACTTGAAAAATCTGTTCCAAATTGAAGAACTAGCCTGACCTGCCTGAACCCACATAGAACCTAACTGGACCTGAACTTGAAAGAACCCAAAAGACCAGCAAGTGATCTGAAACCCTAGAAGGGGTCTGACTTGGACCTAATGTTATTGTTAGCCATCTGACTTGGAAAAAAAGAACGAGTAAATGTTTCAATTCTATGGTTTTACATTCTGCAAATAGAGCAGAACCAGGATCTAATCCAACCAACATCAGTAGCTAAATGACCAGTTTGAAATTAACTCCCAAGCTGCTTTGAGATTCGGGCTAGCGCTGGAGGCAGTATTATTGGGCTTTGAGATTCGTGCCATGTTAAAAAAAACGGTCCAGATCCAGTAGTTCTAAAAGATTATCTGAATTCAAGTTTGAGCTTATCCAATGAAATATATTAAAAGAAAGACGGAAATTGTGACTTGCGACGATGTGGACTTGTAAACCATAGCGGTACCTTAAAATTCATGTATCCTTCTTAGTCGCTGACTATTGCGTATTAAGTTTGAATTCATTTCTTTCTCCTAAGTCCCAAGTTCTAATGGGAAAGGGGAAGCTTCACATAGCCATGGTGCCATGGCTTGCCATGGGTCACCTCATACCATTCATGGAATTATCCAAACGCATAGCTCAACAAGGCCACAAAATCTCTTTTGTCTCTACTCCAAGAAACCTTACAAGACTCCCAAAAGTGCACCCAAGTTTATCACATCTCATTCAACTCATACACCTTCCCTTACCTCCTACTAAGAACTTACCGGCCGATGCCGAGGCAAGCATCGACTTGCCATCCGACGATTTGAGGCCGTATCTAAGGATAGCCTATGACGGTTTGGAGAGCCAGTTGTCAGAATTTCTCCAAATGGCTAACCCAGATTGGATAATTATTGACTATGCACCTTACTGGGTCCCGCGAGTGGCGGCGGAGTTCGGGATCCCGTGTGCATTTCTCAGTCTATTTAGCAGTGCATCCCTCTCCTTTTTTGGACCTCCATCAGTCTTAAATGGAAGTACTTTGGCCCGGAAAACACCTGAGGATTTCACTAAGGTGCCTGAGTGGGTCCCATTTGACAGTTCAATTTATTACCGTGGCCATGAGGCGCGCGAATTATTTGAACCAGGAGTTTTACCTGACGAGTCGGGCGTGTCGGAAGCGTATCGGTTTGCCAAGGTGATAGAAGATTGCAAGGTAGTGGCTATACGTAGCTGCGTAGAATTCGAGGAGCATTGGTTGAAACTCCTCAGCGACATTTACCAAAGACCCATCATACCGGTTGGTTTTTTCCCACCTTTACCAGAACGAGACGTGCCATTTTTACGACATGATATGACAGATTGGTTAGATAAACAAAAACAAAATTCAGTGGTTTATGCAGCATTTGGTAGTGAGGCCAAGCTTAAAAGCACACAAGTGCATGAGATTGCACTTGGTTTGCAAATGTCTCAATTGCCATTTATTTGGCACTAAGAGACCCCAACGGTTTACCTGAACATTTTGAGGAGAGGATAAATGCTCAAGGAATTATATGCAAAGGATGGGCCCCGCAAGTCAGTATCTTAGCGCATCCGTCGGTAGGAGGGTTTTTAACCCACGGTGGTTAGAATTCGATCATAGAGGGGCTCGCATATGGATTGAAACTAGTACTGTTACCTTTGATGTTTGATCAAGGCTTAAATGCAAGAGATATGGTCAACAGAGGGATTGGGATCGAGGTGGATCGGGATGAGACTGACGGGTCGTTCACGGGTCGGGATATAGCAAAGGGCTTGCAGTTAGTTATGGTGGAAAAAGAATTAGGTGAAGAATTAAGGTGCACAGGGCAAGAGTATAAGAGGATTTTTGGAGATGAGGAGATGAATCAGAGGTGTGTGACTCGTTTTCTTGAATACTTGTCAAATAATACATAACATTGATGTTATCTATCAATGTATATTTTTGTGTTCCTGTTAGTATCTTTTGTATTGGATGTGATAATTCTTTTTCCAGTGGTACATGCCTTTTTATAATCTTCTTGAAATTCAATTTATCAAGAGAAATTTATAAAGATATACCCATCATAACTTCTTGATTTAGATATTTTCCCATAAAAATTTTAAAATTAGTTATCTAATTCTCTATCTAAACTCACTTATTTTATTAATATGCCTATTTGCTATTTAATCAATTAAAAATAAAGATTGATATAAAATATGAAAAAAAAACTAGAAAAATGTGAAACATGGATATAATTGTGTAATTAACTTTAGCAGTGAAAAAAGATATTGTGTGCTGCACCGATTATCACAGGTTGGTTGGAACATTGGATCAAATCTATTATGGATTATCATGACCAACTGTTTAGAGGGCTTAAAGTTTTAAATATTTATTGTTACTAATTGTGTTTTATCTATTTAAACAACAAGCCAAAATCAATATTTAATCTATTCACTTGATTCCCAAACACCTACATATAACTCAAACTGTGTTAAATTAAAAATTTATCAAAGAAAATCCAAATCACAAAGTTATAGGATTACACTTTCCATAAATAATTTCAGGTAATTAATTGAAGCCCAACAACAGAACAAAATTACAAAAAAACACACATAAATTGGAATTTATGACTAGTTACTTAAAAACACATAAATTGGAATTTATGACTAGCTACTTAAATTGGGCTCAAGCCAGACACAATTGTAGGGTTCCCTCAAGCACTTGAAATCAGGATTATGCATTCTGGTTTTCATGTTGTAGTAAAATATCGCCGTGCTAGTTTCGTCTTGAAGCCGTGGCAAGTACAGTTTGTTACTGTAACTCTTGCATGGAGATGCTCTTGCAATAGAAGTTCTAAAATTCAAAAATAGTGTCAGATCCCCTAAATCTTCGAGCTGAGTCCAAGCCATCTTTGATCTATCCAACTTGTAAACTCGGACATTATCCATGTTAACTGCTTGAAACACGGAGATTAAGTCACCGTTCCATTCTAGCAAATAACAATATTCTGAGGAAATCTCAGGCGCCTAATCTAGATCGGAATAAATATGCGACAGCTTATCGAGAATTCTCCATGTGTTGTTTTTTGGATTAAAAACACCAAGGCTACCCAATCTACTCAAACAATAGAATTCCCCATCGATGAAAACCGGATTGTTGTCAGCCACAGGGAATGAGCAATTGTTGTGGAATTCCATTTGATACCATTCATCCTGCCCGTAGTGCCATGCAATAATTTTCGTAAATTCACCTCTAGGTTGACCAACAAGTGCAAATACCACACAACTCAAAGAGTTTGGCGCACAAGACATTGCAATACCATCATAGGAATAAGGATACTCTAATATCGGGAGATGAAGAAAATCATTGGTGAATGGATTTAGCAAACAAAGTTGATTGTAACCTTGTAGTGCTAGAGCCCATCCGTCTTTGGAGAAGAGCAAGCGGCTTGGCTCATTAGAATTAAGGTTCTTTAAATTTAGCGTAAATTATTTGCCTTTGAAAGGATTGTACATTCGACATGTACCCGATTTTTTTGGGCAATACATAAGCCACACTCGTTCTTCTTTGATCGGATTGGATAAGTTCGTCCATGACTTACAAACGGCTTGAAGGCGTCCAGAATCCTTCAAAGGTAATTTTTCTGAAATTAACTGCACCATGTGTATAGTAGATTAGTCGCCAATTGCAAAGAGATAGCATATTCCTTGTTTTTATGTTCTTTTGCATGTGACTTTGAGATTTTTTCAGAAACCTGCTGGAATATAAAAAATATGCTGGTAATTAATTTAATTAAGATAAGAATAATAATTTCTTCTTTACTAACAAAATAGGGGCAAATATAATTAAACATACCTCAGTACTGCATGCATTAGTATAAGATGAAATACAAAGTTCAGGCTTGAGGACAGGTTGCCTACAATTAAAATTATAATTAGTTTGTTTGATGTAATAAAATTAAAATAACATCAAATTTAAAAAGGAAAATAAATTATGGATGCAGTCTTTAATATATATTGTGACATATATATATATACCTCATAGGTAGTAACCAATTGAAAAAGCCATAATATTGGCCCTGTATTGCCTCTTCAGATAGTAATTTAAAACTTAAGGTTTGATTATCCAAGCATATTTTGTAGAGCCTTTTCCCATCATAGCACGACAACATCTGATAAACACAATTCCAGTCCACTCGAGCATCTTGTGCATGAAACGACTGTCCACCTTTACCATGTGAATCGAGGAAAAATGCACAATCGCCGATGCTCTCCACTCTCTCCCAATCAGTTTTTGTTTCTTCAAACTTGAAAATATCAAGATCAATAACAGTTTGTGTCGGACCAGGAAAACATGTTCTCACAAAGAAAATATCTCCGCATGACTCCACCAAGTTCCCAAGTCGTCCAATTCCAAAGGAAAAAAAGTGTTCAGGTTTATCCATACTTATAGTTTTCACATGAGTAGTACCGACGCCCGTCGAAAGGGATGCTATGTCAATTATCTCTATACTGTTTAGAAGCACAACATATAACTTTTCTTTGTACTTGAGCATCGTTTTTACATGAGTGACATCTAGGTCGACAGGCAACTCAGTCCATTCTTTGTCACCCGGATGGCAAAAGAAAAGAAAATTATCTTCTTCGCCAAAAAATATGATGATGCAGTCAGGAGAAGTTGGTGATGATGTTAAAGTACACAATCCAAGAGATTGAAACGACTCCTCATCAATAGACGGAAGAGAAATCTTCTTAAGCGAGTAGATGTTCAACAAGAAACAATCGTCGGTTACATCGCTAACTAAAAATAGCCACTCTTCAAAGTGAGCCAAGCACATTTGGCCCTCCATTTCAGGGATTTTTCTTTCTTCAATACTTCCATTTAAGGGATTGATCAAGGTCTGAGTTTCTTTATCTGATCCTGATGCTCTAATCAGCCAAACTTGGTCATTGAAATCACACGAGACCATGTTTACTACCTTCCTTCCTAATCAATATAATAATTAAGTTGTTAAGACAAGAACAAACTAATGACTTAAGGCCATTAATTCATTAATTTACAAATGACTTAAGGTCATTAATTCATTAATTTACAAATGAGTTGGGCTATTGTACTTCACGCTCATATTTTCAATTCTGAAATTCAAAAAGTCGATCCAAACAGTTCAATATGATCTTCATATTAAACTGTGATTGAAGACTAAATTTTACAATATTTGGAAATGTCTTACTATTTTTTTTTCGAATATTTGAAAATCATTGTTTTTCTAAAAATTATGGACCATAAAAAATCAGTGATTTTTAGAAATTCAAAAAAATAGTAAACAATTTCAAAAAATACTAGTTATTGATTGAATCTAATTTTCGGAGAGATAGATGTTCACCTTATCAATTTCCTTACGAGTTGCTGCAAGGGGAGGGGTAGATGCTTCCGATGCTGTCAACAAGGGCATTCGGTTGCTACATGCAAGAACCTCACCAAGTGCGGAAGGTGCTGGGGTGATGGCCATATTGGTCACCGCTGTAAACTAGCCCGGAACTCAACCGCCAAACCACTTCGCCCGACTCACTCGATCAACATCACCAGTGTGGAGCCTTCTTTTGATGAGCTTTTGCAAGGAAGCTATCCCCACTTCTCCAGGCCTTTACCGCATGATCGTCCAGAGAAAACTTACTGTTACATTACCAGAGATGAAAGCCACTGCCGAGAGATAGCCCGTTTGTCAAACGCGGTGGTTCTCTATGCCCCCGAAATAGAATTTGACCTCTGCCTCGACCAGGTGGCTGAGTATGCAGCAATGACTGGGCTTGTCACAGTACAGCAAGTGTCAATTGGGATTCTAACAAGGTCTCGCTATCTCATTCACCTACCATCTGAGATCGATCCCATCAGATTCATCAAGGCCATACTGGCCAAGGTATGGGACATGGGCTATTTCTTCAGCCAGTGGAGTCCGGCCACTGACACTATCGTTCACAACCCCAAATATAAGGTCCTGATAGACCTCGTTGGTGTTCCGCTTCACATCAGGAGGGAGAAGGAAATCGCTCAGGCAATTGGTGCGTTTGGGGTGTATCTGGGCACTGTTGAGCAAAGTGCAGATGGTGATGTGGCGTGCTGGACAGTGGCGGTGGCGGTTTTGGAATTAGCAAACATTCCACGTCAAATTAGTTTCATAGTCTCTGGCCAGGAGACTCCTGTGGAAATTCTATCTAAAACATGGCTTCATATCCCCCTTTACAAGGAAGAAGAACTCCCTCAACCTTCCGAGCAGTTCTCTCGCCCACTAGTCCTGCCATCAGGCAAACGCACCCCCCTGATGACGACTCCATGGACACTGTCCAGATTACTAAGAAGGAGGTTAAGGATCTGTGCCGAGGAAGAGACCCAAACTCTCTCTCACAGGAAGTAAGGGCAATAATCGCCGGAGAAGACACAGGGCCGACCGATTTAGGGCTGATGGTGACAGCAGCAGCACAGGTCACACCAGATCCGACCAGCCCCGGCACAGTTAATCCACAGGAGAATGGGCTTACGGATGAGACGGGTCGTTTTCCTGAGAATCAGTCATTGGCTACACCAGATGGCGAAGTGAACTTGCCCCAGCAAATCCGATCTGCCAATGCTCCTATTTCAGCAAATTCTGCTACTAATTCAGAGGATATTGACATTCCTGCACCCTCGGCAGAGATGTCAGCGCTAGCCAACAATAGTGAGCAGGAACCTTCTCCAAATCTCCTTCGAAGAACGAGCGGGGCCAAGATGAAGCAAGTCCAGACAAATACCTGTCCCCTTCGTGCCAAAGAACATTCCGGAGTCAGAATTGCCAAAAGAAGAGGGGCTGATCGGGTGACATCTGGCGGCAGTAGTCTACTCAACCACGTGTTGCGCAAGGGTAGACAGCTGGGAGACAGAGGTGTAGCGGGAAGCCAGCCAAATATGCGCCCTAGGGCTCCCCTTGGCAGCAATTTCTCACAGGGAGAACCTTCTACCAGGCCGAGGCCCAATAAGGCCTCTCAGCAGAAAGCAAATAGAAGAGGAGATAAAAAGCACAAACCCACGGAAGTTCACAGAGCCCATTTAGACCTCAACCCAGATGGTTTAATTGAAGTAATAGTTGAAGCCCAACATTGTCATGACATGGCCACGGCTTGGGGCATCCCAGTTGAACAGATCAACAATCTTCTTCAGGAAGATAACTCTCAACGTGTGCTCAACCAGCGAATGTCACAAATAAGTGAAGAAATCGACTTTCAGGCGGGTCAGGAAGATCGTATCTCAGACTTTGACCCGGACTCAGAAGATGAGTTGAGCTTGGGCTCAGATTAAGCCCTCCTGGTCTTCAGTAGCTCAAGTAGTCTTTTTCTTTTCTAATGCAGTTAAAAAAATTCAATCTCATGTCGTGGAATTGTCAGGGTCTGGGGTCTTTAGAGAAATGTTCGGTGGTTAGAAATGTAATTCGGGAGTCCCGATGTGACGTGGTCTGTATGCAGGAAACCAAATGGAATAAAATTGATTTTACCTACATCTCGGCGGTTCTACCGTCATTCTTCGAGAAAGAATACATGTTTATCAGTGCTATCGGTTCAAGAGGTGGCTGCCTAATATCTTGGAAACGAAATTTTCAATTCAACTCAGCCTGGTCCACAAAGCATACGATTTCAGTCCTTTTATTGGAGCTTAAGTCGGGCCAGCAGTTCATCGTCACTAATACATATGGCCCCTCTGTTGATCAGTACAAAAGTGAATATATTGGTGAGTTAAGAAGATTGGTGGCTCTCATTGACAAACCGTGGATCATTGCGGGTGATTTTAATCTAGTTCGATGGTTAGTTGACAGATTAGGTGACATGAGGGGAATAACATTGATGTGTGAATTTAATGATCTAATAACCGACTTAGCTGTGCTAGATGTGCCATTGAAGAACAGAAAGTATACCTGGTCAAATCAAAGACCGAACCCTATCTTCTCTAAGCTTGACATAATCTTTGTTACTAGCCAATGGGAAACCCATTTTCCAAAAATCCTACTCACTGCCTTGGAAGCCACAGTTTCTGACCACTCCCCTCTCCTCCTAAAATGCAGACACTTACATACCCAACCCAAACCTTATAAACTGGAGAGATTCTGGTTTCAATTTGAGGAGGTCAAGCAAATGGTGCATGCGATTTGGGCTCCTCAACCTCTGCAACACTTAACTCATGTTGAGATTTTCGATCAAAAACTGTGGCGCATGCATAAATCTCTGAGGTTATGGCACTCTTCTAACCATAATCAAATGTCCCTTCAACTTGAAAATTGCAAGAAGTCAATAGCAGCGCTCAACCAACTTGAGGAGCAAACAAGCTTGAGTGCCAGCCAATTTCAGCTTAGGCTCGGCCTAAGAAGGAGAGCTTTCCACCTTGCCAGTCTTTATGAAATTAAGTGGAGTCAGAGAGCCAGGTGTCGCTGGCTCAGAGAAGGAGATAACAACACTCGCTACTTCAATGCATTTGCCTCTGCAAGATTGAGACGAAACTTGGTGTTGTCATTAAACCACGAAGGCCAATCCATTACTACTCCTGAAACCATCAAATCCCTCTTTTTCCAGCACATGACAAATATCCTTGGAACTGAAATCCTTGTCCAACCCTTTAACCCGACCCACCTCTACCCAAACCCGAACCCACTAACAAATTTACAGTTCTCTTTTTCAGTGCAGGAAATCGAGGCGACGGTTTTCAGCTTAGCCAAGAACAAGGCTTCGGGTCCTGATGGACTTCCCAATGAATTTGCTCAACAGTACTGGAATCAGATCAAGGATGTCACAGTTGCTCTAATCCAAACCTTTCATGCCGGAACCTTGAATCTGACACAAATCAATCGTGCCAATATTATCATGATACCTAAGAGGGAAGGGGCGATTACAGTGGCTGAATTTCGTCCGATCAGTACCATTAACCTCATCCCAAAAATTCTCTCCAAGATGCTAGCCACCCGCTTGTCTCATCACCTACCCGACCTTATATCCATTCGCCAATCTGCTTTCATTCGAGGTCGGCAAATCTCTGAAAATTTCTTGGCAACGAGAGAAATCCTTCAACACATCTCTCATGTCAAAACCCCGGCAGTGTTCCTCAAATTAGACTTCACTAAAGCATTCGACTCCATAAACTGGAATTTTTTGAAATCTATCATGGCAGCAAGAGGTTTCCCTCCCAAGTGGTGTGAGTGGATCCAACAGCTACTAGAAACCTCCTCTTCCCGAATTATCATTAATGGTGAATCCACGGCTTTCTTCACTCACAAAAGAGGCTTGCGACAGGGGGATCCCCTCTCCCCACTGCTATTCAACTTGGCGGTCGATGTATTACAGAAATTAATTGAAGGGGCTAATAATACTCTTCAGCTCTCACTATCTCCAAAGCTAAGGGATCCGATTATGGCCCTTCAGTATGCTGATGACACAGCTATAATCGCTAGGGCTGACCTTACAACCATAATCACTTTAAAGTTGGCACTGAGGCTTTTCTCTAGCATTTCGGGCCTCCACATCAATTTTTCTAAGAGTGTCTTCCTCCCGCTAAACCTTTCACCTCACGAAATTGAGTTGATACATCTCATTTTTGGGTGTCAACAGACAGAGCTAACAATCACATACTTAGGTATGCCTTTGAATTTCAAAAAACCAACAAGAGAAGATTTCATGCCGCTTATAGAAAAGTTGGAGAAAAGATTTGAAGGATGGCAGAGTAATTTCATTTCAAGGGGTGGGAGATTATTGTTGCAAAATTCGGTCTTAGCCTCAATTCCGGTTTACATTATGACCTGTTGTGTGTTGCCTAAATGGGTGATACGAAGAATTGACTCGATTAGAAGACGGTACCTTTGGGGGAAGCCAAAAACGCATGGGAAAGTGATCTCGTTACTTAACTGGGATTTGGTTTGCACACCGAAAGAATGGGGAGGGTTAGGGGCTACAAATTTGGAGATACGAAACATCTCGCTAGTGTTGCGTTGGTGGTGGAAGGCACAAACCGACCCCGACTGTTTATGGTCAACTATAATCAGTATGTTGAGAAGAATTTCTACCCAAACAGATGGACCAAGGATCTGGGCAGTCAAAGGCTCGCACTTCTGGGGTCAGCTCTTAAAATTGCAACATCTATACCACTGGAGCACCACACTCACTGTAGGCCAAGGGAACACCGTCTCATTCTGGTATGATTCCTGGGGTGACAGACCATTACGAAGGTTTAAAGACAGAATGCCGCGACCCCAGCTACAGGGCATTTCACTGAAGGATGCATGGCCTTTGCTGGATGTGTTGGCACCAGAGCTGGCGCAAAACACTATGGTGTATTTCGGGCAGGGAGAAGATGAGATTACTTGGAGATGGTCTGCACAGGGGACCTACTCGGCCTCATCCTTTTACAGGGCTATGTCAGCTGGAGGTCTGATTAAATGGCAATTTGCTTTCATCTGGAAGACCAACACCCCTTCAAAGGTTAAGGTCTTCTCGGTTCTACTTCTGAAAAACAGGCTACTTACCCATGACATTATGGCGAGAAGAAGAATGCATTGCCAACTTCGTTGTGTCATGTGTGACTCCTGTGCTCAAGAGACGGCACACCACCTTTTTTTCAGGTGCAGGTATGCTAAAGCGATCTGGCAAGGCCTTGCAAGATACCTTGGAAGTGAGGTACTCACTGCTGCCGATTCAGTGCAGCACACATGGGACACTTCATGGGCAAAAGCAAAGCAGGATGGCAAGCTGCAACGAAAGCAATGGGCTCCTTTGTTTATGTGCACCTTATGGAATTTGTGGAGACAAAGAAATGACAAGGTGTTCTCTGACAAGATGAAGCCTCCCAGGATACTAATACAACAAATACTACAGGAGTTTCAGTTGTGGATGAAATTTTGTATTGGTACAGTGGCTATTAGGGAAGGAATTGGCTAGGTTCTAGGATCAGCTAGGTGTGTCAAGTAGTCAGATGAGGTCCTCAAATTCACTATGATTGTATTGTTGTAACTTTTGGTAGCCTCTACCAACACTTTCAAAAAAAGACATTAAAGATATCTATCGATGATTTAAAGATTGACTTTTGATTCGGTGATAATCAATTTAATTCGCCGATCCACTTCTATAATTTCTTATTTATTTTGAAATCAAAATTAACATAATTATAAATAAACCTGAGTTTCACTTTATTGAAAGAAATGGATTTCAGAATAGTATTTGTTTGAAGTCATATATTTTATAATTATGCAAACTGGTATGATTATGTATCTGCATGTTACTTGGAACATAAATTTAACATAAATCTGTTGAAAATTGAATAGGTTGTAATTTAATATGTATTTGAAGCAAAATTCAATTGTAAATTAAATATTATAGAATTTACCACTAGAAGTGTAAAGAAGTAATACAACAGAAGAGCGTGAGACTTCCTCTCTCCTCTTCTCGTTTGCAGGTTGAGAAGATGATCGAAATTCCACAACAACAGCAACTGTTCTTCTACCAGTATCCACACGAACGCTAATAGTAGCAGTCCCCTCCTAGTTTCTTAGAATTTCTTCCCACTTTCTCTCTCTAGTAGTTTATGAAAGATAAGAGTACTTAGGATTTGCTTTTTTACATTTATGAATGCGCAAGCAATTGATGGATGCTCATTCCATCATCCTGTCTTTTAAAGGACCTTCAAGCAATTTTCTAAAAACTGCATTTCCATAAATAATAGAGAGAAATTACAAAGAGTTGAGAGATTGAATTCTCAAAATAGACATCTAATAGTAGAGTCCGAATCTGCTGCGATTCCGAGAGGATCGTAAGATCCTGAGATTCTGAGATCAACGGTTCAAACTTTTCCGTGCGCGGATCTCGGAAACGTTCTTGGAAAAGTAAATTTTTTATGCACGCATCTCGAGAAAGACCAACAGTTGAGATCGGATCGCAGGATTCTGTGATTCCCCGAGAATCACAGCAGATTTATTTTCCTAATAGTATAATTCACACAAATAGCATTTTTCATAAATAACAGAAGAAATTTAGAGCAAACCATCTCTAAATTTTGCACACATTTTCGTACTTAAAATAGCATTTTTATATTATAATAGTATAATTCACATCTAATTTCCGTCAATATTTATGTATATTCATTTAATAAAATTGTATTTATGTTCTTTATCAATAAAATATGTCTAAATTTTGTCAAGGAAAAACTAACACGTATTGGACCAGTACTGTTTTATACATTCTAATAAAAATAGAGATCGGTGAAGATATACAAAAGATATTTCAAAACTCAATTTATTAGCACGTAAAAAATATATTAAATTGTGGAGAGGAGGCTGGATAGCATATAGCTCCGTGCAAGGGGATGACTATACAGCTAACCTTGGTGGCTAATTTAAGAAGAAGGGCAAAATTGGCTCCCCAATATTCATCTTGCATGCCTTTTCTCTTTATATGTATGGGGGCAATTTTGGGTTCTTAGTTTGAAATCAACGATATCAGTATTTTGTTCCTCAGTCTTGAACTGTTTGATGCAATTCCCCGGTGAACAAAACTAACTGAAATGTGTGTGATAAAGAGAATGAACAGCAAGAGGCAATGCACTTGTGAAAAGGTCACCACTTAAAAAGAAAGAAAATTCAGAAGCTCATTTAAACTAAAAAAATAATATATTCAGGGACCCAAATAAAAATTTGCTTGCACAACAAGAGTGAAAAACCTAAATTTTCAACACTACACCTATTTTCGAAGAATAGTTTTCCATATTTGAGGAGAGCTTGAAGTGACAAATAAAATGAAAGTTTAAGTAACAATCAAATCAATGAAGACCTATACATAAATTAAAAACAACAAAAGAATAAAATAGAGGCAGCAGTTCAGCCTGCTTTCTTCAATTTCTTCAAAAGAAATAAAACGAGTACCGTATCCGGTTTTAAATTTTCATACCGAGCGCTATTTCCGGTGGAGATGGTTTTTTTAATCACGTTGGCATCGTAAATTTCGAAGATTCAGCTATGGATTTAAAAAAAAAATCTTTTAACAGCTCACGAAGCCGAAAACTGCTTCAGTATGCGCCTGCATGAAGCCAAAACTGCTCTGCTGATATCTTTACCGGCCCGTTAGCGGGTCCCTAACCAATGGCAACTGGAACTTCAGTTTGAAAATAGACAGACGATCCAATATTAAATTAGAGTGGATCTCAATCTTCTTAATTGAAATAGACGATCCAATGAATCTATAAAATTGGAGAAAGGAGGTTTATTTGGTGAAAGAAAAGTAGACAATTAAGTAGTTGACTTTGGAAGGAAAAAAACTAATATATGGGAGACTTCATTTTTATTTTATATTATTGCCAAATTGCATTATTGTGCTTTCCTCGACCTGGTCTGGATTATGTATATGGATGCATAACCGTAAATATACAGAACACACCTCATGACAATCTCCTCTTTTTGGTCTAGAAATTAGTATTCATATACCATATGCATATAAAAGAAAGTAATATAAACTTATTTTGATTACTTATGTTGAATTTTTCTGACAGAGATTATGGTTATTGGGAAAAATATTGTTATATGAAAAGTTGTTTTTATTACAAGTTTCTAGTCTCTATTTATAATACAATTACTAACGGCTCTTTTATTTTACCGTTGGTACTCTACAGTGTACCGCTGGTACTGTAGCTAATTTATTTTACCGTTGAAACTCCCTATTCTATTTATTCTATCTATTTGATCAATCATTATTTTTAACACTCTCCTCAAGTTAGGAATGTAAATGTCGTACAATCCTAACTTGCTTGAAATATTCTCAAATTGTTTCGGATCCAATCCTTTTGTGAAGACATCCGCTAATTGCTCTTCACTTCTTACAAACGGTGTCTCTATTTCCTTAGCTTGGACTTTCTCCCTTATAAAGTGGCAATCCACTTCTATGTGTTTTGTTCTTTCATGAAACACCGGATTCGATGCGATATGTCGAGCGGAATTATTATCGCAATACATCTTCATAGGTTGATCAATTTTAATGCCCATGTCTCTAAGTAGTTGTTTAATCCATATTAACTCGCTTGCGGTGGATGCCATAGCACGATACTCCGCTTCCGCACTTGATCGAGCTACGACATTTTGTTTCTTGCTTTTCCATGTGACTAAATTCCCGCCTACAAATGTACAAAAGCCGGTGGTGGATTTTCTATCATAGCTACCGGCCCAATCTGCATCGGAATAGCCACATATTTCGTTAGAATTATTATTCATCATTTTTATACCTTTTCCGGGATTCCTTTTTAAATACCTCAATATTCTATTTAAGGCCTCCAAATGGGGTGTTCTTGGAGAGTGCATAAACTTACTAATTTGGCTTACCGAAAAAGAAATATCCGGACGGGTTACCGTAAGATAAATTAATTTTCCTACAAGTCTTTGAAATTGGCCTATGTCTTCTAAAGGTTCACCATCCTCGGTATTTAATTTATATTTGGTGTCAATTGGTGTAGAGGCCGGTTTACACTCTAGTTTACCGGTTTCTTTTAGCAAGTCTAAAGTATATTTTCGTTGTGAAATAAAGAGGCCCTTATTTGAAAAAGCTACTTCTATTCCTAAAAAATATTTTAAGTATCCTAGGTCTTTGATGTCAAATTTATCTTTTAATTGAGATTTAATTTTTTTAATCTCCTCAAAATTGTTTCCGGTAATTATTAGGTCATCTACATACACCAATACAATGGTTATATTTTTTCCCTCACTTTTGGTAAATAAGGAGTGATCGGTACTACTAATTTTAAAATTACACAAATTTAAATAAGAGCTAAGTTTGCCATACCATGCCCGAGGTGATTGCTTCAATCCGTAGATTGACTTATTTAACCTACAAACTATGTTAGAGATATTTTCCATTTTATGGCCCGGTGGTAATGTCATATACACCTCTTCTTCAAGTGTTCCTTGAAGAAAAACATTTTTTACATCCATTTGGTATAGATTCCAACTATTGTTTACCGCAATAGAAAATAAAATTCTAACGGTATTCATTTTAGCCACCGGTGCAAATGTTTCGTTATAATCTATACCATAGGTTTGAGTATACCCTTTGGCCACTAATCGTGCTTTATACCTTTCGAGGGAACCATCACTTTTGAGCTTGGTTTTGTATACCCATTTGCATCAACGGGTCTTTTATTTTTTGGTAATGGAACAATTACCCAAGTATTATTGTTTTCAAGAGCCTTTAATTCTTCTTCCATGGCCTTGCACCATACCGGGTTGGTTATAGCCTCTTTATAATTACTTGGCTCAATTTCTTTGTCAATAGAGGTGAGAAATGCATGATAATTAGGTGAAATATTTTCATAAGATATAAAATCTTGTATAGGGTATTGTACCGTATAAGTTACAAAGTCTCTAAGTTTGGTAGATGGTTGGCGAATTCTAATTGATCTTCGTACCATAGTATTTTCTTCTTCCTCATTATTATCATCACTATTATTATTATTTTCATTATCATAATTATTATTAATATTATTATTATTATTATTATTTATTTCTTCCTCATCATTATTCGGCTCAATTTCATATTCCACATTTGGTATGAAATCTAGATCATATAAATAAGGTATTATCGGTCTTACTTGATTGTTCTTATGTGTATCTTTAGTAATTTCATTTTGTTTAAAATATGGTTCATCTTCACAAAATATTACATCTCTAGATATAAACACTTTTTTATTAATTGGATCATAACATTTATAACCCTTTTTTGAAGATGAATATCCTAAAAAAATAGCTTTTGTTGACATATAATCAAATTTGTCTTTTCTTTTAATATGAACAAAACATACACAACCAAAAACTCTCAAATAATCGAGATTCTTTTTTTGTTGATAAAGAATTTCGGTTGGACTTTTATTTTTTAAAGTAACACTAGGTAGTCTATTAATTAAATGTGTAGCACAAAGGATGGCATCCGACCAATATATTTTTGGAACATTATTTTGAAATAACAATGAACATATCATTTCTAATAAATGTCTATTTTTTCTTTCCGACACTCCATTTTGTTCGGGGGTGTTTATGCATGTTGTTTGGTGTATAATTCTTTTTTCTTTAAAAAGAGTTGTAAAATTTTTATTTACAAATTCCGTTCCATTATCCGACCTAAAAATTTTAAGTTTAGCATTGAATTGAGTTTCTACAAGACATAGAAATTCTCGAAAACAATTAAATACTTCATCTTTTGATTTAAGTAAATATAACCATATAGCTTTAGAAAAATCATCAATGAATATAACAAAATATTTAAATCCATTATATGAATTTATTGGGGCCGGACCCCATACATCGGAGTGGACTAAATCAAACAAGGCTTCACTTCTACTATTAGAAAGTGAGAAAGGAAGTCTTGTTTGTTTCGCCAATTTACATACATCGCAGTTAATACAATTAGAGTTTGGAAAATCTAAAACACTATTTAAAATTTTGTCGGAGGGATGCCCAAGTCTTTTGTGCCAAATGTCATAATTTATAGATTTTGTAGTAGCACAAAAAAATGATTTTTTATCTAAAATATAATGCCCATTTTCAAGGTATCCTTCACAAATCTTGTTTCCGGTTTCTCGATCTTGAAATATAACATTTTTTGAAGAAAAAATTACATTACAATTAAAATCTTGTGTTAATTGTCTTACCGATAGTAAATTTATAGGGAAAGTTTTTAAAAATAATACATTATTAATTTTTTTGTTGCAAATATTAATTTCACCTACATAATTTATTTTCTCCTTCATACCATTTGCTACTACCACATATTGGTTATTTTGGTACAATTTCAAATTGGTAAGAAATTTCTCATTTCCAAACATGTGATCGGTAGCACCACTATCTATAATTATTTGGTCAAATAAATTAAAATTTTGAGAGTGAGATATAATACCACATGAGCTATGAATTTGATTTTGATTAGAAAGCAGCACAGAGAGTTGCTGGAGAAGGGCTCGCATTTGATCTATAGACCCGTTTGACCCGTTAGCGCAGAAACCACCCAACCCGCTTGGATCTGACCCGTTTCCGCCTAGACTGGAGCCCTCCATTCTTGTAACAAATGGAGAGGATTCGGCCAGAGAAATAACCTCTTTCTCCCCATTTCTCCTTTCCTTTATTCTGTTTCTATCGCCTCTTTCTTCTTCTTGATTTCTCCCTCCTTTCTCTATCACTGTCCATCCCTTCGGTCCAAGATGAGGGTACAAAAACCAACATTGGTCCCGATGGTGGCCGACCTTCTTGCAGTTCGTGCATCTCTCTCCTTCCCCTTTATCGCTAGGGTTTTGAGATCCCGAGCTGGAGTTCGGAGTTAGTACGGCAAGAGCATGGCGGCCGTGTTCCTCGCCGAAGGCTTGTGGACTCCCCATGACACTACGCCTTGAATCGGGTTTAAGGTTTGGCTAACGATTGCTGTCTATTGGTATTGCTGCGAATTTTTTTTTTTTTTTTTTTTTTTTTTTAAAGATTTGCTAAGGACAGATTCTAAGCGGTTATGAGTTTTTCTGGCAAATGAAGTAACTGGTTCTTTTCTGGTCTGATTTTGCTAGTCTGAATTTTCGGATATGAACTGGGTTGTTTTTCTGGTATTTTTACTGGTATGAGATGGTTTTTTTTTTTTTTTTTTTTTTTTTGCGATTATTGATAAGAACAGATTTTTGATGAAATTTATGACTACCAAGTTTGCTGGTAGGAATCAGAAGCTTGGAGCATTATCGGATTATTGGGTATTGTTATTGTTATTGGGTTATCGGATATTGCTATTGGAAGCTTGGAGCTTTATCGGGTATTGTTATTGGATTTTCAGAACCGCTCTGATACCATGTTGAATTTATCGGACAGAGATTATAGTTATTGGGAAAAATATTGTTATATGAAAAGTTGTTTTTATTACAAGTTCCTAGTCTCTATTTATAATACAATTACTAACGGCTCTTTTATTTTACCGTTGGTACTCTACAGTGTACCGCTGGTACTGTAGCTAATTTATTTTACCATTGAAACTCCCTATTCTATTTATCCTATCTCTTTGATCAATCATTATTTTTAACAACTTAAATAAATGATATCATTGAAAGAGGCAATCCACTATGTAGTTGGCAGGTGGATTGTCTGAGTTAATTAATAAGTAGAACAGAGTTAATTTTATAGTCTCTAATTTTCAATTTAGCCCCTTTATTTTGTCATGTCTTTCTTTTCAGCGTATGAGTTGTTTCACATATTGTTAAACATATAATAAGTTTCCTCCCATAGCCATGCAATTTAATTCTGGCAAAACAAAATAAATATAAACATACCTTAAAGCTGGCCGATTTTGTCCCCCTTTTTATTTTTATCAAAGTGTGTTTATCTTTTTACTTTTCCCTTAAAAATATATTTGGAAAATAATATAGTAATTTTATTATTATCTATTTGGAAAATAATTTTACTTTTCCCTTAAAAATATTTCACTGTTTATTGAGTAATTTGCAATATTAAATAACAGTTTGTATTTAACGATACTTGATGAAACAACAAATAATATACACACGTTACATTTAAATTGATAGCTATAAAGCTATATATAACCAAAGTCCAAGGATGTCACATGAAAATGCAATTAACTGCACAAAAAACACACAAATGAAAGCTGGACTGGAAATATAAAATAAAATAGTAAGACATTAATTTGACCTGCTCTCATCAATTTATGTACATATATGCAAAAATAAATAAATCGCTCTGAAATCATAGGATATAATATAACCCCGACCTAGTCTCAATTAAGGACAAAGATATTGACAAACAATGTTTGGCTTCATGCAGCGTATGATCAATAGAGAAAATGGAACAAGTATATGACTGGTGCGCTGCATGAAGTAAACCAGCTCTGTCAATATCTTTTACCTCAATTAAGCTGGATTTAATTGGCTTTAATTCCCTGAGAATATCCTATATATAAGAATTATCTCACAACTTGAACAATTGCCATCTATATATTGTTCACAGTTCAATCCACAAAGAAAAAAAGTTCCATTTTTGTACATTTCAATTCTTGTCACTTCCTGTGTGAGATAGAATATGGATCCTAACTGGAACACTATCATAGCATGGATCCTGTGCTCTATCGCCTCCGCTGCTTCGAGCGCCGGTGGGATCGGTGGTGGGCCCCTTTTTCTTCCGATTCTAACGATAATCGCAGGACTTAGTCTCCAATCGGCCACAGGTTTCTCTACTTTCATGGTGACTGCTGTGACTCTTTCCAAAGTTATATACACTCTGTGCTTCATGGATAAATCTCTGATAAATTACGAAATCACCCTTCTGTCAGAGCCATGCATGTTATTAGGTGTAAGTATAGGTGTTATGTGCAACCTTATGTTTCCTGGGTGGCTTACTACAGCATTATTTGCTGTGTTTCTTGCAATTAGCACTGTTAAGACTGTGCAATCTGGGTGCAAGATTTGGAGCAAAGAAACAGAGAAGGAGAGGTCAGTTAGGGAACTTAGGGTTGAGGAGAGAGAAAGTGGAATAGAGGTGCCACTTTTAATGGACAAGAGAGAGGAAAAGGGAAATGGGGCACCAAATTCAATCCCATGGAAGGATTTGGTGGTACTTGTCTTGGTTTGGATGTGTTTTTTTGTGATACATGCTCTTATTGGAGATGTATATGGCAAGGTTAGTTATATTTTTATTTTTATTTTTATTTTCACTTTGAATTGATTGTAGCAACGTTGCCCCAATTTATTGCTTAATTTGAGTCTAATTATCACACTGAATTTATAACAGGGATATTGCTCTTATTGGGCAATTTAAAAAAAAAAACAGTTGTGTTCTTTAAACAAACATAACTACAGATTCAATAAGTATCAGAAGGAAAATTAAATATATTATTTATCGTCTAGCAGTAGGGTGTGTAGTAAATTTGATGCAAAATTCTCTCACCAAAAATGAAAGCAAAATTTGATCCCCAAATGTTTTTTCTCATTAATTTTTCTAAACTCAGCTAATATAATATTTCATACTTTTCCAGGGAGTGATAAGCATAAGGCCATGTGGTATCACCTACTGGTTGATAACTCTATCTCAGATCCCCATTGCAATTGGGTTCACTTCATACATTTTGTACTCCAAGAGAAAGGAACATGACCGTGCAAATCATGGCACTGACACGGTAATATATATACAGGGGTGTTCATTGGATTCGGTATATTTGAATTTCAACTGAACCCATAAATTTTGAATTAAATGATTTAATTTTTCGGTTTAAATAGTTTAGTTAAGTTGAATTTTTGAATTACTTCCGTTTTTTATATTTGATTTGATGTAATCTCTCTTAGTTTTATTCTTGATACTTATTTTTATAATTATTAAATATATGTATTTGTGTATATATTGAGTTTTGAACTTTTAAAATTTAATTTCTCTTATTTCTATTCAACCAAACAACTTTATTTCGATATTTTGTTCGGTTGTTATTCGGTTAACAAGTTTAATTCGATTGGTTCAGTTAAATTTTTGAAAACCGAATAAATTTTTTGTTTGACTATTGTAATTCGTTTTTAAGCTGAACTTACCGTTTAAACACCCATAATAATATATAGGCAACAATTGTATACTAATCTAATTTTTCTAGATTATATTTTCATCTTGTTTAATTTGAAGTAATTCTAGATATACACCGATCCAATAACTACAAACTGGTAAATTAATTCTATTGCAGAATTTCTCAATAAACTGGTAAATTAACATATTTTCATACAAAATTTTCACTGTTTTTGAGTCATTTAATTTTATCATCAGGCAAGTGCAATCAAGCACAATCTTGAATCGTTGCCGAAGTATGCATTTCCTGTGGCGGCGACATTAATGGGTGCACTAAGCGGTTTGTTTGGAATAGGAGGAGGTCTACTTTTGAACCCGGTTTTTCTTCAGATCGGTCTACCTCCACAGGTACATTAATTTCTTTCTTCTCATGTTTGTTTAGTACCAAATTATAACATGTACTCACCAATATTAATGGATGCGTGCAGTACTAAGCGGGTTGTTTGAAATAGGAGGTCTACTTGAAAGAAAATATATTCGCACTATGCATAGTGCCATAGCCTCAATCATTAATTAAATAATATATAGTGGTAATTCAATAGTTTGCTATTTTACTTGCTATTTTTTAGGCAGCAGCGGCCACATCGGCGCTCATGGTTCTCTTCTCAGTGTCCATGTCAACGGTACAATATATAATTTTAGGCACGACAAAGATTGACGAAGCGGGAATCTACGCAGTACTGTGCTTTGTTGCGTCAATTGTTGGAATGGTGATAATGGAACGGGCGATAGCGCAATCAGGCAGGGTTTCCCTGGTTGTATTTTTGGTTAGTGCGTTAATGGCGCTTAGTACCGTGGTAATTACATTGTTTGGAACAATTGATGCGTGGAAACAGATTTCTAATGGCGAGTACATGGGATTCAAGCAGCTCTGTTGAAATGTTGTTTTCTTTGTTTCTAGTGTTGTTTACTGAGATTTGTGTTTTAAGGGAAATTCTGCTCTGGATCTAAAGTTTTGAGAAGAAGTATTATATGAATTGTATCCTAAAAAGAATCAACTGATATTTTTGTTGAAATTTTGATTCTATAGCATAATAACTCTTGTTTTAATTGTACAAGTGAAAGAAGTGGATCAAATTAATGTAAAAGTAAAATTAAAATGGGTTGTTATTGTAAAGTTTTTCTTTTTATTATTGATAGAACTAGTTTGGCTTCACACAGCGTAGATAAAAAAAGATAGGTAGACTGATGCGGTATGAAGTCAAATAAGCTATATCAATATCTTCACCTTTTAATATGGAGTTTGACAAACTAGAGATTGGCAGAGGAGCTTGAAAATTTTGATGTGAATACTGATTAGTTTAATTCTTTTTATTTCTATTTGAATACCAAAATGAACAGTTTAACACTAATTTGACCCAATTAGCAAACAATTTTCAAGTTGCAATTAATACTAAAGTAGAATGTGTGTTCTAATTGTATATATTGACGCTTTAGTCGTGCTAAATAATTGTTTCAAATATTACACATTTTAATCTGGATCATCCTCCCCTCTAGATCAACTGTATAGATCATCCAGAAGAGCATAGATGGTTCCATCCATGGTTAGCACAGTTATTCATTAATAAATGAATTAACGGACAAAGATATTGACAGAGCCGCTTTAGCGTCATGCAGCGCTGTTGTAGCACTATTGACCGGGCGCTGCATGAAGCAAAAACTAATATGTCAATATCTTTACCCAAATTAACATCAATGAATAATAGGACGCTTTAACGGGCTCAATCCAAGGCCCATAGAATAGAGGCCGGAGGCAGTTAATTTAAAATTTTGTTACGGGCTTTTCAGGCAAAAGTTCACATTTGGTTGCATATTCTCCCAACAAAATTTAGAACCCCTGAAGTAACTCAAACTTTGAGTTGTATCTGAATCGTCCGATCCGAGGTGGAAAGCACCGTACCGATTCAATAATCGTGCAAAACATATCACACGGTCCGAATGAAAACTCAAAATTTGAAGTACCTGTCTGACTGAATTCCTCATTTGGTTCCATCGTCTCCCAACTCCTCCTGGGTCCACTCGCCTCATCCGAGCAGCCGTCGTCTTTTGTCTTTTGAGGCCAAAAACCTTTCAACCTTTTTAGAAGCTGTGCTCAGTGAGAGAAGCGACTATGACTATGAGTCTCTCTGTGGGGAGAATGAGAATCTCTTGCCTCCGGCCATCTCTTCCTCTCAATCGGAGCACACCACTCGCCTCCTCCAACGCTCCCCCTCAAGCGTCGCCTCCAAATCCCCATTTCGCCGTACACTACCTCGTCCAATCCTGCGGTTTCTCCACCGACGAGGCAATCAAATCATCCCAGCTTATCTCGCACCTCAATTCCCCTGATAAACCCGATGCAGTGCTCGGTTTCCTGAGAGAGATCGGTGTAAATGAGTCGGATATAAGAACCGCTGTGTTGCGGGTACCTCGGTTACTTTGCTCCCGTGTGGAGAAGAACTTGAGACCAAATGTGGCTAAGTTACAAGATCTAGGGTTCTCCATTGAATACATCTCAGGTATCATTTCACACAGCCCTCATCTGTTTCGGTACAATTTTGTGCGAAAGGTTGACTTCTGGATGGGGGTTCTTGAATCGGCAGAGAATCTTTCTGAGCTACTCAAACTGCGCGACAGTAATTTTATCTGTAGCAACATGGAAAAGGTTCTCATGCCCAACTTATCTTTCCTGCAGGAGCAATGCGGTTTATCTCCCAAACAAATTGTTCGGCTGATGAAGTTGGCACCTAGATTGATCTCATTTAATCCTGATATTTTCAAAAAGGTAGTTGAGAGGGCGGAGAAATTAGGCGTTGCTCGTTCATCGGGAGCGTTTATCTATGCATTAAGTATGGTTAGTTATCTGAAAGAAAGCACCATTGATGCAAGGTTAGATAACTTGAAAAGAATCGGGTTTTCACAGGAGGAGGTATCGTTTTTGATTAGTAAAGAACCTTTGTTGTTGGGGATGCGGGAGGAGGTGATGTGTAGAAAAATGGAGTACCTGATAAATGAAGCGGGCTGTGATAAATTGCATGTGATCCGAAATCCAAATTTGCTCAAATGCAGCTTGGAAAACCGACTGATTCCACGGAATGTTGTCAGAAAACTTATGATGTCAAAAGGTCTTTCTGTGGCAAATCTAAAATTTGCATCTTTTAATCAACTAAGTGAGGACAAATTTGTGCAGAAATTTGTTTTGCCGTATGAACATGCGATTCCAGGTCTCCACCGAGCATATGCCGATGCTTCCGCTAAGAAAATTGGGGGGTGTTGAATAAATTAAGAGTGTCTTAAGTTGACTTTCATGCAGGCTGAGATACTGCATTTTAGATTTCACTGGGTTAGATTTTTCGATTCTTTTTCTAATCTTTTTACATGAGTAATGACTAGTAAATTGGATGTTAACCATTAATTTTGTTTAGATTGAGTGCTTAAATTTCTACTTGTCTCCAGTTTATTAATCTTATATTTAACCCTTTTAGATGTTGGCCAACAGCTCTTTTCAAGGAGTTACTCCAAATTCAGCAAAACCCTAGGAACCCTAGTGAAGGTGTAGGTGAAAGGGAGAGGATATTATATATTTAAAAACCAGTCACATGACAAAGGATTTGTTTTCAGGATATTGAAAGTAAGCTCATTACATTTAAAGGAGAAAAGTGTGTGAAAAATTTATCTGGTATTACCTCAACCTGATCCGTCCCTGGTATCATATCAGGTATATATATATCTTTACTCCTAACTGACTTTTTCCTTTTTTTTTCTCTTTTAACACAAGTTGGTTTTGAAGGTAATTCTCATAGTTCATGAAACAATTCAAAGAATTGAATGTACAATTTCCATTGATCTCTAGTAAGATTGGTTTTATAGAAACTAAAATTTGAGAGATTTGAGATTTACTTATTTTTTTTGTTCATGTAGAGTGGACTCTTTACGAACATGTAGCTATTGCTGCTATGGATTGTCAAATATTGACGTTGCAAAGGTAAACTATACTACACACTCAATTTCTTGCCCTAAACAATGTTTGTACATTTTCCTGACATGATATATGTTTAATTCAAGTAATAATTGGATTATTACTCTCTCAAATAACTTCTAATTTGTGGTGCCAGATATAACTGTCTTCAAATTGTTTAACACGCGCGCCGACCTCCACCGTAATGTCTACACCCATGCAAAAGTAAAGGTACAACCCCACAACAAAGGATATGTTATTTTTTAACTTTAAGAGACTGGTACGTGCCAGTACCAATCATTGTACTCTGCATCTTTCTAACAATATTTAAATTTATGGGCAGTGGAAATTCAAATTTGGGGGGGGGGGGTCTATGTGTAATTTTCTCTCTAATTCCTCCCAATTGGTAGAGGTTGCAACTGTTGCACAACCGCCCCTGTATGTTGATTGGAGAGCGTATAGTGAATGTTTTGAGATTTGGAAGCATTTTAGATTAAATCAAGGTCTAACCTGCAATTATATCCCTAGAGACCAAAATGATTTGGCCGACCAGCTTGCTAAATTAGCTAAAGTGCAGGGTTGGGATTGTAAAGGTTTTACTTTCCAGTTTTAAGGACCTGATACCGGTTTGTGGTACCAGTAGCTATGTGGAGATGTTATAACATATCTTTTATGGATTTGATGATGTAAGGCTACTTGATGTAATTGCCCAAGGGCTTTGAAATAAAAAAAAAAAATTAAGGGCAGTGGAGTTGATGCTTGTTAATGCACTTGTTAAGACAGGAAGCGGGATCAAAACAGACTTGCAATCCTCATTACAATAAAACATCACATTTAAAGAAAGTGATTAAAACATACTTTCTATCTCCACGGCAACGCGTGGCCGGCACTTGACTAGTATATATAAATTTCTCTTGATAAATTGAATTTCAAGAAGTTTATAAAAAGGCATGTACCATTGGAAAAAAAATTATCACATCCAATACAAAAGATACTAACAGGAACAGAAAAGTGTACATGATAGATAACATCACTGTTATGTATTATCTGACAAGTATTCAAGAAAACGGGTCACACACCTCTGATTCATCTCCTCATCTCCAAAAATCCTCTTATACTCTTGCCCTTTACACCTTAATTCTTCACCTAATTTTTTTTCCACCATAACTAACTGCAAGCCCTTTGCTATATCCCGACCTGTGAACGACCCGTCAATCTCATCTCGATCCACCTCGATCCCAATCCCTCTGTCGACCATATCTCTTGCATTTAAGCCTTGATCAAACATCAAAGGTAACAGTACCAGTTTCAATCCATATGCAATCCCCTCTATGATCGAATTCCAACCACCGTGGGTTAAAAACCCTCCGACCGACGGATGCGCTAAGATACTGACTTGCGGGGCCCATCCTTTGCATATAATTCCTTGAGCATTTATCCTCTCCTCAAAATGTTCAGGTAAACCGTTGGGGTCTCTTAGTGCCCAAATAAATGGCAATTGAGACATTTGCAAACCAAGTGCTATCTCATGCACTTGTGTGCTTTTAAGCTTGGCCTCACTACCAAATGCAGCATAAACCACTGAATTTTGTTTTTGTTTATCTAACCAATCTATCATATCATGTCGTAAAAATGGCACGTCTCGTTCTGGTAAAGGTGCGAAAACGCCAACCGGTATGATGGGTCTTTGGTAAATGTCGCTGAGGAGTTTCAACCAATGTTCCTCGAATTCTACGCAGCTGCGTACAACCACTACCTTGCAATCTTCTATCACCTTGGCAAACCGATACGCTTCCGACACGCCTGACTCGTCAGGTAAAACTCCTGGTTCAAATAATTCGCGTGCCTCATGGCCACGGTAATAAATTGAACTGTCAAATGGGACCCACTCAGGCACCTTAGTGAAATCCTCAGGTGTTTTCCGGGCCAAAGTACTTCCATTTAAGACTGATGGAGGTCCAAAAAAGGAGAGGGATGCACTGCTAAATAGACTGAGAAATGCACACGGGATTCCCAACGCCGCCGCCACTTGCGGGACCCAGTACGGCGCATAGTCGATTATTATCCAATCTGGGTTAGCCATTTGGAGAAAGTCTGACAACTGGCTCTGCAAACCGTCATAGGCTATCCTTAGGTAGGGCCTCAAATCGTCGGATGGCAAGTCGATGCTTGCCTCGGCTTCAGCTGGTAAGTTGTTGGTAGGAGGTAAGGGAAGCTGTATGAGCTGAATGAGATGTGATAAATTTGGGGGCACTTTTGGGAGTCTTGTAATGTTTTTTGGAGTAGAAAGAAAAGAGATTTTGTGGCCTTGTTGGGCTATGCGTTTGGATAATTCCATGAATGGTATGAGGTGACCCATGGCAACCCATGGCACCATGGCTATATGAAGCTTCCCCTTTCCCATTAGAACTTGGGACTTAGGAGAAAGAAATGAATTCAAACTTAATACGCAATAGTCAGCGACTAAGAAGGATACATGAATTTTAAAGTACCGCTATGGTTTACAAGTCCACATCGTCGCAAGTCACAATTTCCGTCTTTCTTTTAATATATTTCATTGGATAAGCTCAAACTTGAATTCATATAATCTTTTAGAATTACTGGATCTGGACCGTTTTTTTTTAACATGGCACGAATCTCAAAGTCCAGTAATACTGCCTCCTGCGTTAGCCCGAATCTCAAAGCAGCTTGGGAGTCAATTTCAAACTGTAAAGTGAAGAGAATCTTTTACAAGAGCAAGACTAGCGTGTGCTAGGCTCACCAAGAGGGATTGGTGAGCGCACCTCCAAAAAGAGCATTTTCAAAGTTCAAATAGTCGATTCGAACCTTCCAATGTGTTCTTCATATTAAAATGTGCTTGGAGACCAAATTTTACATTTTTTGGAAATTTTTTACTATTTTTTTAGAATTTTTGAAAATCATCAGCTTTTCATTAAATAAAAAAAAAATTCAAAAAACACTGATTTTCAAAAATTCTAAAAAAATAGTAAAAAATTTCCAAAAAATGTAAAATTTGGTCTCCAAGCACATTTTAATATGAAGAACACGTTGGAAGGTTCGAATCGACTATTTGAACTTTGAAAATCCGCTTTTGGGAGGTGCGCTCACCAATCCCTCTTGGTGAGCCTAGCACACCCTAGTCTTGCTCCTTTTACAATATTAGAGAGGATAATTCATGTTATAGTTTTGCCGGAAATTTTTTATCAGTAGTAATTAATAGAAAAGAATATAGACAAAAGAGTACAGTAATATTTATATTGATAGTAAGATCGGTAGAATTTCTAACAATCTTAACTTTTTCTTTTTTAAATTTGATGTATAGATAGAGAGAATTCTTATATTTGATTTCTAGTAAAATATGAAAAGTTTCTCAAAAAATAGATGAAATATTTTTGATATATCTAAATTTTAAGGTACTTTATCTATTTTGTAAAAAAATTATATTTTATTAGAAAAAATTAAAAGGAAAAAAAAGCAAACTGATTTAGATCGGTAGAATTCCTACCGATCTTACTACCAATATAAATATTACTGTACTCTTACTGTTTGCCTATATTCTTTTCTATTAATTACTATCAATAAAAAAATTCCGTTTTGCCCGTCTACCAGTTATATATTATAACTAGGTGATATACGAACAAGATTGATTATAATTTTTACATATAAAGAAACTTAAAAAAAAAATGATATTATTGTTGACCTCCAGTTCCTAAAATTTAGGATTTCTCGAACACACATTAGCAAGTAAAGAGAACATGTTTGAAACAGCTCCAATTTTTTTTTTTTTTCAATTAGCTTTATTTGAGATATGCAAAACCTGTTTTGTTAATATGAAATTCTTACAATTTAACAGATATTGTTCCTTCACACGCATTACCTGTTTTGTTTTTCCTTGTCTGAAGCAAGTACAAATGGAAAAGAAGATTTTAGAGTACCTTCTATGCTTATTAGTCCCCTAGAATTTGTTAATATAATGTCTTTGCAAAGAGCATTCAAGAACCAGCCGGTTTAATTTGGTCCAGTTCACCTAGTTTCCAAAAAAATCATATGGTTCCTTCATTTTCATGGGACTGATTGGATATTTAATTCATTAGCTGGATCAAACCGGTTTTGAGCTTTAGTTTCACAAATTGTTTTTTTTTTAAATATTTGCAGAAGCTGTAAAGTCGTGAAGGAGAATCGAACTCTCGACCTTCAGATAACCAACAATCCTAAAACTTCTCTCCTAGCCAACTGTGCTACCTCTCCTTTCAGTTCCACAAATTGTTGGTTGGACCATACAGTTCCACTCAATCAGATATCCAGTTGCTCCATGCTTCAACTTATTAAGCTTGGCTCAATAGGTTTCAGATTAAGATAGAGTCAGGTCAAATTGGTCATTTAGCTGCTGATCTTGGTTGGATCAGGCCCTCATTCTGCTCTATTTGCAGAATGTAAAACCATAGTTTATTGAAACATTTACTTGTTCCTTTTTCCAAGTCAGATAGGTAACATTAGGTCCAAGTCAGACCCCTTCTAGGGTTTCAGATCACTTGCTGGTCTTTTGGGTTCTTTCAAGTTCAGGTCCAGTTGGGTTCTACATGAGTTCAAGCAGGTCAGGCTAGTTCTTCAATTTGGAACAGATTTTTCAAGTTCAGTCCAAGGCTATGTGAAGTTTAATTAGTTGAATTCCACATTTTCAAGTGCAGAGTCAATTCCACATTTTAAGTTTGTCTGGTTAAAGTTTAGTTGAATTTCTTTCATCCAAAATTACAAAATTAGTTTAAATAGCATCAGCAGTTGGGTAAGTTGTGGTTAGTCAGATTTCATCAAATACTAATATCATCATCACGATTACAATTTTAAAACAGCTTTAAATTATTGGCTTATATTGCATTTAATTTTTACTTCCAATTTATTTTTCATGTATTTTTCTCTGTAAATTTATAACTCAATTGTTTGAATTTCTTCAAACGCTTGTATTGACTCACAATATTACAGAATAAATAATGAGTTGAGTTTACCTTCAATTAATAAATTCAAAAGGAAAAAAAGGTAGACAGTATAGAATTATCTTTAATTAGTAACACTTTCCTTGTATACAAATTAAGGAATTTTTTAACACATTTTTTCTTAAAGAAGTCTACAATTCCACAATAAGGCCAAAAAATTGATGGAAATGAACCTACAGTTTCCTTCACATGGAGAAGAAATTGTTCAAGAGGATATCAATCAAGACCTACCCAATACCTAATTGACCCAAAAATAAAGGTCTGATACCAAAACAAGTTGACTCAAATAATTGTAAAAATATTCTTTATTTTCAAAATAATTAAAAAATTATACATCTTAAAAAATTTCATCCTATCATGTTCTCAATGTTGATTTCGCCCCTTCTAGGATACCCAACATAAATAAGAGTTGTTTTGCATATCAGATTTGTTGTTTTTTTGCCAAAAAAAAAAAAAAAAAATTCAAACAACTTAATAGATAAACAAAATGCTATCCTAATCAGCAAATATTCATTCTAAATGAAATGTAATCAAGCACACTAAAAAATATTTGTCGGAGAATATAATTAGGCACACTAAAAAAATTTGCTTCTCCTGCGTCCAATATAATGAAGCACACAAATTTTTTTTTTGTGACTACTTGATATGGAATTCAACCGAATCAGAGAGAACGAGGGAGAGAGAGGAATGGAGCGCTTACCAAGAATGGAGAGGAGCATGGAAAGGGTCGGGCAGAGGGTCGGCCCCAAGGTCATCTGGAAGAGAGAGAGGAGAGAGGCGTGGCGCGCCTCTAGGATGAGGGGTGAGTTTGAGAGAGATGGTGAGATCGATCCAACTAAACAAGAGAGAGAGAGAGAGAGAGAGGGAAAAGATCCTTAATTGTTCAGACGAGCTAGAGGCGCTCAAACGGGCTGTTGACTAGTTTTGTTAGTTTTGTTTGTAAGAATTAATTTCAACGTGAACGGAACTTCAGACTATTTTCATATCATAATTCGTCCAATATAATTTGTTAGTTATGCGGTCCATTTGACCCCCGGACCGTCTAGGCCTACGGTGCGTGATCCAATCCAATCATCGATCGAACAAGAAGTTAAAAAATCTTACCAATTTATCTGCGGACAGTGGTGGACCCGGAGTATTCCAGGGGCGGCTACCTCTCTCGAATTTTAAGTTTTAGTAGAGATTTATCAGTTCTGATCGATTTTGTTCTTCATGAAAATTTTTTTGCTCTCCTCTGAACGTTTAATTTGTAATTCGAGTTAAATTTAGAGTTAAAATTGAAATAATTTTGTTGAATTTTTATTGGTAATTAAAATTATAAGTCACATCATAAATTACAAGTCAAAACATTGAAAAACATAAGTTAAAGTATTATTTTTTTCGAGTACCCGATTGGTTAATGAATTTAAATCTGATTAGGTATTTAAACCCGATTCGATATTTTTTTTGTCTCTCCTGACGAAAATCCTGAATCCGCCCTGTCTGCGGATCATCAGACATATCAGGATAGATACGGATCGGTTTGTAAAATTTTTATTGATTTTCCTATTTACCTAGTTACATTATTGAGCAAGACTAGCGTGTGCTAGGCTCACCAAGAGGGATTGGTGAGCGCACCTTCAAAAAGCGCATTTTCAAAGTTCAAATAGTCGATTCGAACTTTCCAACGTGTTCTTCATATTAAAATGTGCTTGGAGACCAAATTTTACATTTTTTGGAAATTTTTTACTATTTTTTCAGAATTTTTGAAAAAACTAAACAAACTAAACAATAATTTGAAATTTGAAAAACAAATGATTTTCAAAAATTCTGAAAAAATAGTAAAAAATTTCCAAAAATGTAAAATTTGGTCTCCAAGCACATTTTAATATGAAGAACACGTTGGAAGGTTCGAATCGACTATTTAAACTTTGAAAATGCGTTTTTTGGAGGTGCGCTCACCAATCCCTCTTGGTGAGCCTAGCACACCCTAGTCTTGCTCTACATTATTGCTATAGAAATTTACATTATTGCTACCGAGAGGTGAGATAGATACAAATATTGTTCTTCTTCTTTGGGAAACTTTTGAGAAGATCAGAACTCAAGAATGCAACTGCGCTAACCGGGAATCAAGCCTCTCCAGTTACCCACAAATCCACAATCAATAAATTAAGAAACTTTTTACATTATGATCTAAAACTTCTTTTCAAAGTTATTTCATAATAACAATTATGTTGTTTACCTCTTAAAACTTCAATATTTTTTGTAGGAAACAAGGTTAATATAAACTTCAATTGAAAAATTAGTAACCCAATATATTTTTTTATGTACAATCTAGAATATTGAAAATATTATTTTGGTATGTCTTAATTTCCTATGCTACCTTTGAAATTTAGAAAAATCGTGCATTCAAACGTTTATGTGAAAAGACGGCATAAAATAATAAATATTAAATAATTTTATTCAAAATTATCTTAAAAGTTACCCTCGAAACGTTCATAATAAATTTGCACAATTTTAAAGTGAGTCTCCTGTGTTTCACAATTTTAAACTTTTTTGTTGGCAAAATCGACAACAGTTCCAGTCAAAAGAGGCAAAACGAAATGTCAAAGACGATTGCAGAAATTAAAAATAAAATTCCCAACTTTTACTTTTAAGGTCAAATATACAATTTGGGATCAGCTAAAACCACCCAGGAAAGGAAGAAAAATAAATATCAAAACTTCCAATTTTCAGCGCCTAATTTATATATATTACAAGCTTAATCTTAGATAACAAAATATTAATTGATCAAGCTGAGAAAACACCGTCAATGGCGGCCACGCCGGGAGTGGTATCTGGCTTCTCCAATTCTTTAATGGCGGCATCTTTGAGTAAAATTGCCTCTTCTCTCACCTTATTTCCAAGAGTAGATGCCTTGGAGAAAACCCAAGAGTTGAATTGCGCCATCCCTCTCACCAACTCTTTTCTCTTCTCAAATTCCTCTGCAACCAAGAGTGCTATGTCTGACATCTTAATTTTACTTGTGCTTAACGTTAGGTTTTGTTTTTGTTTTTGGTGTTGTGAGATTGATGAATGATTATAATGGTTTTGAATTGAAGTCTATTTATACTTGCTTGTATATCAAATTTCTTGGAACGGCATTTCAATTCATTTGATTTCAACCGGCACAGAAACCGAATCAAATCGGAATTGGGATGAACTAGTCAAGTGTTGAATTTGGCCACGTGGAGGTTAGTTACTTGGTTGGTCTGTCGGTGAGATGAGACGGTGTTGTTGTGTCAACAAAGATAGATATATTGGATAAGGCTGACACGTTATTGGTGTCTTTGTTTATTTTGCACTGAGAGATTCTGTGGATTTTTAATGGATATTTTGATGGTTTTTTCTTTGTAGGAGCAACTTGGTTTCTTGGAAGATTGCATATGAAAAGAAAGATCTTCTGTGGCGTTAATCATGAGAGTCCATGCGACCAGCACCATTACTAAATCCAGGGGCGGACATTCAACATTTCATTTTACAAATTACAACAAATTTCTTTAGTCTAATTATTTTGTATACAAATTGTTTTAATTTTTTGGGTAACTATTAGTCTAATTATTTTGTTTACATTTTTTTTGCCAAAGTAAATAGAAATAATTAAATACATTTTTTTAAATAAATCAAGACTTTCCGCGGCACAACTAACTGTCCGGATGGATCCGGACATCAACATTTTTTTTAACAAATTACAACAAATTTTATTAGTCTAATTATTTTGTGTACAAATTGTTAATTTTTTTTGTAATTGCAAATGTAAATAGAAATATTGAAATATATTTTTTTAAATAAATCAAGACTTCCCACAATTAATCCCACGTTACAACCGAACACTCATTTTAACACATTCTCATAATCAACCTCGTGCGTACCCGTGCCCGTGCGATCCCACTTTTTCAAAAGTGGATTCACATCCCCATCAAATCTCATCCCATATAATCCCATGACAAACGAACATGCCCTAATTTTGCCCGGATTTGTATTCCTCTGCATTCTGATTTGTAATTAGAGTGAAATTTAGAGTTAAAATAAGAATAATTTTTTTGATTTCGGATTAGTAATTAGATTTAGAAGTAAGAATATTGAAAATTACAAGCTAAATGATTATATTTTATCTAATTAACGAATGAGTTTGAATCTGATTAATTATTTAAACCCGATTCACTATTTAGCATTGGAAATTAGAAGTAGAGCATTGAAAATTATAAATTAGATGATTATTTTTTATCTGATTAACTAATGAGTTTGAATCCAATTAATTATTCAAACTCGATTCACATTTTTTTGTCATTCCGGACAAAAATTTTGAAACGGCACCTGACTAAATTACCATCCATTTCATATAATAATAGTAGTATTTAACCTAAAAAAATGAGATGCACAAAATTAATATTATTTTTTTTTGCTTTAAGTTTCATTACATTATTACTGATTTTTATATTATTAATAAACTCGTAGAATATCATAATAGTTTAATAAGAAATTAAGTAATATGAATTTTGCATACGAGCTGGAACACAATAAAATAAACAAATATTTATCTTGAATTACCGTATATAAATGTCACAAGATGATGTGTCGCATCAGATCAGATTTGCGACAAATGGGCTGCTGGGCCTGGGCATGTCTGGTTTTGGGCGAATTAATCAGGGGAAGTGTTAATTTCGAGGTAAGCACAATAACAATAAATAAAAGCAGAATAGGTGATTAATTAATAATGCCTTGCTGGGTTCACTACTACACCCGAAATTTTTTTAGTTACCACAGTAAAAAAATCGCTCATCATAAATGTAACTTTATTTTACAATAGAAGCAAATATTCAGAATTTAAATGACAAATTCAAGTCGTTAATCTTCATCTTTTTCATGAGAGAGGTTTACCAACGCCCATACACAAATCTTTAATTTTTTTTTAATTCAATTGATACTAGATGAAGATGACTAAAATAATAAATTGATCTAATTGTAGTATTATAACTTTAATGAATTTACTTGTATTTCATTTTTTTTTAATTCAATTTTTTAACTGGATTTTTTTTATCCATCCAAACTATTTCGTATCTTTATCCTGAAAATCATTGCTTGTATCAATATTTTAGATTTTGAAATATTAATACAAATAATATGATTGTGGCAGAAAATAATAAAAAAAGATAGTTGTTGCTCTTTATCAGTGTTCCTCTTGTTGGAATTTATTTTATGGATGGCGGCCACATGATCCAATTTTCGGTGGATGGGGTCCACTCTACAGTGTACACAGACTCTGCTCACAGGAAATGTTTTCTTTTGTTTTGTCACCCACCGGTTTCAAAAGGGGGCTGGGTTAAATGAATTAACTGACAACGCACATATTATGCCGACATTTTTATTAATATCCAAAGTTAATTAGAAATTAATATTTATGTTCAGAATTCTGGAGTTTCGCCAAAAATGTCCAAGTCGGTCATAAAATGGCCGGCTTTCTCTTTTTTTTTTTTTTTAAACCCGTAATTTACTCTATATATACTCATTTTTTCTCTCTCCTCCTCACAACTCACTCATCTCTCAACCGAATTTTCTCTCTTCTTTAAGGTAATTTTTTTTTATCTAATTTAAATTTTATTTTATTTAATTTAGGGTTTAGGATAATTTGTTGTAATTTAGTGTAATTAGCACAGTTGACCATATTTTAGGGTATTTTGGCTTTTTAACATAATTAGGCTAATTAAGCGCAATTTAGCCGAATTTAGCATAATTAGGAAAATTAGACCATTTGAGCATAGTTTACTGAAATTAGGCTATTGTAGCATGTTTAAGCAGAATTAAGCCTATTTTGGTCGTTTTTAGCATATTTTACCGAAATTAGGTTATTGGAGCCTATTGTAGCATATTTTAGGTTATTGTAACCGCAATTGACCTTTTGTAGCATGTTTAAGCAGAATTAAGCCTATTTTGGTCGTTTTTAGCATATTTTACCGAAATTAGGTTATTGGAGCCTATTGTAGCATATTTTAGGTTATTGTAACCGCAATTGACCTTTTGTAGCATGTTTAAGCAGAATTAAGCCTATTTTGGTCGTTTTTAGCATATTTTACCGAAATTAAGTTATTGGAGCCTGTTTTAGCATGTTTTAACCACAATTGGCCTATTTTAGTTTATTTTTTACATCAGGATACGTAGAGCACGGTCTACCCGTCGTCCAGTAATGGACGAGCCGATCAGTACCAGCAGCACCGAGTATATCAGTCCTCTCCTGTGGATTCCCCACGACGATCACCGAGTCTCACTGGCTTCTCGTGAGGTACATATCTTTTTTTAAGTTTTCTTTAAATTTTGTTGAGTTTAAATTTTGTTATGGTAACACCGTGTGGACTACTTTTTTGAACGCATGACACATTTATTTTAGATGTTAAGTTGCGGTCGTTCACATGCGGTACTACGAGGTGATGGACCAGTACCTCGTCAACCTGGGTCTCTACCAGGTTGTGGACATCGTGCGGGCGGAGAGAAACATCATCAATGCATCTCTCATTGCAGGACTAGTGGAGCGATGGCATCCCAAGACGCACACATTTCACATACCATTCGGAGAGATGACAGTGACTCTCCAGGATGTGAGTGCCCTTTGGGGTTTGCCTATCCGTGGCACACCCGTTGGCGGCGTATCCGACAGCACCAGATTCAGCAGTGATATCGAGGAGTTGTTGGGAGTTGATCCTCTCTCTCTCATTGGGGACCGTGGACAGTCCAAATTCCATATGAAGATAACAAAGGTACGAGAGCACTTCAGTGCGGGTTTGACGGCAGATTCCACCGAGTAGGAGATTCAGAGGTAAAAATTATAAATTGTTTCTATTAATCAATTTCTAATATGAGAATTCTATTACTTTTACTATAAATTGTTTATATTAGAATTTTTATATGTTTTGTATTGCCGATATACACGAGGCTACGTGATGGACTTCTATCATGAGCCAGATGCCATCTTTCAAACCCAGGGACATCTCCAGTTGAGGTACGATGTTTGGTACACGCAGATCTGCATGGCCAGTATCTATCTGCAGGGCGATTACGGTGCTCATCTCCGCGACAGGGTCAAAACTGATGATGGTTACCATCCCAACGACAAGGCATGGGCTCGCCAGGTAATGCACCTAAAACTAAATAGTTTTTCTCTAACTTAATAGTTCATCAAGGTTTGATCTGACAAAATAATTTTTTTTCAGCTTCTGTCCTCGATCAAGAAGTGCGGACATGGGATCGCCATGTTGGGAAAGAAGAACTGGAGACATCTTGGGTACCGCACCCTCAAGAAGAATACAAATTAGGTTGAGGATGCCGGGCACGGTGGGAAGATCATCACGATGCTGCGAGACGCCAGAGAGAAAATCAACTGGCGTGAGATAGATCCGACCGAGCCCGGTTAGGATGTTTGAGATGCCACGTTCCCCCAATTCGCATCCAGAGTGGGACTATCATCGTTGGATATTGTCCAACGCTGGGTGGTCGACATTCTACGATGAGAATGGACGTCCGGTTCAGACTCAGGTATGTCATACTTCAGTAGTTGTCAGGTTTGTACAAATTTCTTCATTCAGATCAAATTTACTAAATTATGTGTATGATTGCAGGGTCCGGCCGAGATGCCACCACAACCACCGCTTGAGGAGCCCGATACTACGGATCTCGAGTCCCTCTCGTGCAGTCTCCATGAGTTCGGGGTATACGAGGAGGGTTTCATGTTGGCACCGCCAGTACCCCGATATGGCACAAAGATGTCCCATGATGGAGAGGCTAGTGGTAGCGGGTCTCATACTCAGCATGACTTTGGGACTGGGTTCGCAGCATCTATCTTCAGTACACCTCCGCCAGTCTCGACAGTCTCTCTGGATGATGTCATCTGGGATACCGCCGAGCGGATACGCAGTTATGTCGATGCTGGTGTGGAGACCGAGAGAGACAAAGCCTGGCCGCACGAGCGCCGGAGTACCGCCTCAGCGATGGTCCCCCTCTCCGATTTAGTAGTATCGTCGCTAGTTTTGTACTATTTATATTTGATATACTATTTATGTCTGGTATATTTGGATTATCCTATATTTCGGTTGTTTTGTATGTGTGCTTTTATGGTACTATTTTTATATTTTTCAGATAAAGTAAATTGTCATGATAATGCTGAACAGAAAATATTACTACATCAAAATAATAGTACAACGTAAAAAATAAACAAAAATATATTTAAAAAAATTGAATAAGTGTTTTAAACGGCAAAATAAGTACTTCAAAGATTAAAGGCACACCAATTGACGCATCTCGGAAATAGTTTGTGTAAAAGTTATATTACAATACAATAACAAAATAATATTACAATACAATAACAATAACAATATACAAGAAGAAAATAGTTTGTGTAAAAATAATATTACAATACAATAACAAACTAAAATTATACTATATACAAGAAGAAAATACATTGTATTAAAAAAAAAAAGAGGAAGCCGGTCATTTTAAAATGGCCGGCTTCTGGGGAGAGAAAACCAGTCATAAAATGGCCGGCTTGGACATTTTTGGCGAAACCCCAGAATTCTGGGCATAAATATTAATTTCTATTAAACTTTGGATATTAATAAAAATGTCGGCATATTATGTTCCATTCTCCCCATCCCAATTTCAATTTTATTTTGTTGCGTAATGTAACAGCTTCCTTCCTCAATAGTCAATCCTCATCTCAATTTTAATACTTTTTTTTACAAATATTCCATGCAGCTTTCTTCCAATAAATTTTATTCCTATAAGACATTATTTTTTTTTTCTGCTGAATTACAACATATATTTTATTGCTCTTTAAACCTTTTAAATTTTGTTAATTAACATTTGTATCTTAAAGTTCATATAACTCAATTATCCGATAATTATTCGTTTTGTATCCATATTCATGGATTATCCGCTCCGTATCTGTTTAAAGAGAATTTGATTTTATATTTTGACATATGTTTACTATCCGTATCCGTATTCGTATCCGCTCATTGAAATGTGGATATGGATATGGTATCAACATTATCCACTCCGAATCCACTCCATTTTCACCCCTACAAACTGCTTCCAGTTAATTGGTGATTGCGTTTATTTTGTGCGTGATTTTTCACATCACAGGAGATACATTAGCGATTTTTTTTATTTAGAAAAAAAAAATCATCATTGTTGTTGGAAACAGAACCATCTCTATGAAATTTTCAAAAATGAACTTAACGAAACAAAACCGTTTCTATAAAATTTTAAAAAATAAACTTAGGGTCCGTTCGGATGCAATGGGATTGATGGAATTTAAATGGGATTTAGTTAAATTTCCTATTCTTTTCAGAAGACCGTTCGGATGGCTAGTTTTTTCCCACCCATTTTCAAGAGTCTGGCTAGTATGATATTAGTGTCATTTCAGCCTATATAACACCAACTCCAAAATCTATCGGATCGACTTCAACCGGTAAATTCAAACCGATCTATTTCATTAGTTGTGCGTTTACATGCAAAATTTATAATTTTTCGAATTTATTTAGTATCAAGTCAAGCGGTCAAATGTGTGAGTTTTTAAGTTAATTTTAATGCATTCATTTTTCAACAAATTTGATCGCTTGATTTGGTACTAAAATAACTAGAAAATATAAATTTTTTGCATGTAAACGCATCACTCATAAAGTAATTTGATTTGAACGATTTGAATTATTTATTTGAAGTCAATTAAATAGATTTTAAAGTTGGTGTTATATAGTGTCACTTAATACTGATGTCATAATAATCGGACTCCGTTTTCAACGTTTTCTTACGACAGGACTTCAAATTTTTTTGTTCCCCAATCTTTCTCTCTCTTCCACTCTCTCTCTCTTCCTCCACGTGGAGGTCATAATTTGAGTTAACTTTTCTTTACTTCAACTTAGTCTCACATATGTGAAATACTATATATAAGAAGCTTTCTTCTTCTCGCACATCTATTTGTGGGAAGAAAGTTCAATCCGGAAATAATTTTTTTTGTATTCTTTATAAAATTCAGTAAATACAGTATGTTATGTTGAAAAATGTGATTTAAATATACTTGATGACATTTAACAATAATTAAAAGTTTTTTTTTGTATTCTAGATCACATTTAAATATATTTGATGGCATTTAAATAAATTCAGAAATATTCTAGATCACATTTTTCTGACAGTTTCTTTTGTTTCTTTATAAATTTAACAATAATTAATAGTTAATCCAATATTTAAATATACTTGATGATTAGAATGTTAGGAATTAGATTCAGATATATCTATTGATCTATTATTATATTTTATAGAACTTAGTATAAGCATGACGAAATTTGATCGATAGAAAAAATAATTAATTTAAAATTCTTGACGTTGCCCTCTCATATAATTAATGTATGATTTTATAATTAAACAATGGTCCGATCCGGACATGATATTTGTTTACAAATTACATCTCATGTCTTTTTACAAATTATTAAAATTTAAAAATATGAGAAAATTTACAACACATTATTAGTTTAATTATTTTACAAATTTTATCTTATTTCACATAGATGATAAAATTTAAATAGAAATACATATTTTTAAAATAAATCAAGACTTTCCACAATTTATCCCATAGTAAAGGCAGTTCAGTGATACATGAAGCAATCTAATGCATTATTCCTTGTCACATTTCTCTTTTATAACCATGAAAAGTAACACATTTCATTTTTTATTAGGTGGATATGATTCTTTTGATATTGAACTGAAGAAAAATAAAACCAAAACTGATAAAAATATACTAATTATGCGAGGAGTGTTGATCTATGCAAATAACACAGAAGAGCATTATTGGAAGACAAAAGTAGATAATAAAAGTGGCATAAAAATTAACAACACCTTTTCAATAACCTCAACATCAGTCACTATATTGAAATTCAATCTCTCCAGAACCTCACATGTAGCCTTACTCATAATGACCAGAACAACCCTCTGTAGTTTCCTCTGTTCCAGCCATTCTTTTGGAAATTTCATCAAATTTAAAGTATATATCAAACATGATTGAATCAAAAAATTTGTATATTCAGACATTAATAGTACCATGTTGAAATTAGCACACCTCTTAGTAGTTGAGACATGTCGAAATTTCGAGAGTGCTTAACGGTACCAGTATTCTAAGAAACAGTCCCCCTAAGCTTTACTAAACTGAACCATACATTGTTAGCACATCAATTAGGCTTCAATTACACTATTAACAAAGCAAGATGAGTGGTTAATAGCTGGAATTAGGGGGATTGAATGGGATGTCATCCAATTGCCTTCTTAGTTCATGGAGTACTGGTGGTACCACTGGTAATATATCTATATTACTTTTTCACTAATGCAGTAAAAAAAAAAAAAGATTATGATAGTAAAACTCTCTAATCAAATAGATTAGAATTAAACCCCTTTTGCTATGAGGAGGAGGAGAGAGAAGCTCAATGTTTCTGAGTTCTAAGTAACCAAAAGTCTCACCGGGGCACCTCCGAAATGCATCTCGATCTGATTATGCGTTTGGGTATTAAAGTCTTGCACAATGATATGCATAGCTTATGCAAGAAATTCAGATGAAAGCTTCACCTGGCTTAGAAAAGGGGCATTTTTGTCCATTTAAAAAAAAATCATAAGTTACAATCTGTTCTGAATTTGGACTTGGCGGTTTTACTGTAGGTTGAGGGTACTCAAGTACAAATTGTCCTAATTTTTCACATTTTTTTAGCAATGGATAAAAAAGTAAAAATCTTTTAAGTTATCTGTAATTTTTCAAATAAGCTGAAACTGTGTTCAAAGTGCCTTATTAAAATGGTAATAACCTTCTGTCGGTTTTGAGTTAGAATTTGAATTTTCTGTTGCTCATAGAAATATTAGTAGAGCATCTTTCCCAATAGGTTTCAACCTCATCCAATAAACCTACAGAAAGATATTGAATTTACAAAATGACACTCTGCACAGTTTTGGGAAAAAGCTGAAAATAATTTCTGAAAATCAAATAAATGCAATTTTGATTCAAATAATGAAATTTGTACCAGAAACTATTCTACATGATCTGAGGTACATTTTAGAAATTTAATATATATATTAGAACTATAAAATGCCTAAAAACTTTAATATATATTTTGAGTGTGATGTAATTTGGTAGGAACATGAGTATAACATTGTGATGCACAGTATTCTTATAGAAGGTCTGTGCAAGAAAAGTGAAGATGAGGAGCTATTGGAGTTTGTAGATATCATGAGGGCATGATTTAATGTCATGAGTAACAGTATAATTATTATTTATAGGCCATGCAAGGAGGATGTATGGAATTAAGAAGACATATATTGTATGTCTGAACCTAATGTTACATTCTATACCATTCTTATTTATAAATGAGTTGTGTATTATATCTTCCACATGAGAGGCATATATGTTGGTTGTCCAAGAGAGGTCAAACCAAGAAGATACTGGATTTTCTAACTGATGTGTGAACCTAATTGAGCTTACTGTGTAAATTATACAGCATTTCTAGTACAGATGGCCTGTGCAAGGAACATGAACCAGAGGATGAATTGGATTTCAAAATGCCATCTCAATTGACAAAAGAAGAAGAAGAGCAAACTTAATCTTAGTGAAAAAAATAAATTAATTAAACACTAATTCCAAAATGAACATGAAACGGAGGATGAATTGGATTTCAGGATGTCATGTCAATTGACAAAAAAGGAAGACCTAACTTGATCTTAGTGAGAAACAAACTAAATTAACACTTATTCCATCAACCAACAAACAGAAGCAAAGAAAAAGGAAACCCAGCAGTTTACCAGTGAATGCTTAGCTAACAACCGACGCTGCACTGAACAGAGAAAACAACACAGATGCTGAGAGAAATACAAATATTATCTTCCACTAACCAATAGATGAGTGAGGCAATAATTAATTCATCAAAAAAAATTGCTACAAAAGATTACGCACAGTAATTCATAATACAAATATTATCTTTTGCTAACCAAGTGATGAGTGAAGCAATTATTCAGTAAAAAAAATGTTCTCTGCAAAACATACATACACAAAAAGAAGTCTATATACACGATCAATTCTCAAAGTATGGATAGTACAGTTAAACCTTTTGTAGGTATAATGAAAGCTCTCTTCATGAAGTATGTCTTGACTTGCATTTTATGAAAAATCAATATTATGTTAATTTGATAATAGATATACAATTTCCCTTCGTGAGCTTAATGCAATTTACTTGTCTGAAATCTTTTGTGCATTTTAAAATTGTTTTATTTGTTTTGGGTTTAGTTTGAAATGTTGTTTATTGGTAAAATTAAATATTTTGGAAATGTCGTTCGTTTAAAATATTGTTTGTGTACGAAGAGATAATGATATAATGAACAAAATAAATAAATAACAAAAAACAAATAAAATAAATAACAAAGCAACAAAATAAATAAATGACAGTATCTAACAAATAAGTTCCAGTATCTGACAAAACATTTAACAAAGTACAAATCAAAGTCTACGAGTCAGGACTAAATACCGTCCTCGGCTTCTTCTTCTTGAACCCTCGACCCCGCCTGAAGAGTGGCGTCTTGTCAGTATCTGCTGAGTCTGTAGAGTCCTCCGCCTGGACATCCAAAGACTGAACCGGCTCGTCATGAACCTCCTCAATCTCGGATGTCTGTTGGACTCCAGGACCAAAAACCATAGTCTGTCCAGACTCAGCCTGCGTGAATAAAAACGTCTGTCTGGCTATGGGGTCATCATGGAGGGAAGGGTACGATGCCTGCTGTGATGATGACCCAGGAAACTGCGGGACGGGCTCTGTCTGAACGTACCATGGCTGATAGGCAGGAGGTACCGTCTGAGTCGGACTGTAACCCGTCTGAATCGGACTGTAACCCTGGCTGATAGGTCCCCTAATATAGTCTGCCAGGGAGCCGCATCGGTATTCTGCGGACCCTGGGGAGGGGCCGCATTGGCATTCTGCGGACCCCATTAAATGGGGCCGCACCGGTGTTCTGCGCCCTGGATAAATGTAGAAAAACCCGAATATCGAAGTGTTTTAGTTTATTTTTTTTTAAATGGTATAAATAAAATTTCGGCCCAATTTATAACTTGCGCAGCTCCAAAGGAAATTGATGAGGTGCTTCATCTCTCAAAATTAGATTCAATCCTAAATTAGACCCCTTTAAATTTCATAATTTTTATAAGTTATGCTCTTCTTTATTCTTCTGTTAAAAAATTACAAAATTAATTAGATATCAGACTTATTTGTTTAGTTTGATGGGTACCAAGACCATCCAATCACCATTAAATCATTATGATCCGTGCGCACAAAATTAATACGGTTTTGAACGAATATTTAAGTATAGCGCACATAATCTATTTTAGATGTTTAAAGAAATAATTAAATGCATTTAAATGTTCGAATGGAACAGATCTATTATTTTACATATGACTCACATGACCTTTCACTCTTGTTTTTGTTTTAATATCTTATGTTTTTATTACATAATATATATATATATATATATATATAGAGACTGGCTAATGTAATAACGTTAGAACTTCGGCCGAAGTTATAACGGGTCACTTTTTGCAATTTCAAAATCCAAACAACCCATCCGAACCGTTCAACATGTTCTCTATATTGAAATGTGCTTGGAGACCAAATTTTACATTTTTCTGAATTTTTTTGCTATTTATTAAGCCACTTTGAAAATTCTGATCCGGTGGTCCAGAAAATTTGGCTGTTTTTTACTGTTCACCGTTGGATCAGAAACTTTCAAAGTGGCTTAATAAATAGCAAAAAAATTCCAAAAAATGTAAAATTTGGTCTCCAAGCACATTTCAATATAGAGAACATGTTGAACGGTTCGGATGGGTTGTTTGGATTTTGAAATTGCAAAAACGACCCGTTAGAACTTCGGCCGAAGTTCTAACGTTATTACATTAGCCAATCTCTATATATATATATATATATATAGAGCTGGGCTATGGTGAGTTGTGAAGTAAGATGTCATTTTTACTTCACGCTCATATTTTCATTTTGAAAATCCAAACAACCGATCCGAACCGCTCAACATGTTCTCTATATTGAAATGTGCTTGGAGACTAAATTTTACATTTTTTTGAATTTTTTTACTATTTATTAAGCCACTTTGAAAATCGCTGATCCGGTGGTCCAGAAAATTTTACTGTTTTTTACTGTTCACAGTGGATCAGCGATTTCAAAGTGGCTTAATAAATAGTAAAAAAATTCCAAAAAATGTAAAATTTAGTCTCCAAGCACATTTCAATATTTAGAAAAAGTTGAACGGTTCGGATCGGTTGTTTGGATTTTCAAAATGAAAATATGGCATGAAGTAAAATGACGTTTTACTTCACAACTCACCATAGCCTATCTCTATATATATATATATATATATATATACCTTTTTTAATTGAATTATTTTTGAGGCCGTAATTATGTATTATGGTCAGTAGATGCATATACCAGCGGTGTCAAATTATGTATTATGGCCGTAATTATGTATTATGGCCGTAATTAATTATTATACTGATTTGAAAGTAGATGAAATCGGACGTGTAGTCTCAGTTGGAGATGGAATTGCACGTGTTTATCGATTGAACGAGATTCAAGCAGTTGAAATGATGGAATTTACCAGCGGTGTCAAATTAAGGAATAGCACTGAATTTGAAAACAAAAAAGAAAGATCAAAGCACCTGGAATAGACGGATCTAACGAAAAAGTAACGAGTTAGCTCTTTTGTCGTTGATTGCACCAATATTCCTGCTCGTGTCCATATTCTACTATTAGAATTGACATCATCATTCCCTACCTTTACCCATTAAGGGCATGTTCGGCTGTGATCAAAACCATAGGAATTACCCATAATTTGATTCATGTTGAAATTTTTTCCTACACACCGTTCGGTTACATATTTTTTGGATATTGGGATTAGAATCTATTCCCAGTTTTGTTCCCATCTCTTTGTTATTTGATGGGAAAAATACAATTTGATTGGACTGCATTTTTTTTTTCCCATCTGTTATTGCTTGATGTTTCTCTCTCCATTAAACAATATTAATGCAATTAACTCATAAATAAACTACCAGCTAATTAATTATGTAATAGCACGTTGATTTTTATTTTATTTTTGGAAAAACATGATTGCTATAATGCTATTAGAGCATATATATCAAAAACAATTTTGTCCGATAATCTCTATTTTTTTTAATAAAAATATAAAATGATGAAGTATTTTTGAATTATGTATGTATTTAAGAAAATAAATATTTTTATTGTATATTGCTTTTAATCAATGTTATTAAATTATAATATTTATTTTATTAATAAGAATAATTATATAATATCAAGCATTTTAGAAATAAAATAAAATTTTCCGCATGTAATCTCACGGTACAACCGAATATTCATTTCAACACATTCTCGTACATACTCGTACATTCATTTCAAAATTCATCTAAAATATATTTTCAAAGTTAGTTGCCACTTCTGTTTTATTTTTTTATAAATGTTTATAAAATATATATTTATAAAATAATAATAAATAAGTAATAAGTAATCTTTATATTTTATAAAATAGTAATTGATAAGCAACATTATGTTATTATTTAATATATTTTATTTAATTTACTTTATTAATCAATTTATTAATAAAAAATTGCATAATATCAAGCATTTAGAAAGAAAAATACGATTTCCCACAACTAATCCCACAGTACAACCGAACACTCATTTCAACACATTCCCATAATTAATCCTATGCGTACCCGCGCCCATGGGTTCCTGCTTTTTCAAAAGTGGGTTCCCATCCCCGTCAAATCCCATCCCGTGTAATCCCGTGACATCCGAACAGGCCCTAAGATTATAGGATAACGAAAAAGTAACAGACAAATAATGAATAATACTAATATAAAAATTAGTTTTATTATTTTTTACAAATAAACTATCAAAACTTATTCATTTCACACATATACAATCATATTAATTTAAAATCAAAACACAAATGTGGAATCAATGCCAACTAAATTATATTTTTATCAAAGAAAAAAAAATTAAAAAGACGAATATCTCATTTTTAGTCATTTAACTAAAAACAAGACATACAAACAACAATAATATGTTTAACATTCTCCTTATAACAGAAGACAACACTTCCTCATCATATCATTTTTTATAAGTATATTATTAATTATTGTTCAAACATTATCATGTGAAATAGCACGCAAATCAATTTCATCATTAGAAAGCAATATAAAATGTTGAATAAATTAATTTATCAGAAAGTATTTAAATAAAAATACTATAATTTATATCTTATATAGGGTAACACGGTACGAACTAGCGTTAGAGCATCTCCATCTCAACAACTAAAATGAGTTTCTAAATAACTGTTAACTACTTTAAAATTAAAATCTCTAAAGTTTCTAAACTTTCACATCCCTTAAATTAATTTTAGAGTTTCTATTAAATTTTAACATCCCTTAAATTAATTTCAAATTTAAACCAACATTAATGGAGTTTATAAATAATTTCTTAATAAGAAATTTTTCTAAATAGTTTTTAAATAAGAAACTATGCTACATTCATGAAATAAAAACTGTCATTTCAGAATAATACTAAGAATAGAGATGCTCTTAGTCATACTCTTACCTAATAATGATAACGATTTTTTTTTCTTATTAATACCTATATCTATTAAATCGACCCTTACCTAATAATGATAACGATCTTTTTTTCTTATTAATACCTATATCTATTAAATCGACCACAAAAAAATTTCTTATCCATCGGCCTTATCGAATACGATACATGTTGAATAAGAGAACGGAGTAGGTCCGATGCCCATCGGACCTACTTTTAGGTTCAACGACATGATGACCGTACGATTTAATTTAAAATATGTGCGCACGGAAATTGAAACAGATACGCACGAATTTTAAAGCAAATAGACGGTGATTAAACCCATCGGACCTACTCTCAAGTCGTTGAATAAACGGTTAACATGATTTCATTGGTCACACCTCCGGTAAGGAGAAGACAAGTACAACACAAAAGAGAAGATGCCAATTTTGATGGGATATTCGATATCATATTGACAGAGATACATGAAGGTGCGTGGTTCGGTGGTTGTATAACTTCACCATTAAAGTCAAATAGGATGCATGATTTGCTATGCAACGTGTCTCTCGTTTGTTTTATGTTCAGATTTAGGATTTAAAAGGGAAGCGGTTAAAGCCGACATTTTTATTAATCCAAAGTTAATTACAAATTAATAAATATATTCAGAATCAGTGGGTTTTTTGGAAAATGTCCAAAACCGGTCAGATTCTAACCGGTTTCCTCTTCCCCCAGAAGCCGGTCAGAATCTAGCCGGTTTCCTCAATTTTTTTTTTTAATATTTTCTGTTTAGATTTTATGTTATACTATTATTGTTATTTTCAAAATTTGAACATTTTTGAAATTATTTTCTGTTTAGATTTCTGTTCAGAATCTAGCCAGTTTGGACATTTTTCAAAATTTTCACTAATTCTGGATATATTTATTAATTTGTAATTAACTTTGAATATTAATAAAAATGTCGGTGATATGACAGTACACTTCTAAGATTTTCTGACCAACTATGTTTAAATTTTTTTTCTTATCTACTGTACATTTCCGTACAAAATATATATACATTGACCGAGATACATGAAGGTGCGTGGTTGTATAACACTATAACTTACCATTAAAGTCAAGTAGGATGCATGATTGGCTATGCAACGTGACTCTCGCTTGTTTTATATATGTTCAGATTTAGGATTTATATAAAAGGGAAGCTTAAAGGGAAGTACACGATAGCAAACATTTGCTATACTCTTGTAAAATAAAAAGCAGACCCAATTCATTGACAATTATTCAATTTCACATTTTCTTTATTTTAATTAAGCCTCTCGTATGACACGTACCAGTAATTCCAGTAACTTTTTCTTGATTATATTATTTGACAAATTTTCTCCAAACCTTAATTTGTTGCTTATTAAGTAGCTAGCTAGGGAATTTATAGTTCGCATAAATTTATGAGTGAGGCTACGGTGCTATGCATAACACGGATTGAGCCGTGCTACGGTTCAATATTTGAGTTTTTAAAATTCTAACGGTCGATCCGAACCGTTCAACATGATTATAAAATGAATATGTACTTGCAAACCAAATTTTACATTTTTTGGAATTTTTTTACTATTTTGTTAGATAGGTAGAAAATCACTGTTTTTGGATGGTCCAGAATTTTCAGATCAAGTGATTTTCTACCTATCTAAAAAAATAGTAAAAAAATTCGAAAAAATATAAAATTTGGTTTGCAAGAATATATTCATTTTATAATCATGTTGAACGGTTCGGATCGACCGTTAGAATTTTGAAAACTCAAATATTGAGCCGTAGCACGGACCAAACCGTGCTATGCATAATACCGTAGCCTCACTCTAAATTTATAATCAAGAGATAATTTCTTAGGCAATTATGTGCATGGTAAAAAAATAACACTTGAGAGTAGGTCTGATGGGCATCGGACCTACTTTGGTTTGATGGGTTTAATCACCGTTGATTTGCTTTAAGATTCGTGTGGAACGCTTTAAACTTCGTGCGCGTATGTTTCAATTTTCGTGCGCACAAATCTTAAATTAGATCGGACGGTCATCATGCTCGTTGAACCTAAAAATAGATCCGATGGGCATCGGACCTACTCCGCTCTCAAAAAATAAACCCACTTGCATGCATGTTTGAAAAATGCATTTACGTGCATGCGTGCAGAATTCATTTACTCTTGAGTACTTACTTATGACAACCAAATTTTATCCGAACACTTATTAACATTATTAATTATCTTTTGAAAGTACATCAACATATGCATATATGCTTCACTTAATCCGGAGGGGCATTTCTGTAAATTCCTCGTACAATTAATACTTCGCTGACCTCTTTCTCTCTCTCTTTAATATATATTCTCTATAAATTAAGCCTCGATCCTTTGGAAGTGAGAGGGAATTAAAGAAGAGGCAATTAAACTAAACTGCCTAGACATGGCTTTTAAACATCTAATCAGAAACAATGTTATTCTTGCTCTGATTGTTTTGGTTGCTTTGTTAGAGCATGGCGCTTGTAGTTCCTTCAACAGAAGCAGCTTCCCTCCTGGATTTGTGTTTGGAACTGCAGCTTCTGCTTACCAGGTATATTATACATCTTTTGATATATTCCTACAATTAATCAAAATTAATTAATACATTACTTCATTTTCCCCTCCTTTAATTCCTATCAATTTCATTTCTCCTACGATTTATTTTGATTTTGTTGTGTAATTAATTAATAGTATGAAGGGGCTGCTAGAGAAGGAGGCAAAGGGCCTAGCATTTGGGATACCTTCACCCACTTACACCCAGGTATACATGCATCTCAACCTCTTCGGCTCTTCCTCTCTCCAATACTGTCCAATGTGCAATGCGCATATTAATTAAATTACCCACAAGTGCCAAATTTCATATATATATTTCTAGGAATGTAAATATATACTTGTTGTGTCGTGACTAGTTTGTGACTTGGGTTACGTACCGTGATCAAATAAAGTTTCACGTGTTGTGATCAAAATCAAAGGAATAGTCACGTCACGCAACTTGTCACGGCATATTAGTCACCTCGTGACCACGTAATGTGTCATGCATGTGCATTTCTGTGTCCATAGTCACGTGACGTGACCACGTGCCATGATGCGCCGTTTCATATTGTTCACATGCCATTTCGTGTTGTATCAGCTAGCTTGTTTTGTGTGTCGTGATGTGTTATTTTTACAAAAGATTATCACGGTATGAAACATGCGAGTTACGACACATTTGATACACATGTTGTGCCGTGATGGAACCGTGCCATTCTATATGGCGTGATGGAAGTACTGTGAAAGGGGTGAAAGGTATGAAAGGTATAGTATGATAAAATAGGTTTTCAGTACTATAGGGGAAAGGTATGGTAAAATAGGTTTTCAAAAATTAATCTATAATTGTGATTTATGTAGATAAGATAGCAGATGGAAGCAATGGTGATGTAGCTGACGACTTCTACCATCGTTATAAGGTACAACATTATCATTTTTTCATTTTATCAGTATCGTGTAGTATTTGATAGTTTTGGAAAATGACCTTTCTATGACAATTTTATGATTCTTGAATTATGATATTAAAATTAATTTGATATTGACAGGAGGATATAAAAACTTTGAAGAAGATGGGCATGGATGCATTTAGGTTTTCCATATCTTGGCCAAGGATTCTACCAAGTAATTAATTTATTAGCATTTTAAATATGGGAATGTAGATGTTATTTTTTACAACCGCAATAATTTGTTTAATAATATAGGCATGATGTTAATATAATTTCAATTTGATTAAGTATATATAGATAGATATTTGACTATGATGCAACTAATAATTTGCAGATGGGAGCCTATGTGGTGGGATAAACAAAGAAGGCATCAACTTCTACAATAATCTCATCAATGAAATATTATCCAACGGTGATGAAATTAGATTATCACTTTTTACTTAGAATTAACATTTAATTTTTCTCGCCTATAATTAGTGTTTTAAAATTCGGTTATATTCGGTGAATATAAGGCCGTATACTCTTATTCAGTAACCGGCCGAATAGAAAATAGCTATTCGGACCGAATATTGAATCCATGCTTTAAAAAAATTAAAAAACATTCAAAACCCATTAAAAGAGTTCCGGACCCGAATCCATAATCCATTAAATGAGTTACAGACTCTCCAGGTAAGTGTTCTCTTCAAGCGTCCCACTCAGAAGTCTTTTATAACCTCTCTACATATTGTCTTATATATTGTATTTAAGTACTGTGGGATTAAATATTTAATAAAAAATTCTCATATATAAATCCGAATAAGAATCCGCATATTCGGCCGCGGTATGCAGTATGCGGTGGCCTTCCGAATACCGCATGAGAACCGAATATTAAAACACCGCCTATACTATTGATTTTAATATATTGGATTACAATATTTATAGGTCGAATTTTACTAATAATCTCCAAAATTGAGAAAATCAACTTAATTGGAAGCACGCACCATATTAATTTCTTAAAGAATTTGAATTTCTCTTTTTTTAGTAGTAATAATGCATAAATTAATGTTCCGATCCAACAACTATTGCCTAATTATAAATTGTGAAATTGTGGGGAATTAATTAATGTAGGAATGCAGCCATTTGTGACAGTATTTCATTGGGATGTACCGCAAGCAATTGAAGATAAATATTTGGGTTTCTTGAGCCCACTTGTCATGTGAGTCTGTGTTATAATTAATTTGGCATATTTCTTTCTTTCTTTCTTTTTTGTCTAGAGATGACAGGTGATATCATGAATAGCTAAAATTAAATATGAATAGCTCTGGCAAGCTTATTTTTTCTTCTTTCTCTGATCCTTTTTTCTCTTCTGTTGGTTCTACAAAATAGCCAACTCCTTAATTGTCCTTCTCCCCCAAAATTAATGTCTACTGTTATTAAATGATAGATAAAACAAGGTCGATCATTGCCAAATTTGGAATTAAAATGGTTAGCAGATAGCCCCTGGACCTGGAGACTGGAAAGGGAATTAAAAAAGAAACAGAAAAATCAGAATTAGAATGCAATATGATTCCTAGCAAGGACCATGCACAAAAACAAATCAAATTGAAAGCAACGCTAGCTACTAAATGAGTTTCTCTCTCCAATAATCTACAAAAAATTGACATGCTATCTGTTCATCTAGTTATATCTAATAATAAATGGGGGTCCAGATCCACGGAACGAGATCCGGTGCTTGCCAAACCACTGCTCTTCCCCTGCTTGCCTCTCTATCTCTCTCCTCCTCTTCTCTCTCCCACGTGACTCTCTCTCTCTCTCTACTCTTTTTTTTAGAGAGATACAGAGAGAAAGAGACGAGCAGCTCCCTGCTTTTCTATCAAGAAAAGCAGCGGATGCATATCCCCAGATCCACAGCTATGCAAGTGATGACAAGTATGAGGTGCAAATTCATGCCTGTTTCTATCAAGAAAATTAATATGAAGTCTTAATCAAAATCATTTGATTTTGATGTGACGATTTATATGCATAATGACACATCATATACCCCACTGATGTGGACTCAGGTGGGGATCAGGACTTTACAAATGTAAAATACAAGTTAATTTCAAAGTAGGCTTATAATAAATTGAGGAGGTCAATTTGGATCCGATGCCCATCGGACTCAAAGTGAGTTCGATGGATTCTATGACCGTCCGATCTGCTTTAGGAGTCGCACCCGCAATTTTCACTTGTGCTTCAAAATTCGTGCACACAAATCTTGAAGCATATCGGACGGTCCAGAAACCCATCGGACCCAACCTGCTCTCTCCATTTGTCATTTAACTATGAACCTATGAATTTCAAAAATAATTATGAAAACAATAAGTTGCATATTTTAAAGTTGGAAACATAAACGTGTACGTGGTGTTAACATGATAACATCTAAATATTCTTTCCAACACACTACAACGACATCAACATCCAAACATACCCAAAGAAAAATATAAATTATTCTTGTATATCTGTTTGGATATTTTTTCATTTAAATATAATAATAAATTTTTCTGTATGATTTTAATTATTCTATTTTATTTTTTGATAAAAAGAAGCTTTTCATTGTGACAATTATTCCTCCATACTTTTTTCACAAACAGCTCCTCATACATCCAAATTGTATGACAGTAAGTCGCCAATCCACAAATCCATATAGGCAGCACTTCTAATTTTTTGCATATAAAGAGAAACATCTATTGCTCATCTGATAATAAGGATATATTGCAGAAAAGACTATGTCGACTACATCGATATTTGCTTCAAGGAATTTGGTGACAGGGTGAAGCACTGGATAACATTCAACGAGCCCGTTATATTTTGCTCATTTGGTTATGCAAGTGGCACATTGGCACCGGGACGATGCTCCCCCGGGGAAGCCGGCAATTGCACCGCTGGCAACTCTGGAACTGAGCCCTACATTTGTGGTCACAATATATTGCTCGCTCATAGTGCCGCTGTCAAGCTCTACAAGGAACAATATCAAGTAAGTGAAACAACATTTTGTTGAATTTTTGCACGTATGATGGGGTTTTAAAGTTTGATATTGTGTATTAATTAGGTGTTGACATTTATCTTATTTTGTCAAACATGAAGTACTTTTATAGATAATGCCCAACTTAGATAGATTTAGAAGAGGCGCACACAACTATAATTAGTTCACTTAATATTAAATTTTCTTAAAGGCCGTTGCAATTGCTGTTATCAATACCAAATTACAATAATAAGTCAAACAATAATTCACTTAAATTAATTATTATTCCTAAAGGCTGTTACAATTGCTCTTATCAAACCAAATTATATTAAGTCAAATAATAATATTTTAGCCTACTTTTAACTGTTAAGTATCCTATATTAATTGTAACTAAGCTGGAATTAAGAAAAAGAAAATTAAACCCTCCAAAGGGCCATTGCAATTACTGTTATCCATACCAAATTATAATAAGTCAAACAATAATTTAGCCTTCTTTTAACTGTTAAATATCCTATATTAATTGCAACAAAGCTGGAATAAGAAAAAAGAAAAACATGACTCTACTAAAAAAGCAGAAGGTCATTACTAGATTAATTTGTTGTGACCAGGGAACCCAGAAGGGCAAAATTGGGATAACACTTGCTACACATTGGTTTCTTCCTCACTCTTCATCCGAAGCAGATACTATTGCTGCAACGCGTAGCTTGGATTTCATGTATGGATGGTATGATCTCTTCTCTGAGGCTATTTCTTCAATCTTGTAGTCCTGTTATATTTTTTTTTTTATTAAAAGGACCCAGTACATCCTAGGCTAGCAGATGTTATTTTTGAGTATTAAATCGCGGTTCTAGTCCTTCTATAATTATTATGAATTTATGATTAGTTCATAATTTTTTAGTCCTGCTATAGTTCGGATTGACAGTTTGGACCTTGAAAATAGAGATATACATCCATAGTATGGGCCAAAGTGCGCTATGCATAGTACGACATAGTCTCACTTCTATATATAGTTATAATTATTAGTTCATAATTTGTGATATGCAGGTTTATGAATCCTTTGACATATGGAGATTACCCAGTAAGCATGACAGAGTCACTGGGAATTCGTCTACCAAAATTTACAAATGAACAATCTGAGTCTCTGAAAAGATCATATGATTTTGTTGGTATAAACTATTATACTACCTATTATACCATAAGCAATCCGGCTAGCAATTTACTGCACCCGAGTTACAATACTGATTCTATGGCTAATCGTACTGGTACGTGCCTTTTGTCATAAAAATAACTGAATGCAAATATACTTATAATTAACAAAATTCTTGTACTTATTACTGTATTTAAGCCTCATTATCATTTATGATCTTTAGGCCAGTTCAAAGGTATTCAACTCATAAATTGGAACTTTTAAATTGAATTTGTGTTCATTTATTGATAAAATTACTTGAAAATGAGAAGTAAACCTGAGGAATATGTCTGAAAAAGGTGTAAAATAATAAAATATAGTTTTTGTGGTAACTATGATCATTTGGCCAGTTTAAAAGTATTTAACTCATAAATTGAAATTGAAATTGAAGTTGTGTTCATTCAGTCATTTATCGGTAAAATTGTTCTTTTCTGTTATGAAAAATTCAAACAAGAAAGGCATCATGTAGTTTACATAAATTACAGTCACTAGAATAAACTTTTTCCTATTTGATGGATGTAAAGGAAATCAGGAATATATACTGTAGTGACTTTCACACTTTTACTTTTTTCTGTACTCTTTACCAGGTGAGCGCAATGGTATTGCATTACCGAAGGTATGTGATTTTCTAAAAATTTTACTAATTATTTTGAAAATCTTCCAGCTATTGTGTTGCCTTTTATATAGACTAAAAGCATTATTCTGTATACAGCCATACAAGACATCTTTTATTAACATATACCCCCCTGGGTTAAAAGATTTAATGCTTTATACCAAGGCCAACTACAAGAATCCTGTCATTTACATCACTGAAAATGGTACGTCGTGCAATCGGATATTTTGACATACGGGAGAATTTCATGTAGACCCCTCAAAAACTTTTGAAATTACATATATCCCCCTCTAAAATTCATAGATCATATTTACCCTTCTAAATTTCCAAAACTCACAAATTTATCCATTTTGTTGTCTTTTCTATTCAAACTCATTTTAAATTTATAAAATACCCATTTTTTTTACTTCTGACACGTATATAGTGACATTTAGGTATATACTTATGTAAGCGTAAAAATTAGAGAAATGACACATTTGCCCTCCGAAACAGGTCAATATGATATTTAGAAGGGCAAATGTAATATTATGAATTTTAGAGGAGGAAAATACGTACTTTCGAAGTTCTTGAGAAATATACATGAAATTCTCCCTTGTACTATTGACACAGTTCCTTTCTTTCTCATCTTCTTTTGCTAGTGTCGATTTTTACTACAGCCCTTTAAATAGTTACCTTACAGTGAATATTACATTGCCATTATACATTATTTCTAGGTGTGAACGAGCTCGCTAACAACAGCTTACCGCTGAAGGAAGCCTTGAATGATATAATCAGGTTATCATATCACCGTAATCATCTCCTGGCATTGCGTAGTGCAATTAAGTACGTCATTTTTGTGATCATTACTTAGCAATCTGTTTTTAGTTAGGTACATTGGGTGTAATTTATTTGAAAATGAAGAGCACCTATCCAATCTAAGGGTGAATCAGTTCGGTCGGAGTCGGACTCAATTTCGGTTAGAAAAGAGGTCCACAAACATATTTAAAAAGTAGAATTGTGTTTGGAAGTGTAGAACAAGTTATTTTTAGATCGAGGCTATAATATTATGTTTAAAGCATATTGATCCATACTATGGATCAATATTTTCATTTTCAAAAGTCCAAATAGTCAATTTGAATTATATATGAATATATACTTGTAGATCAGATTTTTGCATTTTTTTTTATTGTTTTTATAGATAGGTAGAAAATCACTTGATCTAGAAAGTAGTGATTTTTTATCTATATAAGAAAATGGTAAAAAAATTCTAAAAAATGTAAATATTAGTCTGCAAGTACATTTTCATATGGAGATCATGTTGAATGGTTCAGATTGACTGTTAGGACTTTGAAAATCATGTTGAATGGTTAATATTTAGCCTTGTAAAAAGAATTAGTTACGGTTCCTCTAATATATCTATATTTTGTGTTAATTATGAACAGACATGGTGCGGATGTGAGAGGCTATTTTGCATGGTCTTTCATGGATAACTTTGAATGGGCAAGCGGCTATACCAACCGGTTTGGTCTTTATTTCGTCGATTACAACAACAATCTCACGAGATATCCGAAGAAATCTGCAGTTTGGTTCAGCATGTTCCTAAAAAGTTAAAAGTATATTTGGAATTGTTGAGTTGATCATCACAATAAAATGAAGAATCTAATGTTTCTAATAAAATCTTCAACGATGTTTGTTGGAATAACGAGCTGCTACGCGAGTTTGATTTCTATTATATATGATTGTTCATTTTTTTCACTTAAATTGTAATGAGAATTGATAATATATATATTCTGCAAATGCATAATTTATCTGTCCTAATGTAGTGTTGTTATTTATTTTGCCCCTTATGCAATTTTTGTTTCTATTATACTGGTCTTTGCTGTTTTCACTGTCAAGAAAATAAAAGCAATGTCTAGACCAAAATGGAAATGGCCTATAACTATTTGCACAAATTGTTATAGAGAAAAGTTATTTCTACCAATTTTATTGTGCAAATGATGGTACCGACCATGAAAGGTACAAATTACGTAATTTGTATAATCTCAAACTAAGAATTTGTAGATTTATAGATAGAATTTTACGCATGCCGGTCTTCTTAGAAAACTTGCAAATTATGCACATATCCTCCTAAATACACTGGTTTACATATTTACTAGTATAAAATTGAAATATCATGATATCAAGGATTATATCTGATCAGGCACTATTGTCCTGAAAGACGGCCAAAATTTCCTGAATTTGGAAATCGTACCAGCATTACAAAAATTCCATTCTTGATAAATTTGAGTACTTGTATGCAATATGACCAGATAGTACACAAAATTATAATTTATTAGGTTGTGTCTCTCTTTCGGAGTATCTGAGAGTGTTCATTAGGTAGAAATAAAATTCATACCAAGGATTAGAATGATATATTACTAGAGCATCTACATCCCTAAAACTCTTAGAGTTTCTAAGTAACTATTAACTAATTTTTAGAAATTATAGGCTATGGAGTTTCTAAGGGTTCACATCCCTGAAACTAATCTAAGAGTTTCTAAAATGCCACATCAGCAATAAAATAAAATAAAGAAAAAAAATTAAGTGAACATTGGCCAATCATTTTGCCAACTCACAGTTTATAAACGATTTCTTATTAAGAAATTCTTGAGCACAGTTGCTAAATAAGAAACTGGTCTACATCCCTGAAACTGGTCTAGAAACTGCCACATCAGATTAGAAACTCTGATAGTTTCAGGAATGTAGATGTTCTAACAAAAAAAAATTCAATATTGTTCATTTCAAAGTCCAAACAGTCAATCTGAAACACCAGAAATAAATGGAAAACTAAGAAGATATGACTAACAAAAAAAAGTTGGAAACATATCCTGGGGAATACTTACAGTAATATATTTGCATCAACAAATTCTTTCCATTTTTACATAAAATTGATGCTTGTTTGTCAAATTAATGGGAAAGGAAAAAATACTTAAAAAGTAAGAACGTACCTCAATATCAGCGAAAGGTCTGGCCTTGTGTGGTCGAGGTTGCATCCCCCAATCGCACCAGAGATTACGCCTTTGATTTTCTATTTCTTACGCGAAAACTTCGTCGTCTTGAAATCGCAGAGAAATTAGATGGAAAAGAGATGGCAAGAAAGAGGGAAGAGGAGAAATGGTAGGCGATGTGTCCGACGGAATATGCCTGCGACAAACACTTAGCGAGGGAGAGAGACGTGGCAAGTGAAGGAAAAGGGAGGAAGTACAGCTGGCAGAAAAGAAGCCAAATGGACAAGCGGGAACAATCATCGTCAGCGAGAACAATCATCAACCGTCCATCTCAAATCGGACGGTTCCCAGACAAGTTGGCACTGTTTAACTGGAGAAAGGACCCCCATTAATATCCGATATATGGGCCATATATGGGTCATATGGCCCATGTGCTCACACGATTTTAATATATTTTTCTTAGGAGAGGGTCCATCCATCACGGCAGCTCCCTCTCCTCTATCACTTTTTATAATCTGCGAGTTATCTCGAACTTTTGTAAATTTCGGTTGGTTTCTCTGAGATCTTTCGTAGCGATAAACTATTCATACTTCTGTGTAATGATCCATTTAAAGGTACATAATGGATCAACTGAACTTGCTACAAGTTTTGTACACAACCCTGTAAACAATGATCCAACTTTTCCTTTATATGCATAGTGTTGGGTCTGGATTAAAGCACCCCATGCTGGTTTCATTTGCTGTTGTATTTTGGTGCTACGGGCCATTTGCCAAAAATACGAGGGATGCTTCTGTGGACATAAGGATCTATTTGTAAAATGAACATATTTTTATTTTCAAAGTTCAAACAGTCGATCCAACCGTTCAACATTATCTCCATATTAAAATGTACTTGGAGATCAAATTTACATTTTTTAGAATTTTTTTACTATTTATTAAGTATTTTACAAAACTAGTCAAATTCAGACCATTGAATTTTGTACCCATCTTAATAAATAGTAAAAAAATTCAAAAAAATGTAAAATTTGACCTCCAAGTACATTTTAATATGGAGATAATGTTGAACAGTCGGATCGACTGTTTGAACTTTGAAAATGAAAATATGCTCATTTTACAAATAGGTCCTTATGTCCATAGAAGAATTTGCCCAAAAATATATATATATTTTTCCCTCTTACATGTTGCATGCAAAACAAACATTGATAAAATAAGAAGGTATATTTAGGTGAAATTGAAAATTTGTCAATGCTTCTTTTCTGCTTATTATTTTAGTTTCTGATCTCTTTATTCTTTCTACAAATTATGGAGGAAAAAAAACTACTCACTTTAGAGAGGAAAAAAAATTGAAGGATCTAAAGATAAAATTTAGAACCATCTCAACTTAATTCTACTTTCCACCATGAAACTCATACTAACCAAATATTTGTATTCTGAAAATAAGATTTGGAGTTTCTCCGGAGACATCCGATAAAATTGGAATGATACAGAGAAAATTAGCATGATCCTTGTGCAAGGATGACACGCACAGATCGAGAAATGATTCAAATTTTGAGACAAATGAGGTAGCACAGTTAGCTAGGAAAAAAAAATTATGAAACTATTGGTTATCCAAAGGTCAAGAGTTTGATTCTCTCATCCAAAAATCAAGAGTTTGATTTCTCCTTACGACTTCGCAGCCTCTGCGAAGGTTTTCAAAAGAAAAAAGAAGAACAAGATTTGAAATTAAGGTAAGTGTAATAAGAAGATAATTGTCGAATAAGATGTCTTAAATGAAACAATTCTTCAATAAGGAGGATATGTAACAAACACCTAAAAAATTCTTCAATTTTTTTGGCATCACAAAATTTAAACGGTTATAAAAAATAAATTATCTACTTAAATATCTCAAAATAGATAGAAATATTAAAAAAATAAAGAGTAAAAGAAAAAAAATGGAATTTCTTCGAGTAAAACCATATATCAAAGGGGATAAAATACATTCTCTTCTTGTGCAACAAGAGCAGTGAAACAAATTAATCACATTATTATCAGTTTCGTCACAATACATTATGGGTACGTTGCGTCACGTCATGTGGCTCGCGTGTCACTTGACGTGCCTCCCATCGATCGAAAATGATATATCATGTAAACTGACCTGGTCATATCACATCAGAAAATATTGTTTTTTATTTTAATTTTTTTTATAATTTTTTTTTAACATTTTTTTTTGAAGTAACTTAAAATCTGAAAAAAAAATAAACGTGACCAGTCAAGTCACATGTAATCGTGACATGTGACATGACATTCGTGTAATATAATTGTCTTTTACTATTTTTAATCACGTTGCGTAATTACGCAACGTAAAAAAAATTATTTTAACATAATTAAATCACAACATTAGTCTATTTGTCTCTCTATTCTCTCACTTTGATTGTCTATACAAATTAGATCGAGGGTTCGAGCTTCTCTAACAGCTTTATTATATGAATTTGTTTTTAAAGAACTCATTGTCTAAGTAGTGTGTTCTCGGAAAACTTAGACTCAGTTGCTATAAGCCTATAATACTTTTCGGTTTTCAATCGGACGAATTACAATTTTTTTTCTATTTTTCTATTTTTCTTTCTTTGTTTTGTCTTATTTTACTTATATTTCCTATTTTATTTGTTTTTTAATGTTTTTTTTCCTATCTTTACATGAATGAATTTGAGAGAGGAAGTTTTTATAAAGAGAGTTTCGAAGTGCGGTAGTTGAGGAAACTAGAAAGGGTTAAGGCGTTCATGTGCTGAAATTTTTATTAATACAATTTAAAAAAAAACCCACTAATTTTAGAGAATTCGAAAAGTACCAGAGCTGCAATGACAATTGGCAGCTTTATTTTTTAGGGTCGTCATTTGTTGTTGCAGCCCCATTCTTAGGGCCGCCATTCGTCATTGTGGCCCCCCCTTTTTTTTATCAGACATTATTTGTTTGTTTATTTGTTTTTTTATATAGTTTAGTTATTATGTTTAATTGTTATTTTGTTTTAAATATTGTTTATTGGATATGTCGTTTATTTTTAAAATATCGTTTGTTTGTCGGATCAAATTCCTGAGTCTGTCGTTTATTTGTAAAATATCATTCATTTGAAATGTCGTTTGTATACGAAGAAATAGTGATATAATCAACAAAATAAATAAATAACAAAGCAACAAAATAAATAACCAAAGTCTGTCCAAATAAAACAAAAACATCTAATGTCCGATAAAAATAAATAAGTCACAATATCTGACAAAACACCTAACAAACTATAAATCAAAACTTATGGGTCTGAACTAATGAAATTTGGATACCAGCGGACCCTATATATAGTTTTGGCCCTGGTAGATTTGAAATTCTGTCAAATTTGTGGTTTTTTTAGAATGGTATTAATAAAAATTTCAGGTTCATGTGACCAGCCACGTTTTTTTTTTATAAGTTTGTTTTTTCTCTCTTTACATGAACAAATTTGAGAGAAATAAGAGAATTTTATAAAGGGAGTTACAAAAGGACATACGACTTTCATATTGCCTTGCAAAACTTCTAAATTAAATATATAATCAGTTCCAAGGAAATTAAACGCGCAAGAATTTGGAAAAACAATGTAAGAAAAAAAAATTCTAGATCCTACATAGAGATGTATTAGGACATTATTAATTATCCATTGCTACATCTATAAACTTTCGAGCACGATCGGCCAGTGTACGACTGTCCCGGTTCTTGACAGCGATTGGGGCATGCCAGCCTGTTCGGATTCCTCATGGCGCCATAGCTTACATTTGATTTGTCCACTTGGAGCAACATCTGATGTACATTTGAATCCATATGGAATTCGCCGTTGTCCATGTTCCACACATCCAAATGTCTATTTTCATCGACATAAGCTTCGAGTAAAGAAAAATGTGAAGAACCAATGAGCATGGTGATTAACATTGCGATGATCAAACAACTCGGATATCCCATCATGCGCACGAACGTAGATGCATGAGCAGAACTAGAAAATTTAGATTGAAAAGCTGAAACGTAAAATACATAATATGCAAATGCATAATTTGTGATCATTAGAATTTGAATTAAAGTATTCACAACTAAAAGCTAGAATTATAACCACTAGGTACATATTTAACATTTATAAATAGACAAACTATATAAAAACTTAAAAAATTTACGAAATTTCAATTAATATTCTATACACATAATGAAAAGTTTTAAGATCATGAAAATGGCTAAGCAATCTCAGCATTACCTTCAGCTCCGCCCTGCGCAGAAGTGAAGTGTGTTAATTGATGTGAAATTTTATTGTGGGATTTGTGCAATCTCTCAAGCTGGGGATGAAGAGCTCCATTTAAAGCTCGGAATTGTTCTCGTAAAATAAAATTATCCAAATAAATGTAATGAAAAATCTACTTTAGAAATTTATATATCAATCGTTTCAAAGTAAGCCCATATTTGAGCCCAGTCAGTTAGATCAGGATAAGCCCGGTCCATTACTAGCTATTAAACCGGTCGTTTCCTTTGAAAAGACGAAATACTGTAGCGCCTGATTAGTCCCACAATTTAAGTGTAAGCCGCACAAGCTCCTCAGACCGCTTATTAAAGAGAACGCCCGGTTTCATTCCAACTCATACCTTTCTCGGCCTTTTGGCTAAGATCAAGTGTAGTATCTGTTCTTATCAGTTTAATATCTGATATGTGGGCCATGTGCTCACAACGATATTAAATTTATTTTTTGTGGGGAAGGGCCCACCACAGTAGCTTGCTACTGGGGCTCTTACGCGTCGCCCATGCGCTGCACTATTGCACGGGCCTGGCGCACCCCAACCAAAACTAATTGCAAATTTTTTATTTTTCATAACGGGTTTAATTTCAAGTGGAATTAGACCTGTTACTGTACCCCGGGGCAGACAGAGCACTATATAATACCTCTCCCTCATAAAATATTACATATCAATATGTGGTTATAAGTTTAAATATCACATATCAATACGTGGTTATAGCTTAGTTTAAAGAGTAGAACTAGGGTGCTCCTAAGCTCACCAAGCCCTTCCGTGAGCGCGACTCTAAAACCTATCGAATTGACTTCAAACGGCATTTTCAAACCGTTAGATGTTCAATCTATATTAAAATGTACTTGGAGACCAAATTTTTCATTTTTTGGAATTTTTTTACTATTTATTAAGATGGTTTGAAAATCGCTGTTTTCCAATGGTGCAGAATTTTAATAAAAACAGCGATTTTCAAACCATCTTAATAAATAGTAAAAAAATTCCAAAAAATGGAAAATTTGGTCTCCAAGCACATTTTAATATAGATTGAATATCTAACGGTTTGGAAATGTCATTTGAAGTCAATTCGATAGGTTTTAGAGTCGCGCTCACGAAGGGCTTGGTGAGCTTAGGAGCACCCTAGTTCTACTCTAGTTTAAATATCACATATCAATATGTGGTTATAGCTTAGTTTGTAGTTGTAGAGAACATGAGTTTAATTTTCATCAACCACATATTGCATGTTAAATTTTAGGGAGAGTCTAGCTATCCTCCGTTTCATTCTCCGTCAGTTGCATTAATTAACTGGGGGACCGCATAACTGTCAGCGCATTTTAGGAATTTGCAGAAAGTATTCATATGTAACACAACTAGTATTCATCCATCTATATGAAGGTATTCACATTTGCAATAGAAACATATTTGGATATATTACAACATTCAGCATATAAAAAAGTAGGGGACCACAAACAACATGTGTGGGGAACCGCATAACTGTCAGAGCATTAATTAAGTGGGGGACCGCATAACCGTCAGTGCATTAATTAAGTGGGGGGGCCACATAACCTTCAGCTCATTTTAGAAATTTGCAAAAAAGTATTCATCTGTAACACAACTAGCATTCATCCATCTATATAAATGTATTCATCTTTGCAATAGAAACATATTTGGACACATCAATCACTCATCTTTTACACGTTTTTAGAGATGAGTTTTTTTTCTCCGTTCAATCTAACCAATATTTCTGACGATCTGTGAGAAATTTTGCAAATCTAAAACCACGAACGTCTTCTACACAATTTTCTCTTTCAAATGAGATCCATGATGACATACTTTCGAGTTGTCCGTTGCACAAGTATTCATACATCGTCACAAGTATTCATCTCTCATCGAGCAAGTATTCATCATTGTCGTGTAAGTGTAAATAGTTAATGTACCAAGAGTATTACAAACATATGTGCATACCTCGATTAATTTTACAAGAGCAGCCGAATAATATTCATCCATAAGATATCAAGTATTCATACATATAAGTTAAAGTATTTATACCTAAGATATTAAGTATTCATCCATAAACGTTGAAGTGTTCATTTCTAAAACATCAAGTATTCATTTATACACCTCTAATGTTTTCAAAATTTATTTTTCTGTCATTTCTTAGTACTTAGTACGCACTGGCCTAATTCACCATTAATGAAGCTTTGTTCTTTGCAAATAACTCGCTACTACATGAGGAAGAGGAACATAGACATGACGGATCTGACCCGGCGGTCGACAGTGATGGATCTAACCCGGCGGAGGTGGAGGTGAGAGAGAGAGGCGGCGGAGGTGGGAGGCGGAGGTGAGAGACGGGGGCGGAGGTGGGAGAGGGAGGCCGAGGCCGAGAGGGAGAGGTGGGAGAGGCGCACAGGGAGAGGTGGGAGAGGCAGGCGGAGGCGAAGGCAGAGGTGGAGAGGGAGAGGTGGGAGAGGGAGGGAGAAAGAGGAAAGAAATAAATGGAGAAAATTGGATAATTAATTTGTAGGGCCATTAGGTAGTTAGAATTTGTAATTGTAGTTAGAAGAGATAGTTAGTTAGTTGGAGGGTGAAATGGGGAATGGATAGATGGGGAAGATATAATTACCCTAAATTTTGACCCCATCAAGATTTTTTATTTCTGCAGTGTTTGATAAATTGCTTGAAATAAAAGCTAAGAGATGATTTGTCAGGAATTTGTGAGGTATTGGGTACTTTTTATTAGTTTGTTTTAATAGAAGTGTGACTTCTAAAATAAATTCCGGTTGGATAAGCTTAAAGGTGTCCCGTGATTTTCTTAAACCATAAAAGTTATTACTTATCAATTATATGTGGTTCAGTTAGAATTAGTAAATATAAAAAAAAATTCCATCTCATATTATAGTATAACAAAGGAACTTTTCTAATGAAATATAGGGCAAATTTCGCTGGAGGTCACTAAACTTTGTTATTTGTCACGAATTGGCCACTCAAGTTTTATTTGTCCCTTTTTAGTCACTCAACTTTGTCGTTTGTTCCAATCAAGTCACTCTATATTTTTCCGTCCAAAATGCTAACGGAATATGCTCATTCCGTTAGTATTTTGAACGGAATATGCTCATTGTGTTAGTATTTTTGATGGAATAAGTATATTTCGTTAATATTTTGGACGGAATGGAAATATTCCGTTAAGATTTTGGACGGAAAAGTATAGAGTAACTTGATTAGGACAAATGACAAAGTTGAGTGACTAAAAAGAGATAAATCAAACTTGAGTGACCAATTCGTGACAAATGACAAAGTTTAGTAACCTCCAGCGAAATTTATCCTCAAATATACTATGGTCACTCATTTTCATGTGCAAGCTTTATGATATTTTACATTTTTTTGTACTTAAAAACCACAATTTATATATAACTCTAAAGCATTTTGTACTTTGTTGACAGATGAATCTTAACGAGCCGATCAATAATGATGACCAAGAAAATGAAAAGCTTGAGTTAATTAGATTAACCTTCGAGACTTCTAATGAGTTGATAAAGGGAGCACCCATTTTTTTCTCAGATAGAGGTTATGGTTTATCAATTTGTGGCTTGAGAAAAAATATGTAAGTTTGGGGTGTGACAGGAGTTGTTGTTATTGAGACACACACACTGTTTCGATAGAACAAAGAAAAAGAATAACCACAATCCGTTTAACAGATTCTTCATTTAAGATTAAGAGAAAACAACAAGATTGTGGATTATGATTGATTGAAATAAATAACTACTTACACAATCATGAAGTTTCGATTAATGTAACTAGACATGTTATATGTCATTGTAAGACGAAATTAAAAGTATTGAAATTGTCAGACAAACATATAAGTTGTATGATAATGTAGAAATGTATTTTGGATTGCAATTTATATTTTAGCTTGTTTAAATTGACTAGTTTGTGGAAGTTGGATTTTTTTTTTCTCAACTCTTAAGATCAAACTTAGTATGTCATTTATAAATCATCTTGTGTAGTTTGTTTTATTACTCAATTTTATTTTTAAGATACTAATTTTTTACAATATTATACTATACATTTTTAAAGAAAATAATCATTCTCGTAATTAGTCTAAGTTCAAAAATGTAACAAAAAAAAACTAATCTTACCGAATACTATAAGATGATCACAAAATATAATCCGATCACAAGATGAGAAGTGACGAAAAATAATATTCCTTTTAGTAATTAGTTTTAATGAAAGGCAAACTCGACATATATAAAAAAAAATTATATGCTAAATATAGCGAGAATTTTTTATTCATAAAAATTAATAAAATAAAAGATACAGAAATGGAAAGTACTATGATTGCAACAATTTTAAAAATATCAATTTTTTTGGATTGGACTCAACAGTTCCGATTCATTAACTGTTTTTCTTTACATAAAACAGAAACTTTTTGTGCCATAAAAAATCAACTCATTATTGAATCGGATTTAATAAATCCGATCCAATGCCACAGAAGATCCACTGCCATTCCTCTCTTTCTTTCTTCTTTCTACTCAATTTTAAATTCGGATTAAAAAAAAAATATCATATCTCACTGAAAAAACAGATTCGATACTCTATGTGAAGCTTATTCCAATAAATACATTTAAATTTGGTTAAAAAATAGTGAATTTTATGTTTTTTAGAGAGGAAACCATGAAAATAGAAGGTGTTTTTAAATCGGTGGCGAAGGAAAAGAAGAAAACAAGAGATGGCCGGTACTTAGATAAATAAGGTACCGGCCAGAAAATGACCGGTAGTTGATTAAATAGAATACCGGTCATTTTCTGACCGGTAGGGACATTTTTATTAATTCCCAGCGAACTTGGGGTATATTAATTAATTTGTAATAAAATTTGGATATTAATAAAAATGTCGGCGAAAAAACAGATTCGATACTCTATGTCTTATTCCAACAAATACATCTAAATTTGGTTAAAAAATAGTGAATTTTATGTTTTTTAGAGAGGAAACCATGAAAATAGAAGGTGTTTTTAAATCGGTGGCAAAGGAAAAGAAGAAAACAAGAGATGGCCGGTACTTAGATAAATAAGGTACCGGCCAGAAAATGACCGGTAGTTGATTAAATAGAATACCGGTCATTTTCTGACCGGTAGGGACATTTTTATTAGAGGAGGGATCCACTTACAACAAATTTGAGTTACAACAAAGTTACAACATTCATTTTTTTCATTTTCAAAGTCCAAATCGTCGATCCAACCGTTCAACATGATCTCCACAATAAAATGTACTTGCAGATCAAATTTTACATTTTTTTGAATTTTTTTACTATTTATTAAGTATTTTACAAAAAATAGCCATACTTAGACCATTGAATTTTGTACCCATCTTAATAAATAGTAAAAAAATTCAAAAAAATATAAAATTTGATCTGCAAGTACATTTTATTTAGATGATCATGTTGAACGGTTTGGATCGACGATTTGGACTTTGAAAATGAAAAAAATGAATGTTGTAACTTTGTTGTAACTCAAATTTGTTGTAAGTGGATCCCTCCTCTTTTTATTAATTCCCAACGAACTTAGGGTATATTAATTAATTTGTAATAAAATTTGGATATTAATAAAAATGTCGGCGAAAAAACAGATTCGATACTCTATGTCTTATTCCAACAAATACATCTAAATTTGGTTAAAAAATAGTGAATTTTATGTTTTTTAGAGAGGAAACCATGAAAATAGAAGGTGTTTTTAAATCGGTGGCGAAGGAAAAGAAGAAAACAAGAGATGGTCGGTACTTAGATAATTAAGGTACCGGCCAGAAAATGGCCGGTAGTTGATTAAATAGGATACTGGTCATTTTCTGACCTGTAGGGACATTTTTATTAATTTCCAGCGAACTTGGGGTATATTAATTAATTTGTAATAAAATTTGGATATTAATAAAAATGTCGGCGAAAAAACAGATTCGATACTCTATGTCTTATTCCAACAAATACATCTAAATTTGGTTAAAAAATAGTGAATTTTATGTTTTTTAGAGAGGAAACCATAAAAATAGAAGGTGTTTTTAAATCGGTGGCGAAGGAAAAGAAGAAAACAAGAGATGGCCGGTACTTAGATAAATAAGGTACCGGCCAGAAAATGACCGGTAGTTGATTAAATAGAATACCGGTCATTTTCTGACCTGTAGGGACATTTTTATTAATTTCCAGCGAACTTGGGATATATTAATTAATTTGTAATAAAATTTGGATATTAATAAAAATGTCGGCGAAAAAACAGATTCGATACTCTATGTCTTATTCCAACAAATACATCTAAATTTGGTTAAAAAATAGTGAATTTTATGTTTTTTAGAGAGGAAACCATAAAAATAGAAGGTGTTTTTAAATCGGTGGCGAAGGAAAAGAAAAACAAGAGATGGGATGGCAGCGAGATCTTCTGTGGCCTTTGGATCGTCTGATTCAATAATGAGCTGATTTTTTAAGGCACAAAAAGTCTGTGTGAAATAGAAAAATTAAAAATATCCGATATTTCTTAAAATGTCGGTACTTAAAAATATCCGATGCCCATCGGACCTAAAAGTAGGTTCAACAAGCATGATGACCATCCGATCTAATTTAAGAGTTGTGTACACGAAAATTGAAACAGACACGCACGAAGTTTAAAGCATTCCTCACGGATCTTAAATCAAATCGACGGTGATTACACCATCGAACCAAAGATGCCAATCGGACCTACTCTCAAGTGTAATTATAGTACTCTTTCTATTTTCGCACTTTTATTTTAATAATCTCTATAGATAAAAAAATCTCGAATATAGCACTCCTCTTGATAGAATTCTTGCCATTTCTAAAAACCTAAAAGAAATAGATTTTCTTTCTCCCTCGCCAGCCGCCGCGCTCCGTTCTCCGCCCTTTTTGCGCCCTCTGGTTAGTCTCTCTCTCTATATGCGTTCATGTTCGTGGGTCTCTCTCTCTCTTTCCCGATCTCTTCCTTAGGGTTTTCGGATTTCAGATAGAAATATCTCCTGGTCGTCGCGATTAGACCTTTAATTTCGAAGTGATCTTTTATTCGGTTTTCTCTTGTTAATTGCAAATAGTTTATTTGCTATTATTTACCCTTATTTTTAAGGGGAAGTAACAGATTTGTGTTCAATTTGTCCCTCGACAAATTCGTATCACATTTCTAGCAGCCCGTGTCGTGAAATACTTAGGGTTTGTTGATTGTCTAGGTGAATTTCCTGCTTGTTCTCAATTTATGTGCATATGTATTGTTTCGAATCGTTAACTGTGAAACACATCCATTATTTACCTTTAATTTCAATGTGATTCTTGTTTCGATTGGTTTTATCTTTGTAATTGCAAATAATTTATTTGTTATTATTTACCCTTATTTTATGGGGAAGTAAGAGATTCTGTTCAATTTCTCCCTTGATAACTTTGTATCATATTTCTACTTAGGGTTTGTTGGTTTTCTAGATGAATTTCCTGCATGTTCTCAATTTACGTTCATATGTATTATTCCAAACCGTCAACTGTGAAACCCTTCCATCATTTTTTTTTTTCCATTAAAGGGTTAGGTTTATGTTATTTTTGGGTTGACAGATTTTCCCCTTTTATTAAAATTCATTCTCACAATTATACCCTTGCTCTAAATGTCTTCTTCCTTGATGATTCTTAGATTGTCTCATATAACTTATTATCTGCTGAGTGCAGTTTAACAATTGCATTACTTTATTGCAGATTGGTCCACAAATTCCGTATTCATTTACTGAGCAAACTGATGCTTTATCTTTGACACGCAAGTCCTTTAACAGAAACCATGGGTCTAGCTCGTAAAAGAAAGACCCATGATTTCGAAGCCAATGATATTACGGAATTACCTTCACTGAGCTTGAAGGGTGAAAAGATGGATATGACCCGGCTTAAGCAATGTCTCACTCTTCTTAAAATGCTAATGGAGGACCAGTCCGGCTGGGTCTTCAATCATCCCGTGGACCCGGTCCAATATAATATTCCGGATTACTTCTCGATAATTAAAAACCCGATGGATCTCGGCACTGTCAAGGAAAACCTCCATAAGAGAAAATACACGCGTACTGTCCAATTCGCAGAGGATGTGAGGTTGACCTTTTCAAATGCCATGTTGTATAATCCTCCGATGAATGGGGTGCACATCATGGCAAAAAAGTTGAGTAATGTGTTCGATGCGAAGTGGCGATTGCTGGAAGATAAGTGGGCGAAAGAAACCTTTAATTCTAATGTGGGGCGTGTGGATGACAAGTCCAGGCTGGCAGAAGTGGGGCCCCCAAAAAAGAAGGTAAGATGTTGGGTAATGTATGGGGAGTGATGCTATGGTACTTTGCAAAGCTCAGGTCCGTCCGTGCTATATCTCCATTCTTAAAATTTGAACAGTCAATCTGTACCTCTCAATGATCTCCATATGAAAATGTTCATGGAGATCAAATTTTATATTTTTTTAGAATTGTTTTACTATTTGTTCAGATAGGTAGAAAATCCTTACTTCCAGATGGTCCTGAATTTTTAAATCAGTTGATTTTCTAATTATCTAAAAAAAATAGTAAAAAAATTCTAAAAAAATATAAAATTTGGGTTTTCAAGTACATTTTCATATGGAGATTGTGTTGAGCGGTCGACTGTTTGAACTTTAGAATCAAAGATATTGATCCATAGCACGGACTGACCTGCGATTTGCAAAGTGCCACAGCCTCACTCCTGTATTACTGTTTTTTCCTTGCATTGATTTTGTGCATATCCCTGAAAGATGGAAAATGAGGAGAACAGGGGGTTCTGTCTAAAAAATTATACTTTTCAAAAAGCTTCAATAAAAAAGTATATATTTTTTATGTAGCCTTCAAAGGATATAAGGACATTGGTTCAATGCCCACCCCCGGCCTCGTGCAAAGGTATGAAGTAAGACAACTTTATCTTTGAAATAGTTCATTTGAAACTTTGTGATCTTCTAATTTTTGGATTTATTTATAGGAGAAGGTGCAGATAAATCCCACTCTGGGATACGAATTGAAAAATCGAACGGTCGGTTGATTCTTAAATTAGGTTCATGTAAAAGTAAGTTTTTTCTCAGTCATGTTTTGGGGGAACTTTAATTTATGTCACTTAATTTTATTGGTTATTTATCTAATTTTGTTTTCTTGTGCTTTTTTTTTTCAGGACTTTTAGGTGCTAATAATGAGAAATGTAATAGCCGAGATGCGATATCTCATAAGTCAACTTTGCCGAAGAAGGTTACCACTTGAGAAACACTTTTTCCAAGTTCATATGTCAAATAATTGTATAACCTGATGAATCTTGGTGACTTGGTCTAGCTGTTTTTTGGTGTGTAAATGTTGCATGTGCTCTCTCTTTTCAGGATGCATCGGTGACACCCCAAAAGCTAGGTGGTACGCGACTGCCAATTTGTGACAAAATTTCCACGTCAGCTGGTGAGTTAGAATCTCTCTTTCTGCCAATTATTGTTTCAGAGTAATTTTCTTTTGCTAAAAATGTATATTTGATTTCAAATTCTGTATTAGGATCTTGTGGGATTCGTCAGCATGAACCTCTCCCTATTACTTCATCAGCTGGTGCATCTGAGAAAGGTTTTCTATTTGGCATTATCTCGTATCGTTATCTTTTTAACACATAAAGGGTTGAAACTTTTCAAGAGCTTACACACGTGGTTACCTAGTTAATTTTAGTAGCAACCTCACCCATATTATAAGCATACAGCATTAAGTATTTCTAGTTTTTCTGGACGGGATCTTTGCTGTACCAGAATATGCATGAAAATCTGTTGGATTCTCATACGTATATATTCATAATAGCTATGAAACTGTAGATTCTAATTTTGCAATACAACTACTTATTGTTGCCTTTGAAATGTTTTTTTTTTTATTTTCACACAACTCAATTATGTTTTGTTTATACTTTTCAGAGGTTGATGAAATTCCTTTGGAGGAACCGTTATCTCCAAGCAGAGCCCTACGTGCTGCAATGCTAAAGAGCCGCTTTGCGGATACAATTGTGAAAGCACAACAGAGGGCTCTTCTGGATCAGGTACTCTTGTAGTGCTTGGTACTGGAAGGTCCAGGGCTTGGGAGTTTTGGTGGTACTGTCATACCATAATTTGCTAGATCCTAAGGTCAATGTAGGAATAAGGAAAGATATTTTTTTTTTATTATAACCTCTAGTTTTTTTTTTTTTTTGTGTGGGCATAATTTGATCTTTTAAGGTGGAATTATAAACTTTTGGTAAATGGGCGGTTTGGTCAGCATGCTTTGGCCTATGCTGGTATTTTACCCCAGACTGGTGGAAGGTTTGTCCTGACTGGTACATACTGGTAGAAAAGCAAAATGTTGAACAATAAGTTGAGGAAAAGGGGTCTCAGGTTTGTACCAGTTCTTGTTTTACTTGCTTGAACCGTATCAATTTGTTTGTCCCTATATAGGGAAAGAATGTTGACCCAATCAAGCTTCAGTTAGAGAGAGAGAAACTGGAGAGAAGGCAACAGGAAGGTAAGCATGTGCCATGTCATACTTGGTATTTTTGTTTGGCAAGTAGACACTTGTATTGTACTTCAATTTTGTCCTGTTAGTTGCAACTAACACCTTGCTTGTGGGCTATTGGTGACCACATTTGTCAAAGTAAAGGTTAAGAAAAAAGATGACCCTGTAGTCTTTCAAATATAAACAAATTGTTTGAGTGAGGCTATGGTACTATGCATAGCGCGGGTTGGTCCGTACTACAAATCAATATTTTTATTTTCAAAAGTCCAAATAGTTGAACCGAAATGTTCAACATGAATGGTTTAGAAAATCACTACTTCTGAATGGTCTAGAATCTTTAGATCAATGATTTTATACCTATCTTAAAAAATAGTAAAAAAATTATAAAAAGTATAAAATTTGATCTACAAGTACATTTTCATACCGAGATCATGTTGAACAGTTCTGATTGATTGTTTGTATTTTGAAAATGAAGATATTGATCCATAGTATGGACCAATATTGCATTATGCATAGTACATAGCCTCACTCAAAATTATTTTAACCTTTTAGTCAAAGACTTGGAGTTTGTAACCCACAAATCCGGGTGGTAGTCAACTAATATTTAGGTTCAATTCTTTTGTACGACTTTAGAACAGTTCAGCACTGAGCTGAAACATTGATTTAAGAATAACCTTGTATGGATTAGACCTCTAACAGACTGAAACAAAAATGAGTCGGAAAAAAATTGAGTTTCATTTTGTTTCGGATATTGCAGATAAGATTTGGCGATACATGATAGCATAGTATGCCTAGCATTTCTGTATACCTAGTATTTCTTTCGTGTATTTATAAAGTAGCATTTTAGCAGTATTTGTACCTCTCTTTCTGAATAAAATCCTATTTATGATGATTGTTCCATATCAAAATTTTCTTCTTTCTATCGGTTGTATTTGATTTGCTGTAAGTTTTGGTAACTTCGCATGTGATTACTGTAATTTGTAAATTAAGTAGGTTCACTTTTAATCTTGTATTATTTTGTGTTTTCGAACAGAAAAAGTGAGGCTTGAAGCCAAGGTCAGAGCTGCGCAGGCTGCCGCACGAAAGAAGGCCGAAGAAGATCGAAAATTGAAGATGGAGAAGGAAAGAGAAGCTGCTCGTCTTGCTCTGCAACAGGTACTAAACAACCCTTAGAATTATATCGTCCTCTTGTAGCAAGTACAGAAACAACCTATGCCTTTTGTACTTGTTAGCTATTGCCATTTTTCCCGGCATTAAATAATTGGGGGAATTTCATTTATACCCCTAAAAAACTTCGAAAATTACATATTTCCCCCTCTAAACTTCATAATATCATATTTACCCTTCTAAATTTCAAAAACTCACATTTAGTTAAATTTGTTTTGGAAATTTAGAAGGGTAAATATGATATTATGAAAGTTTAGAGGGAGAAATGTGTAATTTTGAAGTTTTGGAGGGAGAAATATGTACATCTACCCAGTTAGATGTACTAGACATTTCTCTCCTCTTCATAAGTTTAAATACTTCCGAAGAGGAGAGAAATGTCTAGTACATCTAACTGGGTAAAAAAAAAACGAAGGAGACTCATAGGCAGAGGAAATTTTGTCCATAATTAACAGAGCAGCTTTATCAACTATACTGATTTAACATTCGTATTTGTCAACAAGTGCAAATGTCTATTTCATTTGCAAAAAGTCTTTGAGTCGTTTAGTGTAGCACCGCAAAACCATTGTCAGAATTCTTTTTTTTTTTTTTTTATTACTTTGAACTTATTCTGTTGCTTTTGGCTTTAGGGTTTCTGTTCAATTCTGTGTTACGCTGGTGTTTGTAATTTAGTATATCTTCTCAGCTGTTTGAAGTTCGACGTTTTTTTGGGTTATTTATTTATTGTATGGTTCATTTAAATATCTGTTTACTTGCATCGAACCTCGTTTATCTGGATTAAAAATCTCAGTTTGACAATGGTTGATAATCCTCTACTTGTTTTGTAGGTTAAGAAGACAGTTGACCTTGACAACACTGAGCTTATAAAGGAGCTCGAAAGGCTGAACTGTTCCTGGAGTTGGCACTTGCGAAAAACTGATGAATTCAAGCAGAACATGACATGTGGAATTGAGATGAAATCAGGGTTTCTCAACCCTCTGGAAAAGTTAGGTCTGTTCATAAAATCTGATGATTTTGACGATGAAGATTTGGCGGTCCCTGCCAAAGCGGATGTCGAGGAAGGCGAGATCTGTTGATAATTTGTAGGGGGTATTATTATAGGAACTAACTTGGTATGACTATGAATTATGTATGTTTTGATATCTGGTAGTACGGATATTATGTGGGGGCTGGTCTGATGATTTTTTATTTGCATTTTTGGGTGTCTGGGAGTTAGATCGTAGCTATGCATAGCATGTTTGTGGATAACTTTTGTTTAGTTAGATGTCTGACCGTATATATCTTAACTTTTAATATAGCATGGTGAAGATAAAAGAGGTATTGTTTATTAGGTACCTTACTCTGTGTGTGTGTGTGTGTCAGTGTGTGCGCGTGTTTTGTGAATTTTCAATCGCAGTTTTACTGGTAGATGCTGCATGTTTGTTAGAATCCATTAGTACTTCACATAATTCTCTTCATTGTTATTGTAACATGTTTGTGTCAGTAAAATATTAAATCAGCTCAAGACTTGTTACTAAGAATATGTAAATGATTGAATGCCAATTATTTGTTTTAGAAGTTGAGGAGGCTGGTTCTTCTGAAAGGTAAATGGAATTGTATAAAGTCTTATTTATAGTATTTGCATAGCATGGGGAATTGATAATACTATCTTCTCAAGCTAATTTGCTTGTTTGCTGTTGCTTGAAATATTATTTGAAATTAAGGGAAATATATTTTGTTTTGTTTTCACCGATTTGACTGAATTATCAGTACCTTGATTTAGTTCGGAGGAAGGCTTTAAAACATTCAGATTTTATTTAAAATAATAAAATCATCAAAATTGACAGTCCTCTGATTATTTGAACATGTTTTATATGCTGGAATGTATAAGTTGATGCATACAACAAATGATTCATCAAATTATGCATATATATTATGTTTTAAAAAAAATTAGGCTGCATTTGATGTCATATGTAGTAAAACCGAACGACACATCCCCCATGATTTTGTTTCCAAGGTATTGATTGATAAATTCGTCGTCAGAATTCCGTGCCAAAAATAATTGGATTGCTATCAAATGTTTTGTTGTGATTTTTCAAATATATTATTATATGACATTCTTTTAAGTTTGTGTAAATAAATTGTCAATCTCACCATTTTTGTCACTTCCATTACTTATTACAGTTACCTAAAGAAAATCTATCCTGAGCATATCTTGCCCCAAATTCAAGTTATGTATTGATATTTATTTTATAATCAAAATTGTTACACAAGTCTTTTTATTTGATTTAAAACATAAAATTTGTACAAAGTAAGATCGTTGTTCAAGTGAAATGAACGAATCTATTTCGATTTAAGTCGAACCCAATTCGGTCGGATTTGAGGCACAACAACAAAAAAATGAAAAAAGTGTGAAATTGTAGACGAATGAGAGTGAAATTAGATGATATTATGTAAAAAAAAAAAAAAGTATAATTGGAATGAAAATACATAGTCATACCTTCTTTCTTACACTTTAATATTTTTTATTCCACTTCACTGTTCTATGGAGGAGGTAAAATTGCGAAAGAATAATTTTTTCACATGTTAAAATAACTTCAATTTCCCTAATTTGTCGAAAACAAAAGGCTTAATACGAAATAAAAGCTTATTTTTTTTACTTTTCCGGCCGAAACCCAGGCATGATCAGAATTCGAAAATCGAAATTCACTTGCATTTCCGGTCTAAAATTCTACAAATCGCATAAAGTAACTCAAATATTGAATTTGAATCCGGACCGTCAGATCAGAGTTCGAGCCCATCCGACAGAGATGAAATGCACGATCTCCTTTAATATTCGTGCCGAAGCAGATCGGACGATTCGGATCCGAACTCAAAATTTGAGTTACTTTTGGGTCTTTGAATTCGTTGCAGCAAAGGCACCGACTGATATGTTGGACCCACACGTCGGTAGCATTCGTTCCAATTTGGAAAACACGGTTTTCAGTAAACCAATTGCTCTCTCTCCCTTCTCTGGGAGTTCCTTTTTTTTCTACTTGGCTTTTTTCTAGGGTTTCGGGCACCGTCATGGCTGGGAGAAACCGCCACCCTCCGCCCCCTTTCGCCCGAGGCGGCGGCGTACACCTCGATGAACCTCCTCCTCCGCCGCACCTACGCCACCCCCCGCCTCCACATGTGATGCTAGAGGATCGCATGGCGGTGCAGTTTGACGATGTACAGGCCCTACTGGCGGATAATCAACGACTGGCTGCCACCCACGTGGCGCTTAAACAGGAGGTCCAGATGGCACAGTACGAGCTTAGACGAGCGTCGATTGTGTTTGACGCTTCTCGATCTGATGCTGATCTCCGCCTCCGCGAGGTCAGAATTTGGGTTTTTTTACGTATAAAATTTATTCTTTGATATATGAGGATTCTACCCGCATATGAAGTTTAAACATTAGTAAAACTATGGGATTATCTTTCAATAAACTACCCAATTCTTTAAAGGTGAATATTAGGCAAAAAATTTGTCACGCTCTAAATCTCTAGAGCAATCTCACATCAACACAAGGATAATCAACACACGAATCAGAGAAGAAAATCTCTATTTGGATTAATTTCAGCAAAGATACAAGGCAAAGCCAGTAAGAGTAAAAAGGGAAAAATTGCAAAACAAGATTGTTCAAATCATGAAATTGAGATGACAGATGCAATCCCTATATATAGGCGATGCATTTCTAAAAGAAATTATTTAATTTGGTAAACTATAACGCTTGCCACATCAGACGGGGGACCTCGCTCTCAGTTCTGCGATATAACAAACTTGCAACCGTTCTGTATTGGGTCTTCTCCAGTCAGAGCAGCAACCTTCATCTCCTGTTCTCCTTCTATTAAAACTGGGCCCAGCGCTGTTGACTCCTTTTTATTTAAAGTCCGGCCCGCTTCCTGACCCGTTTTGCCCAACTCTTCTCTTCCTTCGCTTAGGCTGTTGACTGGGTCAAAATCAGCGTTGATTTCACCCAATTCTCCCTCCGCACCTGACATTCCCCCCTTCTTCAAACCTTTCTCGACCTCGAGAAGGAATTCAGGAAACCTTAACTCAATTTCTTTGTAATCCTCCCACGTAGCATCCTCTTCAGGTTGGTTTGACCATCTGATAAGCAATTGAGTTTCTGCTACATTTCGTTTCTTCACCATTCTGCGAGCAAGGATGGCAGAAGGTTTGGGTTGCAAATTCCCACCTGGACTCACCAGAGGAAGTGATGGAGATACAGCCTGAGTGTCACTTACACGAGCTTTCAATTGAGAAACATGGAAGACGGGATGAATTAACGATCCTGCTGGCAAGTTCAACCGGTACGCCATGGTACCAATTCTTTGCAACACCTCATAGGGACCATAGTAACGAGCGCTAAGCTTCTGATTCTTCACTCCAGACACCGATACTTATCTGTACGGTTGTAATTTCAGGTAGACCCAATCTCCGTGAATTTTCTCTCACTTCTATGCTTGTCAACAAATTATTTGTTTCGTGCTTGAGCTTTGTTCAAATTCGCTTTCAACTACCTTAAGGTCTCCTGCCTATCATTTAACAATAAATTAACTGAATCAACTGAACTCTTAGGAGCACTTCCTAGTCCCAATTGTGGCGGTACATATCCGTATAGTGCTTGGAAAGGCGACATCTTTATCGCACTAGTGTTATACCACCACTCAGCCAATGTCAGATACTTCATCCAACTTTTTTGCTTCTTATAAACCATACATCTTAGATAAGTTTCTAAGCACTGATTCACTCGTTCGGTTTGCCCATCGGTTTGGGGGTGATATGCAGTGCTCATGTTGAGCTTCACCTCCAATTTCTCCATCAGCTCTTGCCAAAATTTGCTAGTGAAAATCGGATCTCTATCCGATATAATATCATGTGGCAACCCATGTAACTTGTATACAGAATCTAAGAACACTTGGGCAACATCAGAAGCTTTGAATGGGTGAGATAGAGGAAGAAAATGTGCATATTTGGTTAATCGGTCAACAATGACCAAAATAACCTCCTTGCCTTCTGACTTGGGTAACCCAATAATAAAGTCCATACCAATGCTATACCACGCTTTATTTGGCACTGTTAAAGGTTGTAACAACCCAGGACTAGAAATATTTTATGTCTTGTTTAATTGACAAACATCACAGTAACTAATAAAGTGATGTATGTCACTTTTAAGGTTTGGCCAATAAAAAGACTTCTTTATCCTTTGATATGTGGCAGTTATCCCTGAATGTCCCCCTAAATTAGAGGCATGCAATTCTTTAATTATTACATGTCTCCAATTTCCTGCATCACCCACACAAATTCTACCCTTGTACCTGATAATTTGCATGTGTTGAGTCAGGTGGTTGTGCTCTTCTTTGTTGGCTGTTGCTTCTAGTTTTGCTTTCAAACTCTCCACCCATGTGTCACCTTCATAGTTGCTTTGAACGTCTTGCACCCATTGAGGAATCAACTCAGTAATTGCCATAAGTTCAATTGTCTCTACCTCTTCTACTCCTCTTCTTGACAAAGCATCAGCAACTCTATTCTCAACTCCCTTCTTATACTCAATGACATAGTCCAACCCCATCAATCTACTTAACCCTTTATGTTGGCTGGCTGTGTTGATCTTTTGTTCTAGCAAATACTTCAAACTGATGTGATCAGTCTTTATGACAAATTTACCCCCAAGCAAGTAGTGCCTCCATTTAGTGATGGCAGTTAAGAGAGCTAGAAATTCCTTTTCATAAGTGGATAACAACTGGTTCTTTGGACCCAACTTCTTACTCAAATATGCTAGTGGCCTCCTACCTTGCATAAGCACAGCTCCAATTCCTTCTTTGCTGGCATCAGTTTCAATAATAAATTGTTGTGTGAAATCTGGTAGTGCCAACACAGGAGCTTGCATCATAGCCTCTTTTAATGTTTCAAAAGCTAGTTGAGCCTCTTCACTCCACTTGAAAGCCCCCTTCTTTAACAAATCAGTAAGGGGTTTAGAAATCAATCCGTACCCCTTTACAAACTTTTTGTAGTACTCAGTTAGTCCAAGGAATCCTCTTAGTGCTCTTACATCTTTGGGTATAGGCCAGCTCTTCATTGCTTCTATTTTGCTTGGATCGGTAGCCACACCATTTTGAGAGATGATGTGACTAAGATACTCAATCTTAGAAACCCCAATTTCACACTTGCTCTTCTTCAAATACAACTGATTTTGTTCTAAAACTTCAAAGGCTCTTTGCACATGCTCCACATGAGAATCAAGGTCTTTGCTATAGATTAAAATATCATCAAAGAAAACTAAGATAAATTTTCTCAAAAATGATTTGAATATGGTGTTCATCAATGACTGGAAAGTAGCCGGGGCATTGGTGAGCCCAAAAGGCATCACTTTAAACTCATACAACCCTTCATGAGTATGAAAAGTTGTTTTTGCAACATCTCTTTCATGCATCCTTATCTGGTGATATCCAGATCTTAGGTCCAGTTTAGTAAACACCACCGCTCCCTTCAATTCATCCAACATGTCTTCTATAATGGGTATGGGATACTTATTTTTGATTGTATCAGTGTTGAGCTTCCTATAATCTACACACATTCTCCAAGTTTGATCCTTCTTCTTCACTAACAAAATAGGAGAGGAGTAGTCACTGGTGGATGGTTGTATGAAATTTTGTTTGAGGAGTTCTTCTACTATCTTTTCAATTTCAAGCTTCTGATAATAGGAAAACCTATAAGGTCTGAGGCTTATGGGTTTTGAGTCGGGTTTCAGATTTATTTGGTGGTCAATATCTCTTTTGGGAGGAAGGGTTTTAGGTTCAGAAAATAGGGTTTTGTACTCCTCCAATATAGGTTGTAATTTTGGGTTTTCTTCCTGCACCTTCTCCTCTTCTTCACCCTCAATTCTGAACAGATGTGCCATCATCACCTGGTCACCATTTTCCCTTCCCTCTAGTAACTGTGTAACCCCTTTACACATGTGTACAGCTGCATTCACATCCTCAACTTCTAAACTCACTGGTTTGCCTTTACTTCTCATCTTCATTATGCCTTTCTTCCAATCAAGGAACATGGGGCTCATGCTTGATAACCAGTCCATGCCCAATAGCAAATCAAACCCATTGACATCCAACACTCTCAAATCAGATTCAAAATCATTCTGCTGCAGCTTGAAATTCAGATTTGGACACATTTGATCAGTACTCATCTTGGTGCCATTTGCAATTCTCACATTCAATGTTGGTATTTGCTTGGTGGATAATTCTAGGTTGTGTACCAAATAAGGATTGACAAATGAGTGTGTGCTACCACTGTCAATGAATGCACACACAGGCACCTGGTTGATTTCTCCTTTGAATATCAATGTTTTGCTGTTTGGATTGTTGTGAAGAGCCTCCAAATTCACCACTGCTAGTTCTCCTTGTTCTTCACCATCTGAATCACCCTCTTGCACAATTTGCAATTGTTGCATCATCTCCTGTTGCCATGCTTGTGCCTCATCTTCTTCATTTTCTAGAACCATCACTCTTTTAGGTTGACACTTATGCCCTTGGCTCCATTTCTCATTGCACTTAAAACACAACCCTAAGGCCCTCTTCTGATCTAATGACATGGTATTGTGGTTGGGTGCTGCTTTGATCATGAGAGGTGCTTTTTCCTTCCACTTGCCTTCACTGATTAGAGGTGGTTTGGTATTGGTATAGTGTGAGGGTCTATTTGCAACATTAGGTCTTTTCAAGGCACTGTCTAAAAATAGCTCAATTTGCTTGGCATATTTAACAGCCTCATTCATTGTCTGAGGGTTGAACATCTCAATGGTGTGTTTGATCTCATCCCTTAACCCAGATATGAACCCTTCAACATAAAAATCTTCATTCACAATTTGCCTCATGTAAGTCAACCTTGACTTAGCTTGTAAAAACTTCTTGACATATTCCTCCACTCGACCCGTCTGATGCACCCTTTTAAATTCATCTACTGGTTTATCTGCCTTGCCACTGAAAATCTCCCTGACAAGATTCACTAAATCCGGCCATGGAGGCTGGGGATTTGCGATCTTGTAACTCCTGTACCAATCCTTGGCCTCACCACGAAAATGCATGGTAGCCAGTCTGGATTTGAATACCTTAGGTGTTTGGAACATATCAAAGTACAGCTCACATTCTTCCTTCCACTCAGTGGGTTCTGTACCTTCAAAGGTTGGAAAATCATAACGAGGTAGGTTATATCTATAGTGTTGAATATCAACTTGTCGCTGGTCTCTTTCCCTTCGCCCATTCTCCTGTTCGGTATTGATACCAATAATCGGTACACTCCAAGCTTGACCCGTCACAGTGGAGCTAGAACTGATCTCTCTATTACCGACTTCACTAGTCTCATTGATCACTGGTCTCCCATTAGCAAAGTGATGATGTATTGTTCTCTGCATCTCCGCCATCTGTTGAATCATAGCTGCAATAGCTTGAGTGTTAGAGGTTGTGTCTCGAGCTATCATGCCCAACTGATTCTCCATTAAATTCACCTTGCTGCCAATCTCAAGTTGAGACGATTCAGATCGGTTGAACCGATCTTGTATTGCCTCCAACTCCCGAGTCACTTCCGCTTGCGTCTTGCTTCGAGTATTTGCCGCCATCTTAAAATCGTGCTCTCCCAGATGCAATCGAGTTGGCTCTGATACCAAACTGTCACGAGCTAAATCTCATAAGCAATCTCACATCAACACAAAGGTAATCAACACACAAACTCAGAGAAGAACAATCTCTATTTGGATTAATTTCAGTAAAGATACAAGGCAAAGCCAGTAAGAGGAAAAAAGAGAAATTGCAAAACAAGGTTGTTCAAATCATGAAATTGAGATGACAGATGCAATCCCTATATATAGGCGATGCATTTCTAAAAGAAATTATTTAATTTGGTAAACTATAACGCTTGCCACATCAGACGGGGGACCTCGCTCTCAGTTCTGCGATATAACAAACTTTCAACCGTTCAGTATTGGGTCTTCTCCAGTCAGAGCAGCACCCTTCATCTCCTGTTCTCCTTCTATTAAAGCTGGGCCCAGCGTCAGAGACTCCTTTTCATTTAAAGTCCTGCCCGCTTCCTGACCCGTTGTGCCCATCTCTTCTCTTCCTTCGCTGAGGCTGTTGACTGGGTCAAAATCAGCGTTAATTTCACCCAATTCTCCCTCCGCACCTGACAAAATTATCCTTTTCTATAGTCACCAGTGGTTGATATCAAAATCTTGTATTGCACGTTTTCTCATCTTGTCTCCTTTGATTGCACATCTCATAAAAAAAAAATTTAGATGCCCAAAATCATCCAACATTTTTATTAATATCCAAAGTTAATTACAAATTAATAAATATACTCAGAATTTCTTGGTTTTTCGAAAAATGTCCATATTTTAGCGTAATTTAACATAATTTAGCGTAATTTAATGTAATATAGTGTAATTCAACATAATTTCAAGTAATTTAGCGTATTTTAGTATAAATATGCTAATTATACATCAAAAGAAGTAATCTAACAAATAATTTAAACAAAAAATTTGAATTTTCAGTGTTAGATATTTGATCAAATGGACTCTCCAGGGTGTAAAAAAAAAAAAAAAATTGAGGAAACCGGCCAGATTCTGGCCAGCTTCTGGGGGAGAGGAAACCGGCCAGAATCTGGCCGGTTTGGACATTTTTCGAAAAACCAAGAAATTCTGGGTATATTTATTAATTTGTAATTAACTTTGGATATTAATAAAAATGTCGGAAAATCATGCTTGATCGGAATTAGCAAGGCAGCTTTACAATTCATGCCAATTGTAATTGACAGTCTGGATTTGAACTCAATTTTTGAGTTCCCTCAAAGGATCTGAATTCTTACCAAGACTTCTCATTTCCTTGTCCTTTGAATTATTCTGAAAATGTGTTTAAGCCATACACTTTCTTCTTTACTGTTGTTACTTTAAAGATTGCTTCTTTATAACTAGTTTGTATAATAAATTATATAGGTTTATGAAAAAATGATGAAACTGGAATCAGAACTTGGAGCTACAGATGCCATGCGTGCTGAACTGATGCATGTACGTAATGACATACAAAAGTTGACGGGTGATCGGCAGGATCTTTCGGGCCAGGTTCAGGCACTCACCCAAGATTGGACTAGGGCATCGACTGACGCACGCCAGGTCCCAGCGATAAAGGCTGAGATCGAAACAATGAAAAAAGAGATTCAACGAGTGAGGTAGGTGTTGTGAAACTACTGGCACTATATCATATTTTTATACACCAGTCTGTAGCTTTGCCATATTTTGTGCATCATGTTACATTCCCAACATTTACTTGTTTCTCTTCTATATTTGTGTATTACATCTTTGAGATTGGTAGATAAGATATTTTAACACAGGCTTAGAACGGGCGTAAAGAAGTAAATACACAGTGACATATAAGAAAAATGAAAATATGTAGCATGTTTAAGAAAAATGTTAGTCTTCTAATTGGTCATTTCTCTACTTCTTACGGATACACTGTGACATTTAGGTATATGCTTGTGTAAGCGTCAGAAGTGGAGAAATGATTCATTTGCCCTCGGAAACCGACCAATTAGAAGACTGATATTAAAATAAGTCTTCTTAATAAAAAAGACAATGAAATGGGTAAATTTGTTAGTTTTTGAAATTTAGAATGGTAAATATGATATTATGAATTTTAGAGGGGGGAATTTTTGAAGTTTGAGGGGTATACATGAAATTCCCCAAAAAAGAAAGAAATCAGATTGCTCACAAGTTTTATTAAATTTATTAGGGAAGGAATTGAGCAAGAGAAGAAAGGCTATGCAGAGAACTACGAGCAGGGGCAGGTGATGGAGAAGAACCTCATTTCTATGGCTCGTGAATTTGAGAAATTGCGTGCTGAGATAGGTAATGCTGAGAAGCGGGCCCGTGCTGCAGCTGCTGCCGGTACTCAAGGTAGACGTCTCCTTCCCAAAATAGTAATCTTGTCCCATGTTTTTTGTAGTAGTAGATTATCATTGTAAATAGAATTGTTCTTTTTATTGTTTCTTTTAAGCTGGAATATATCCTCATTTAAATGCCAACTTTTAAATCAAAATAAAATAGAAATAACCATTGTTGTTTTCATTTTAAAGGCTTAATTATACAATACTCTACATAGAAACACATATTTATCAAACCATTTTAGTGGCTGTGTTACTGTATGCTATTGAGTTATATGCATAAAGAAATTGGATGAAAAAAAACAAAGTTAATTAGTTAAAATAGCAATCTTGATTTATTTAGGTTGTGATACACAATCTAGCTTAATTTGTAAGTGTGCATGTTTGCACAGGTGCAGGTTTTGTTGCAAACTATGGCAATCCTGATCCTAATTTCATGGTCAATCCTTATGCGGCCGTCTATGGTATGAATCCTGTAAGTTTCTCCTCACTCCCCTCTCACTTTTTCCTATATGACATCTCGAGTTCCGAACCGCCCAACATGATCTCCATATTAAAAAAAATTTACTATTTTTTTAGATAAGTACAACATCACTATATTTTGATGGTCCAGAATCTTCTGAAAAATAATGATTTGTACTTATCTAAAATAATAGTAAAAAATTTCCAAAAAAAAATATGAAATTTGGTTTCCAAGCACATTTTAATATGGAATCATGTTGAGCGGTTCGGATTGGTTGTTTGGACTTCGAAAACGGAAATAAAAAATATGAGGCATGAAAAGCAGAAGGCACTTGAATCCTGCTCTGTTACATGTTTGTAATATAAATTAGCTATGTAAACATCCTGCTGAGTTGCGTAGGGATAGGAGGCCTCCTGTTGGGTGTGACACCCTTAGTTGTGTAGGAATTCACATCTCTACTGCACTCTGTCTTTATATCTAATAACAAGTTCTTTCGACATTTTTTAGGTACAAGGTGTTGCCGATCCCAATGCGCAATATGGAATGGGTACATATGAGATGCAAGGGTATCAAGGAAGGAGATAAAAAAATCACTAGACCTGGTTTATCCGGTACACCTTTGGCTTGGAAGCTGCGCCATACTACCTTTAAAGTGTTGTTTAGCGAGCTTAGCTTTGGGGGTGCCTAGGTAGAGTATGAATGTCTTTAAATTTATTGCCATTTTATTTCTTCCATCTCATCTAAGTTTAGATTCTATAGACTCATTATAAGCATGCATTACAAAATGCAATTTTGTCTTCTTTAAATATAAGTATTGTTGCCTTGTTTGCTGTGATGGTTGTTTCAAGTCCCTTGCAATCTGTTGTTGATTGCTTAAAGCTGCTTCAATTTTAATATTTCAAGATTTCAAGAGTGAGGCTACGGTACTATGCAAAGCGCATATTACTCCATACTATGGATTAACATCTTCATTTTCAAAGTCCAAATAGTCGATCGGAACCGTTCAACATGATATCCATATGAAAATGTACTACCTATCTAAAAAAATAGTAAAAAAATTCTATAAAGCATAAAATTTAGCTTGCAAGTACATTTTCATATGGAAATCATGTTGAACAGTTCTCATGATGACTATTTAGACTTTGAAATGAAAATATTGATCCGTAGTACTGACCAATCTGCACTATGCATAATACCATACCCTCACTCAGATTTCAATATTACAGATAAAGTTGTACTTTTCTGTAGCATTTTAAGCCAATTCAATTTTTAAAAGAAATCCTTAATTCCCCTTTTAAGGTTTCATGTCTCAGCTTTTATTGTTGTTTCAAAATTTAAAAAATTTGGTGAAAAAGTTTAAAACTAATAAATCTTGATAGAAAATATTTTATATGGAATTCTTTGGTTTACCGAAGCATCTGACTTTTAAATTCTCAGTGTACCCTTAATAGGTGTCTGGCAAGTATGCAATTAGGAATAGAAAGGGGTCTAATTGCAAAAAGTCCAATGTATCGCACCTTTTTTAATTCTGTTCTTACACTTTTTCGCCCAATTCTGATTCAACCTATTCCATGCTTGCCGAACAGCCTCTAAAAGAATTCCTGCCTGTTAAATATTTATTTTGGGTTCTCTCTGCTTTTGTTAAATATTTAATGTTTTTATCAATAAATCAATAGCAATGACTTGATGAACTAAATGTTCCTTTGAGTGTGATAAGGGTCTGGTATAGTACAAATTTCACTCATGGCATTATTTTCCTTTACTGATTGTTAAATGTTTTGTTCCTTCTTGGTTTAGTTTTGGATCATAATTCAAATCTTATATTATGATTTGGAAAACCAGTTCATGTTTTCATATTTTCATCTATAATTATGAATTAATATGTGGATGGTGTTGTTGTTTCTGTTACCTGTCGACCGCCACATATTAGATGAATCCCACCTTGTTTTCTGATTTGGGCTTGTCAGTGCATCTTTTTCATGTGCTTGATTATATATCTTGTAACCAAAGTATCAATTGTTATATTGTCCAACATTAAATGCTTGATCTATTTGAGGCGCACTTTCTGTGAAGCGTATGCACAAAATGTTTCTTAGGTTTTTGTTCAGGAGGAGATGCATATAAAGGAAGGGAGAAACCTACCAAGGAGAAAATTTTCATGGGATAGACTAACCATTTATTTAGTTCTGGTTAGATCAATGTTAATTATTATTTCATTGATGAATTTTGCAATCATACTGGGCTTTAACACTGATCTCTAATCCCGGAGGCGTTAAAAAAATAGAAACAAAAATGCGGAGCCTAATTGAAATCAAATAACCCAAAAAAGAAAAAAAAGATTGCTGAAATTTGTTGCGGAAGTGGATGCAATTCCTGCTTGGTATTATTTTAGAAAAAGTTCCCAAGTTGGTAAGGATTCCCAAGCATGTATTTTGTCAATTAGAAATGATATAGCTGCTCTATTACAGTTTAATAGTGGAAATGATACAACTGTTTGTAATTAGAAATTAGTATTCTGTTTCAGATGTGTAGAGTTTGGGCATTACTTTTGGTGTTTCCAGCCTGCTTTGTCTCGACTAACTACATTTTTTAGTCTGTTAATTGTTAATTATGTCTGTTTTACAGGATTTTGGCATTAGAGAAGATGCAGTTACGGATGGTGGAAATTTTGAGACACCCCAGGCAGGGCTTGTATGGTTTTAAGGTGATATCTGCTGATAATTTGTGTATGCTTTTGGGGGAGAAAGGGCCGCAGGATTGGAATACTATATGATTTACATTTTCATATATGAACATAGTATTAATATGCAATATGATGATTGGATATTAGGTAGGAAGTACATGGTGAGGAGATGATGATTTTTTGTATTCATTGGTCAGTGTTGGGAAATTAGATGATTATGGATAGAGGCATTGAGATTGCCTTCTTTTTTGTTGTGGCTAAAGTCGGCACAATTTGATTTAATTGTTATGATAAATCTTGTAGAGTGGTGTACGTTTGGTACTTCTATTTGTGGTGGGAATTTTACTTATTTGGTTACTATAGTTTCTGCACTGTCATCTGTTATTATTTTGTTTTTATTTTAATGTTGGGCGTTTTTTTTGTGCAAAAGGTTCACAACTTACAAGGATGTTTTTGTGATATGCTGTGTTTGTAGAGCTCTTCTGATAATAAAATTTGGGTTGCAGTAGAGATCTTCTGATAATACCCGTGAGTTATGAAATTTTTAGTTTTATCCTTCCAAATACCTTTTAAAATTTGTAACTGATAGTTCACAGAAAGATTTTATGTTATTTTATAGGTGCACAATCTGATATTTTACAATTACATAGATATTTTCATTTTTTTTTTTAAAAGCTTGACAGGGGAGATATTTTTCATTTACAATCTGATATTTTACATTTTATAGGCAAATTATGACCTGACTTTCTTGTAACAGTTGGGTCTTGGGTGGCTTCACCTCTAACCTGACTTTTCTTTGATACCACCTGTGACGATCCAGGGCATGCAATTTCTGAACTGCAAACATGCTAAATTTTGAAAGGGGTGTAGGTGGAAGTTTTCTTTTTTGGTTGGTTATGGATAAATTATACTTTTCTGGAAAGGAAAGCAACATTGTCTTCATACAATGCATGATACGTACATATTTCTTGATTGGTAGACTTTCTGATTTTACGAAGCAATTAACATTTTCTTTTGTTTCTTTTCCCTTTGTATTAATCACTCCAAGCAATGTACAAGTAAATTTTGTCACTGATTTGTACCATGAAATTCTGATATTTAGTAAATAGTTGACGAGTTTACACTTTAAATGGGACCCAAATAGAAGGGAGTATCCTATGTGGTATCAGACCGCACTTTGAGATTCGTGCCAGAATAATACAGACGACTCGGTGCTCATTCTACACTGTCCGGTACCACGTTGGATCTGAATTCAATAGGACCTCAGGAGCAGTAAAATTGATAACAATCACAAAAGTGTTTACAAATGGAACTAAGCAGATTTTTTTTTTTTTTTTTGAAAAATATAGGATGCAAGCAATTTCTCACTACTAATTCAGTCTACCAGAAGACAGAATTTAACTAATTAAAGCACCCAACAAACACAGACATAAACTTCTCAACTTTTGACATACCTCGTTACTACTAAAAAAATGATTAATTCCTCAATTAAAGCCCCATTACATATTATACAGACATAAGATTATTGGGGTAAGACTTTGTTAGGAGGAATATTTTGGCGTCTCTCGACAAACGCAGCCGGAAACCATCCTGCCTTACCTCTGCACTCTCCTTCAGCCCAACCCGACGGAGCAACCTTAATGTTTCAAAATGCACAAAAAAAAAGGTTACCATTAATTCATAGAAGTACCCTTTCAGAACAAAATGAGCCATATTCAAACAAATTAATAGGTGCTTGGAAGAGCATATTATATAGAGGACGGTTAAAATTGCCTTCATTTTATGTGCCTCCTTCATACTTCCACAATGCACATAAAAAACTATCATTTTTCGGATTTTATTTTATATGAATCAATAAATGAAAAAATCAACGTCCAAAAATTATCCACATCAATGTACTTTTTGCAAGGTTTTGATACCAATCAAAACAAAGTTAAAATGTCCTAATCTTTTAAATTATATAGATCATATCTAACGGTTTTATTTTAACATTTAAGTTTTAGAATTTAAGTTATTAAAGTTTTAAAAATGGAGGCATCGGAACCCTCCTCTATTATATATATGGCAGCCATAGCACCCAAGAAAAACTAACCTGTCTAACAACAACATAATCACCCCGTATTAAGCTTAGTTCCTTTTCTAATGTGGCATTGAAGTTGTGCATTGCCTGTAAATACCAAAAGCAGCATCTAACCATATAAACCTGTTGAAAAAATGTACAGAACATGTTTTTTATTTTATTTTATTTTATTAATGAACGCACCTCAGCCAGATAGTACAAGGCCTTCTCAGCACGCTTTGGAGTTGGAGTTGAGGGCGGCGCAGATTCTTTCTTTTGCTTCTCAGATACCATCTGTATATTAAATTAAATTACACATGTTGCCAAATTAGGAAACAGCATATTGATTTATTTGAGTGAGGCTACGGTACTATGCAGAGCGCATATTGGTCTGTATTATGGATCAATATCTTCATTTTCAAAATCCAAACAATCGATCAGAACCGTTCAACATGATCTTCGTATGAAAATGTACTTGTAGATCAAATTTTAGAATTTTTTTATTATTATTTTAGATAAGATAGAAAATCACTTGATCCAAAGATTCGAAACCATTCAAAAGTAGTGATTTTCAACCTAAAAAATATAAAACTTAGTCTGCAAGTACATTTTCATATGGAAATCATGTTGAACGATTCAGATCGACTATTTGAACTTTAGAAATGGAAATATTGATCCGTAGTACGGACCAATCAGTGCTATGCATAGTACCGTAGTTTCACTCGATTTATTTTGCTTAGTACTAGATGTAAGAAGATTACCTCCGCTTCAACATCATCAAGTATTGCAGCTAGCCTCAGATAAAACGACTTCTCTGATTCTACCTTCAAATTTGAATGAATCATTAAATTGAAGTTAGAAGGGAGTGTTCTCCTCGAAAGAAAACAACACAAAGCAGATACTACACTTCAACCTCTCAAAATGAACGTCTTCAAGCAAAACTATTATGTTGAAAAAGAGTGAAGAGATGGTAATGTGCATATTACGGATTGACCTGTGCTATGGATCCATATCTCTATTTTCAAAGTTCAAACAGTCGATCTGAACCATTAACCATATGAAAATGTACTTGGTGAGCAAATTTCACATTTTTTAGAATTTTTTTAGATAGATAGAAAATCACTGCTTTCGGATGGTCCAGATTTCAAATCAAGTGACTTTCTACCTATCTAAAAAAATTCTAAAAATTGTAAATTTTGGTTTGCATGTGAAGATCATATTGAATGGTTTAGATCAACTGTTTGAGCATTGAAAACAGAGATATGAGTCCATAGTGCAGGCCGCTGTTTAATATGCATATTACCATAGCCTCACTCCAACTATTATCTTGAAAAAATAAGTTATCGCTCTTTCGTGCTAGCATGAGTTGGAGATAACATAAGGCAGTGAATTTTTTTACCATAGAAACGATGCGTTGAAGCGTCATCCTCTGTTGTTGAGACTCGACAGCAGCTAACGCGGAGGCCGCCTCTTTACCAAGCACAGCCATGCTCGCCCTGTGCTCTTGCATTTTGGCCTCTGACGACTGGAGTTTTGAGGTGTTCTCCAGACCTGGCGCCTCCCTCACACGTGCTTTCCTCCTAGAAATTTCTTGTGCCTGTTTACGGGTTCTCTCTAATCAGTTGTTACTTATTCCCTACCTTGTTAATTCAAGGGTAGGCATGGCGGATTCGTGAAATTGATACGTTAATTCACGGGTAAGGTTTGGTTCACAGAAAACCTACTTTTGCTTAATTATAAACTGTTTTAGAAAAAAAAGGCAAAAACTCTATCCGTGCGACATCTTATTATCAACAAATATGAAAAGGAATATCATATATATTTAGAACAAGTCAAAATTTGATAATTTAGCAATGCAATCTCTCTCTCTCTCTCTCTATCTACAGAACTATGTTTTTTTCATACCGAGCATAACATAAAAGTTTAGCCCACAAAAAAACTAAAAGCACTTCAGAAGAGAACCCATTATGAAGAAATGAAACCACATTCCAAAAAATAAAATTAAAAATTGTAAATAATTTAAAAGAACAAATTACCAATGTTTCGGCCTCAGTTCTCATACGGCTGTATCGCTGTGCAAGACTTCGAGAATCTTCTAATGGAGTTCCTGCTGCCATTTGCCTCAGTGGCTCTACTATCTGAGACTCAAACCAAACTTACAATTTATAAAAAAAGATATCAAGGACTACTGATAGAAAGAAACTCGCTATTTATGATAATTTGCAAATTAACTAACACCCATAACAAAAAGTGGCATTAAATGGGGGCTTTATGAAAGTGTTGTCAAGAAAGTAATTTATTGATGACATGAAAAGATTATTCTTTCAGCTAATATAATCATACTCTTGTAATTCCTTATTTTATTGTTCTTTTTTTTATAAAGTCCTTTCTGTCTTGTCTGTGCTTCATTGTTTTCAAAATCTTTTGCATACTTGTTAATTGTAAACAAGTTAAAAGAAAATTATTATCAAAGAACAAAAAATAAATAAATGTGCCCAACAAAATCAGTTCAAGGCAATGAGAATATTTCGTGACTTTGATCCCTATCCATTTCAAATATGGGTGCGCATTCTGAACAAAAGACGTAGGTAATAAATATCCCAAAATAATCCGAATTCTGACAACATATTATGTAAAGAGAGAAATACCTGATTAGATAAAATCTGGTTGAAATCCTCGTACTCTTTCTCGACGTTTCTCAAGGCGCCTCCGTATAGACATGCCGCTTTAGCAAGAATTGCATCGCTGGCGGTATTCTCACTTCCATATCTAAAACAATCCTCTGACAATTTTGTCCCTGGCACAATTAGCAAAAAGAACCAAACATTTCTCATATACAAGATACACTTTATTTGTTTCTTTGCAAATAACACTGAACTATGAAATATAAATTAAGAAAAATAAAATAAGAAACACTAAACTGCCCTAACCTTTTAAAATCAACTCAACCTAATTGCTTCCTTACCAAATTAATTTGAGAACCCAATACAAAGCCTACTTTCTTTAATTTTTACTTAAATTGATATGAAGAGGACAATAGTCTTATTAGCCATTTTAAGCAAATTTGTTAATGCTTAATGGTAGGTTTCTTTTTTATCACATTAATCCAATAATTGAACTTTTTAATAAGAAAAGAAAAACAAGGAGTTATAAAGGTTGAATGCTATTTGCAAAATCTCAAAAGAAATTGAGTCCATATCCTCTGCATTAACTCCGATCTTGGGTTTAGAATCTCGACCGTCCGTTTAGAATCCGGGTCAATTCGGCCCACGCCCCCCTTTAATATTTGTGCCAATACGGATCACACGGTCCAGATTCGTTCTGCAATATTTGAGTTACTGCAGACGATATGAATTCAAAGAAATCGGGTGTCAGCTGCGAAAGGAAGAAATATTGGGTCCTCTCTTTTCTGTCTTCTTTGGGACCCACATCTGTCTTACCAAGATACAGTGACGGGCTGTTGAGAATAATCTAGAAGCGAGTAAAAATACAGCAATTTACCGATTTCTATGTGCCTATTCCCCAACAAAACAAAGGCTTCACCTGCTCGTGCAATATCTTTCTGGAAATCCTGTAATGGTCAATGAAATAATAGTTAGTTATAGGCCTATTTCCATTTGTGTCCCCCATAAAAACATTAAAATGTAATATACACCCTTGTAGAACAAAATGTACCTTGTGAGATAACTCTGTTACTTTACAAATACAAAAATTAGCCATCTTACTTCTACTTTTCTTTACAAATAAACAATAATTTGACATTTTGCAAGATCATAAGTGAGATTTCTCTCTTAATTCGGCACCATGAAAATTTATTTTTAACATTACCCTTCCGGATCGAGTAGACTTGTATAGTCTCTCTAACTGAAGGTGTCTCTGCAATTCGAGTTCATCTATGACCATTACATCTGAGCCTTCATAGCCACTGCCGCTAAATTGCTTTATCACTGCCTATAATATTATTAAAAACAAGATTAGACAAAGAAACGTAAATTCACAGTACCCTACTATATGTTTAAGTCTTAACTGCAAATAAAACAAAAAGAAAAGAAACAAAAGGAACTTAATAATAAAATTTTACTGAATTCAGTGAACTGAAAGACCTATAAGAATAAATTAGTTCAATTCAGTGAATTTAAAAGCCCTGATAATAAATTTCAGTCAATTCAGTGCCTATAATATTTGTAAATATTAGTTCAATTCAGTGAATTTAAAAGACCTAACAAATTTTCACCCAAAGTAACTTAAAAGAATAAATTACAGATGAGCCCTAAACATTTCCAGTTTTGCACTTGAGAACCGAATTTTGAACGTTACCAAGGAAAGAACAAACAAGAAAGAACGCGGTGATGAAAAGAGAAATTGAAAAGATTGAAGAATCAATGCAAGAACCTTAAATCGACGAAAAGAAGAGAAGTAAATCAATAAAAAAAAAACCTGCTGTTGCTTAGAGACTTGCTCCTTCAATTTGTTAGCGTGCTTTCGTAGCGCATCCATCTCTGATTTCCACCAACAAAGAAGAGCTCAATTCTTTGAAGAGAGAGAGATGCGATTGCTAATGCTAGCTCTCTCTTGTTCTCTCCAGTCGAGCACGCTGAACTCTTCGTCGGAGATCTATTCTAGTATTCACACCAGGCGACAGATAGAGTGTGAATGCAAGTTCTATTGTGACGATCTCGTGTAGTAATCCGTGTTCTCATGTCATCCATTTGATTGTTCCTTCGGCCTTTTCGGTGAATTCAGATCCTGCTCAATACTGTTAAAGATCTGTGTCGTCCGTTCAATTTGGCACGAATCTTGAAACGGACCTCTTTTATTTTAACTCTGTGCTTCAGAATGAATTCGGATCCAAAAGTAACTGACACGTGTGTCTTATCATGACTAAATGTGACTCGCGTGACTAACATGCTGTGATTTTAATCTCGTGCCGTGCTGTTCTGTAACGGAGCCGGCTCCATCCTGCCATTTCCCCTTCTATGTGTAGATACCAACAAATTAGGCCCGCCAAACTATTGTTCTTCTTTGATTTCATCCAAATCTACTGCCACAAAACAAAGGAATTTGCTTTGATACACTGTATAATTAAATTGATAACGACATTGCAAAATGCAACATTTCCCTTGACCAGCATCTTATAAATGCACAGTCACATATTTAATCATCTGCTAATTATTACTTGATAATTAAATTCTTCCATGATCTTCCTTTCGCCTCACACCAACATTAATTTTTTCATTTCATTTTTCTAAATCCTTAAATATTATCAGTAGTCAAACTTTCTCTTTCATTTCATAGATACTTGATAAAACTCAACCGTGTTTTACAACAATTAATGCGTTAATTACACTCTTCAGTAATTTTGGGCAAATTTCGAGTGAATATATATACATTCATACTGATATGGATAGAGGTGAAAACAGATCGGATGCGGCGCGGATAGTGGTAAACCATATCCGTACAGGGGCGAACTAAGAAATTGAGATTGAGGGGTTGGATGAATAAGCGTCATGTAATTTTATTTTATAAAAAAAGCTAATAGTAATACTTTTTGTAAAAATTCAAATTTTAAAAGTCAAAATTGCAAAATTTTCTGATGATAGGGGGACTTAGCCCCCCTTTTCTTACTATGTACATAGTTACGCCCCTGTATCCGTAAATGTTTTTATTTTTCAAATACAGAGCGGATTGGATTGAATATTTATTAAAAAACACCTATGTACCTCCTGAGTAACACTTCTCTTGTCAGTATCCGGTCTTGCAAGAACATGTAAAGGAATATTTTCACAGATTGAGGTATTCCGTTTTCACCCCTAGCTAGATATGGACAATTTATATACATTGGATTATAATTGTATATATCAAGATTCTATAGCTATAAAAAAATGAATAATTTACTAGGCTTTTTACTATATTTTTTTTGGCACTGCAAATTTTTATTATTATAACCTTGGTTAATTAACTAGGCAAAACTACTTGTGCACAATTAATCAAACTGTTAACTTTCTGGTGTAAACCGCTTCAAACTAAATTTGGGCGTCCACAGTAAAAATGAACTGCTTGTTTTTTGTCTTTACTAATTAACCAATTAAATAATGTGAGATCTCCTCAATTAGATTAGATACACTAAAGTTTTTTTCATTTTTGCACCCAAATTCATTTTGCTAACACGAATTCAATTCTATGAAAAGACGACAACTATTTCAATTCTGCCCTTCGCCTCGGAGATCTTAAGTTCAAAATTCAACTCAAGAATTCTTTATATTTTGCGCAGATGTGGTGGTGTGCCTAAATCTACTTCTTCCAATAAATATTAGAGAATTCAAATTGATATATATATATATATATATATTTTTTTTTTTTTTGATAAAACCCGACAGAGGCTGCCGAAGTTGATTCTAGTTCATATTACATTTACAATTACTCTAGAAAATGCGCTATCACAACATCATAAAAACAAAACAAAAAAACAAAAAAAACAAAAACAATTAGCAGTATGCACCCCACAAAAGCTCCTTCATGTACCGCTATTGCACCTACATATTCCACTCTTAACTTCTGCCCTCTACAAATATACTGGTTCCTTTGCTTTCAAATATTCTAGCAAGTTGCTACAAAGTGGGATTTCCATAGAGACCATCTCACACTTCCTCTGTTCCTTGCTGCATGCATGGACTGTTCCCATACTCGTGAAACGGTTAGACCCGGTACCATTATACTGTTACCCAATAGGCCTGCAACTCGGCTCCATATTTGTCTAGCATTTTGGCAAAAAAAAAACAAATGTAGTGCTGTTTCACGATTGGCCCCACACATAGCGCACCTCAGGTCCACATTGAACCCTCTCTTTTCCATAATGTCATGGGTTAGCAATTTGTTTTTAAGTAGTAGGTATAGGAAAATTTTCACCGTGGGTGGAGTCTTGAACTTCCAAATGTACCTATATTGCCATGTAATCGTACCCCCTGTTATAAGAATTCTGTAAGCCGATTTGGCCGAGTAAAGACCTGATTGTTCCCATCTCCACTTAATTACATCATCTTCAGTTGAGAAGACTAGAGGTTGATCTAATTGCATCTCGGGTACCAGTTCTTGTAGGATAGGGGCAGCCTCCTTTAGCGAGATGCGCTGTCTTGCCGGTGGTTGCTCCATACTCTCAATTGTCACCAGTGGCAGGTCTCCCCAACTATCATACCAGAAGGAGATCCTAGATCCCTGACCTATGTCCCATGATGTACACCATTGAAATAGAGTTCGCAGATTCCGCAATTGAGACAATAAAATGACCCCTGTGCCATCCAGTAGGCTGGGCCCTCATTCCTGTTACCAACTTGTCGAATCATGGAAATGATCTCCGTCCATAGTGATTCAGGATCATGAAAGAGGCGCCACCACCATCTTAGTAATAGTGCTGTGTTTCTGATCCTTAGGTCTGCCACTCCGAGACCTCCCAAATCTCTTGGCCGACATAATGTTTGCCAATTAATAAGCGATATCCCCTTCACTGCTGCTCTCATACTGTCATTTTTGACCTATAAAAAAGCTCTTCTGATCCGGTCAATTCGTTGTATAACCCACTGCGGTAGCATGAAGCACGATATAAAATAAACTGGGATTGCTGATAAGACCGAATTCACTAGCTGCAACCGAGCACCTCGAGAAATGAGTTTCTTTCTCCATCCAATCAAGCGCTTTTTGAATTTTTCTATCAAAGGCATAAAGAGTTGTCTAGTTGGGCGTGTGACTGTGAGCGGCATACCCAAGTAGTTGACCGGAAAGGCCGTTTGCTGACAGCCCATGATGGCCATAACCCTCAGTATTTCCTCATCTGAGATATTCATTGGCACCAAGCTACTCTTATGATAGTTGATATGGAGCCCCGAAGCTGCACTAAAAAGCCTAAGCACCAGCTTTAGGGTTATCAACGTGTTCGTGTTCGTGTTAACATTAGTAATGAGAGTTGTATCGTTTGCATATTGAAATGCAAGTATTAGTTCTCCAATTCTGGATGAAATCGGTGTGTTTAAGGTATTGTTGGCAGCCATTAGCATTCGTTGTAGAACATCTTAAGTCAAACAAGAGGGGCGATAAAGGTTCACCTTGTCGTAGACCTTGCTTGTGAAAGTAATCAAAAACACCTCCATTTACCACCACATGCTATGTTGCACGGATACGCCGGTTTAGGCAGCGTATTGGTATCGGACACGTATCAGATACCGATACGCGCCCGATACGACACCGATACGTATCCGATACGCCAGCTGGCGTATCCGCCTACGTGGCGTATTCTTACTTGGCCGATACGGTCGCCGATACTCCGTTGAAACTCACGGATACGGCGGGATACGTGTGGATACGGTGAACCGCGCCTACGAACCGCGCCCGCACCTGTGAGCCGCGCCCGTGAGCCGCACCTACACCAGCGAAAATGGAATTTTTTTCTGCCCCGCGCGTGAATCGAACTGGGGCTTCCTGTTGAGGGGTCAAAAGCTTTAACCACTACACCAAAGTTTCTTTTGTGATATATTCTAGTAACTTTAGTATTTAATATATTCTTATGTTATGCCTTTAATTTTGTATATAAATTTGATTTAAGTTATGATTATCTAAATATAATATATAAAATAATAATATATATAATAGACGTATCGTGTTCTAGATTTTTGAAAATTATCGTATCGCCGTATCCGTATCGTATCGATACGATACCCGTACCGGTATCCATGCAACATAGACCACATGTGATGATGCCGTGCATAGAAAATTGAGAACCCAATAAATCCATGTTGCTGGAAAGCCTGTAGCATGGAGAACCAATTACAAGAAATTCCAATTCATTGAGTCGAAAGCTTTTGCAAAGTCTAGTTTTGCAAAAATGGCCGGCTTGTTACCATTTATGATATGATTGAGAACCTCACGCTTAGCAATGAAATTCTTGGAGATCTGTCTACAACTAACAAAAGTTCAAGGTTTAAATTCAAAATAATATCAAATTAAATGAGAGTTAAAAAATTCCAAGGTTTAAATTCAAACTAATTTCGAACTCCATAAATCTCCAATTTGAGTTCCCATTTGACTAATAAACAAATTAAAAATATATAAAAAATCTGCCTGCTCAAGTTCGTTATTGAAAATTTTCAAAATTGGATTGACACCCATTACTGACCCGCCACACAAAGCGTATGTCTACATCGGTTGCATGTTTCTCATCGATTTTCGACCCGAGTCCGAGTCTGATCCGACTCGACGAGGTTAAACCATGTACTCGACCCAGTACGCCCAATTTCTCAGGGTTTCAGCGCCATTTGGAAATTCAAAAAAAGTGTTGGCCTCTTCCCGCTCCTCTCTCTAATGGCGATAGTCGATCGCTCTCCTCTCGCCGTCCGGACGGTGAACGCCGGCGTCGCCACCAGTAATCCGCAGCGACTCCTCCCTACGCGGTAATCTCGTCTCGACAAACCCTAAAATGCCTCTTAGTCTCAGCGAAACAAGAAATACAAGCGTATCTAGCTCAAATCTAAATATTTTCATCTTCTCTTGCAGGAAATTGTTTGAAAATGAAGAATCATCGGTTGATCTTGCTGATCCGATCCAGCCATGGCTACGGTAACCCTGCATTTTAAGTGTTTGTTTATATGTTCTGAAAAACTGTTTTTCTTTTTATTGTCTTTTTTTTTTTTTTTTTTCAATTTGTTGGCTATGCAAGAATCTAGTGTACCATGCTCCTGAATACTATTTCATGTACATTGTAGAGATTTTAAGATTTTCTGTCTATTTGTTCTTTGTTGTTACTTGTTAAAGTGTGCAGATTTGCAATGATAGTTCAGAACAAAAGAGATCTAAATTTTTTTTTTGCACTTCTGTTGAATTTTACTCAGGAAAATTAAAAAAGTTTCTGATGATCTTATGAGAAATGCTAATGCTGAATCCTTGAAGCATTTCAAGAATCTCCTGGAGGAATGCATTAAGAAAATTGGAGGCAATGATCTGTACAAGGAAGATACCAGACTTCTCAAGATATGGATTCTCTATGTAAGGCCTATCAATAATATTGTATTAATTTTTCTTACTGTTTATTCTCAATACATTGAGCTTCAACTTGAAATTTTTATAAAAAACCCTATCTGGGAGGCATGTACACAGGAGCTGATCATAGTCACGCCAAGGGGTGTTTAGCCATCCCCATAATTTTAAATTTTTTAATCATATATATTGAAATTTCTTCTTTAATTTTTTTTATATACTTTAGCCCCCCTCATTAAATATCAATTGTGTACTTGTATCCTAGTGGTTAGAATTCTATTTTGTTGTTGTGGAGACTTGAGTTTAAATTCCAGTGATCACATACTTATATTGTGCATGTTATGTTTTAGCCCCTCCAATCTGAATTTTCTAGTTCCACCCCTACATGTACCCTAGGAACTAATTTGAACCATGATGTCTCTTTTTCTTCTTCTTCCATTTTGTAAACCACATTTCAGGGTGATGTAACTGGGGAAACTGAAAAAGCATACACATTTTTGGATGAGCGAGGGCAATTTGGGAAAGAAGCATTGCTCTATGAGGCTTATGCGTCCTTTCTAGTTAAAAAAAGAAACCTTGAAGAAGCCGACAGGATATTCAGGCTTGGTATTTCAAGGTGCATATTCTTTTCTTGTCTCATTCATCTAGGTTTCTATTTATATAAATAGTTTATCTTGATACTCTGTTGCCTGTGTACGTCTGAGGAATTAGTCTAACAGGTGCCCCTAAGCAAATTAGTTCACGACTACCAAATATCTCTTCTCTTTTATGTAGAGATGATACTCAGGAAGGAGTAATTTGGCATTTTTTTGGGTGGTTTTTTTTGTTCACGCCTGTAGGGGCATATGTTGGCATTCCTAAATTTTGTAAGGTTATACATATCATACTTTCCTTTTTGTAGGAATGCTGAGCCACTTGATAGGTTATTGGAAATGCACAAGCGCTTCTGTGAAAAGTTCTCACATACTTTTGTTAAACCGGAGCCCAACCTAGAGGTATAACAACTATAGTTTTCTCCAGTGGCGAATCCACGTACAGTGAATGGGGGTCAATTGACCCCCATTCATTTTCAATTTTTTTTGTATTTATACCTTATTTTAATATTATTAAACTAAAATATTATGGATAGTGTGAAATTGACCCCCATTCGTAGTATAAAATTTTTATATGCTTGACCCCCATTCACGTTTGACCCCCATAGTCTGAAAGTCTGGCTCCGCCCCTGGTTTTCTCATTATCATTTAGCATAAATGTTTTTAATCTGAATTCTCATGCACACACTTCAAGTATGTTTTGTCATTGTCCATTAAACAATTTTAAATAAAATTAAATTCTTTTGGCAATCAACCATTATCCAACCGGTATCAAGAATTTGTATGTGCTGTATCTTATTTCTATTTCTTATCTTTGATAATATAATTTATTTACAGTACTTGCAAAATGGAAAAAATATTGACATTGAATGGACAAGGAAGAAAATCCTTGGACAAACTCTTTTTATGCTTTCTGATTATGGGATCTTTTATTTATTTTAAGTCATTCTTCAATTTATTATAAGTGATCAGTGTTGGGGTTTTACAGAAGTCATGCAGAGCACAAGGGGCAATGCAGTGTTGGGATTTATTATAGTGAGAAGTGGGTTTTTTTGTGGCCCTAAAAGTGTAAAGGCATAGTGTTTATTTATATCTTTTCTCCCTCAAACAATCAATAATGGGTTACTTTTGCAATACTAATAAGTCAATAGTGATTTTTGCATGAAGATTCTAGGGTTCTTAGGAAGAATAGAAGGAAATACCAATTTCTGTCAAAAAGAGGGTTTAAGATTCATCTTGTCTTTTGACCACAACTCTTTTCATTATAATCTTTCAAAGTTACAAAACAATCCATAAATTATTTAAAATTACATAAGCGTCCTTAGAGTTCCTATAAAACATAAAATGAACAACTATACTCTATTTGTCAACACTGCAATTAGTGATAAATAGTTCTTTTTTTTCCTTTGCAAATCCCTTCTTCCAGTATCTGTAAATCATTACCTTTTCTACCATATATTAATTTGCAAGTTCTGAAGAATATTTTTTTCATGAATTCTCTTGTAGGCTGATGTACAAATTTGTTCAGAGCAGCCCAGCTCGATCGACCCGTGGAGCAATTCCACCATGACTAATTTACTAGAGAAGATTAACCCACGCATGAAGAAGTACGAGGCAAGATTTCTAGCTTGTGTCTGTGTGAAATTCATTTTACGCATTTTGGTTTTGCTTATTTACCCTTGGAAATTCATGGATTTTATCCAACTCCTTGTCAATTTTGAGTATTTTTAGGGTTTTCATAGGAGTAATAAATTGTATGATGGCAAAATATCTCTGGCTTCTCAAAACAATTCACGAAACAAGATTGTTGAGCTAGTAGGTAATACATCTTATTTAGTTTAATGTAAATATTTAAGCTGGTTTTGTTTTTTATTTTTAGTGATAAAAAACTTTTTTATCATTTTTTTGGGTGATAAAGGAAACCGAAAATATCAGATCAAGGGCTGTGCTGGTTCTGGTGGCTTTGCACTGGTGTTCAAGGCTTTTGTTGATGGCAATCCAGAGGAAGTTGTCGCTTTAAAGGTCAGAAGGAAACAAGGAAAATAATTCTGATGTACTTCGCAAAACCACAATATGCCAAATCATCAGATTTATTTTTATTAATTTAAGATAGATTCAATGAAGAGTAACGCTATGGTACTATGCATAGCGCGGATTGGTCCGTACTATGGATCAATATATTCGTTTTCAAAGTTTAAATAGTGGATCTGAATCGTTCAACATGGTTTTCATATGAAAATGTACTTGCAAACTAAATTTTACATTATTTTTAAAATTTTTTTACTATTTTTTAGATAGGTAAAAAAGTCACCCGATCTGAAGAATTTTGAACCATCCAAAAATAGTGATTTTCTACCAATTTAAAAAAATAGCAAAGAAATTCCAAAAAATGTAGAATTTGGTATCTAAGTGTATTTTCATATGGAGATCATGTTTAGTGGTTCGGATCGATTGTTTGGACTTAAAAGATGGTGATATGGATCCATAGCACAGACCGATCCGTGCTTTGCAAAGTATTGTAGCCTCACTCTTAATTTATGATAGATTCAACAAACTAGATTATGAGAATTATGATAGAAATTTATTTCTTCAAGGTCCTTTTTTTTAAGATATTGGGAGGTGATTTGTAAATTTTATGAAAATATCTTAAAGTTCAGAATTGATTTACTATTGAAACTTTAAAGACATTTTAATATATTATTAGATATTTTGTAGGTTCAAAATCCAGCATTCCCCTGGGAGTTCTATATGTACCGCCAGCTGGATTTACGTATAGCAGGAAATGAGGTCATCTATAGAGTTTCTTTCAAGAATAATAATAATATTTCGTTTCTGATTCGTCAATAGGTTGCTAACATTGGTTTCTGAAAATTAATTTGTTACATCAGAGACTCAACTTTGGCTATGCTCATAGAATACACCTTTACTCTGATTTGAGCGTGGTGGTTTGTGATTATCTATCTCATGGTACACTTCAGGTAAATAATACACAAATTTTACCGTGTGAAACTTATACGACTATTATTAATTTATTATTACGACTGGTTACCACCATACTATATAATCATGATCATTGACAAATTTGGTAATAACTATTTAGATGTTTAATTGTGGAGTAACCTCTTGCTCCACACTTAAACTGTCAAATGAGAATAAAATAAAAAGAGTAAGATGGAGTAAGAGGTGAGTTAATCCAAAGTTACTCCACATTTTCAGACGGATTAACCTCCTCCACACTTACTTCTTCGCCATTAGGGCCCACCGTCATAGGTAGAGGTTCGTTTTCCAAAATTTTATACTTGGCAGATTAAATTAAGCCATGACTTAAACTACCAAACGAGGTTTAAAATATGAATAGTAAGATGGAGTAAGTAATTTAATCTCATGGAGGCTTAATTTACTAGTTCTTGAGAAAACTGAGAACAGAGCAAGTATCTTACCTACTAACTTGCTTTCTAAACATAATAGGATGCAATTAATTCCCACATTGTTTCGAATCACCACATGGATGAGGTGCTGTGCATGTATTACACTATACAGATGCTATACATGCTAGAGACTCTGCATGGTGTTGGTTTGATTCATGGTGATTTTAAGCCCAACAATCTACTAGTTCGCTATCCGAGGTAATTTTTGTAGTGCGTCCTTTAGTTCTCCAACATTTTGAAATCTAGTTAAACAGTTGTTTGAACTGTAATACTTACTAACCTTTTGTTGTTTCATTGTATAAGAGAGTTCACTGAGGACATCTTCAATGACCAAAATGGATCATGGCGCAACCAGGTCTCTCTCTTTCTCTCTCTCATTTTGAACAAAACAGCCTTTTTAAACTGAAAATTCTAAAGCTGAAGTTTTATTGGGATGGATCGATCAGGGAAAAAAGAAAAAAAGGAAAATAAAAACTTGAGGCTGTTACCCGTAAAAGCACTTTCATCATATAGAGGATACGAGTAATTTAAAAATGTCTTAGTTTATATTTGTGTTTTCAGGGTCTATGCCTTATAGATTGGGGAAGAGGAATAGATGTCAACCTTTTTCCAGATGGTACAGTTTTTCATGGAGATTGTCGCACGTCTGGGTTTCGCTGTGTGCAGATGCAAGAAAAACACAAGTGGAAATTTCAGGTCCATTAGTCAATATTAAATCATTTTCTATTGGCCATGTTACCAAAAAAAGCTATTGCATTTAACAGTGAAACCTGATATTGCTAAAAAACCATTTTTCGCTGGTTGTTAGACAAAAATGTGTAAACTAAGTTTGATATTCTGTATTTTTGATATTAGCTGAAGAAAATCGACTAATCAGAGTTGAGGGTAAATTATCATAAAAAAGGGGGGGCTCTCCATGGGAACATTGATATCATCTCTAATCTAGGAGAGATACAAAAAACATATTCAAGTTGGTATTTGACGGATTGAGGATATACAAAAAAATCTATACAAGAACCAAAGATTAGCAACCTTACAAATATATCCTTCTTACTTTTTTCTTTCAAAAAATAGGTTGACACATATGGTTTATGTGTAATTGTGCATATGATGCTCCATGGAAGTTACATGAACATTGAAAAGAAAGTGAATGTTGATGGAAGCTATCATTTCCAACCTAAATCCACTTTGAGAAGGTACGGGTTTTGAAAGAATAAGGATTATCATTTTTAATGCATGAAACTTATAAAGTTATTTAAAGCCCTTGGAACAATATAACAGATGCTATTTATAACCCTCTCTTTTTGTTTAAATGATCCCAAAACTGCTGCATTTATAGAATTGTGAGAGATAGGATACAGTGATATTTCTCCTTTTTAATAGGTTTATGTAAAGTAACATAATTTTGCATGATGTAAATGGAGTTGAGATTTCTGAGGGACTCTTATGGATGTTTTTTAATTTTTATTATTCCTTTCTGTCAGGTACTGGAGAGTTGAGTTATGGAAGAACCTGTTTCAAACTTTACTCAATTTCCATTCAAACAAGGTAAGTGATGTGCCAGTTTTGAAAAGTTTGAGAGGGGCATTTGAGGAATACTTGTGTGGCAATCGCCAGCTGGTGACTAGGCTAATCCAACTCCTTGCAAAACAAAGAGCTTCTCTCTGTTCAGCCTAGATTAGCAACATCTCTGCTCTTTCTACTTAAGTGCAAACATCTGCAATTTTAGTCAATTGTATTAGGTCTCATCTGTTACGTTGATCAGCTTGGTCATTTGTATTAGGTTCTATTTGTATATGAATTGAAGCATAATCTGACATGTAAGTTGGTTTCTGTTCAATTACTAGGTGTAGTTTGGGGAACTGTTTCATGTACACCCACATATAGTTTTGTTAGTTTGTGCTGGAAAGCTATTTGCATATAGACAGACTACATTTAGTTCTACTGTGAGTGATGTTTTTTCTATTGTTGGAAATGATTAGTTATGATTTGGCCTTCATTAGTTCAAATTATTACTGTAACAAATGAAATTATCACAACAGGTTTTAGATTTTTCAGAGCTTTTTTTAAATCAAGATAGTTCCTTAGACATCCAAATAATTTAGTTTTCGCGTGGATGTTTCTAAATTTGGGCCTTCTTTACAGATATAAAAGAAAGTAAAAAAGCGTGGCCCTTTAGAACTGTTCTTACGGCCCATCTAGGGAAAATGAAACAGAGACAAAAGGCCGGAAGCTTTGTGGCCTTTTGAGCCCAATTTTGTGAGCACGCTTAAAGATTTTGATAGTACTTGTTTAAGAGAGATTGCTAATAATCCTATGATCGATCATAGTTTTGTGTGAAGCTTCTTCACCATGTTGCGTCCATCTGTTGCCACATCTTAGAGCGTGCTTCAGAAGAGGATACATAAGGGGAGGGAGGGGTGACCTAACCTGACCGACTCATGTTATTTGTTTCTGAATACTAAATTTTTAGGAAGAGAGGAGAAAAAAGAAGAGAAGGTAAACTATATATACAAACTATTCAAATTTTATAACCTTCAAATCAAAGTGTAGAGGAGGTAAACTCTTTACACTGTCTCTCTCCCCTCCCCTCCCCTCCATTTATATACCCTGTATGGAGCACGGTCTAAGTAGTCAAAATACAATAGTAACGGACGCTATTTTCCTATGGATTAGAAGAAGTGTAAGATTTCTGAATGAGTGCGACAACCTGGCAGTGAAATGTGTTAGTATGGACTTAATTTGGACAAACTGTCAACATAGATATATACATTAGGTGTCAATTGCGTTAAGTAAAATTGTGAACATAAAGGACTTTTTTTTTTTTGAGATAAAATTCAAGTCAGCTAACTCTAAATTTAAATATCTGTAAGAATATTTCATTTGAATTTTTGAACCTTTACGATTGAATTATTAACTTCAGATGTAGCATGGTAACAAAAATTCAATAAAAATGTGTGAGGAGTGACACATCCTGCCTCTCTATTGGCAGACAAGCTCTGGACTGAACTTTTTAGGTCTTTATATGGCGTATATAATTAATTAATGTAAAGAAAAATAAAATCCCCTGCATATGGTAACATATCCAGTCACTAGAATTTCCACCCTGGTTTTCAATTTGTCACTGAATTTATCCCATTATCACGTGGAACCCTAAGAGCATCTACATCCCTGATACTATTAGAGTTTCTAATTTGATGTGGCAGTTTTTAATCTAGTTTCAGAAATGTGGGAGAGTTTCTTATTTAGAAACTATGCAGTAAAGTTTCTTATTAAAAAACTGTTTATAAACTCCATGCTGATCAAATGATTGGCTCAAATTATTTCTGCTTTTTAATTTGTTGCTGACGGGGCTTAATGTTGTGTATTTTAGGTATAGAATATTTCGATATACTTTTAACTTTTAAAATTTATAAACCTTTGTACACAATGAATAGGTTAGTTGCAAGCGCACAACCTATCGATTGTAGTATTTAGGTATTGATTCAAAGAGAGGTAGGAAAATACTAATTTTTACTAAAGTAAATTACTTTTAAAACTAAACTATAAAAGTAAAAAAAAGGGGGGTTTTTGTGTAATTTTGTTTTTAATGAAAATTAAAGGCTCGTAACAAAGTAATTAAAATTCGGGTGTGATTCAAGTTGGAGAAGTCTAGGGGTATTCGGTCTACAATCCCTTGCTAATTCTATCTACTCGGTTTGTTTAAATTCATGTTTGATATGACGAGGTTTCTAACCTAAGATGTTAAAAAGGGTCACTTTCGTGAATTAATAACGTGCCTAAACAGTTCGGATTTCACGATTAAGTCCTTCACCCTAGCTATCTAGACCATGAAGTTCTCGTTAGCCTATCATATCCTAAGATATCAGTACTTCACGATTAAGTCCTTCGTACCCATATTCAATTCAATTCAAGGGGTCCTAATTAGAGATTCGACTTCACGATTAAGTCCTTTATCAAACCCTAACCATAATTCTTGTAGTTCCGGTTTAGATTTCAAATTGGTCAATTCTAATCCAAATCCTAAGGTATTTGTGATCATAATTTGGTACCATCATATATGATCATAATCTACTTCAAGTCTATTAGACCTAAGCGGAATACTACAATTCAAGTACTAATCATGCATCATCACAAAGAATAAATCTCAGAAATTACCATCAAATCAGACAATCATAATAAAAACTAAGATCCGAGTAAGATAAAATTAGACAAGTTCATGCTAAAAGATCTAAGCCCCTAGAGAGGAAATCTAGCCTCGCTCTCATAGGTGCTTTAACATCTATAAGAAAATACAAGATAAACATGGTAAAAACTGAGAAAATACGTAAGAGAAAAGAATACAACCAATCTCCTAGTTCCTGCCCAAATTCTTCCCTTGTCGCTCAAGCAAAATCTCGACTTCTTCTTTCTCTTCCTTTGAAATTTATCGCAACTTTGATCACTGCCGGAAAGTGGAGCAGAATGACTTCAATTGAGCAATGATGAGCCGTGATCAGTAGTGATCATTTCTCTTGTGGCCTCCTTAGCCTTATATAATGTTTTCTGAACTTGGAGACTAAGTTATTCTAAGTTTGGCGCCCACTAAGCCCACTAACTTTCCATATTTAGCAGTTTTTTATGCTGGTGCGGCTTCATAAAATTCTACATTCCGAATTTGGATTTGTTTCCTTCATAAAAGTTGTAGATCTTTTTGTCATGGTTCTTCCAAGTTTTGATTCACCTAAATCGGAGTTCGTATGACCAAGATATGGCCAAAATAGTGCGGGATGCACGAGGTCGGTTTCTCTGTTTCTTGCATCCGATGGCTGAGTGCGTCCGCACTGGGCTCGGTTTCTGCAATTCAAACGGGCATAGATCATGATCTGTAACTCCGTTTTCAGTGTTCTACCACTTTTCGGAAAGCTTGCGAGAAGATCTACAATTTGCTCTATTTCCTGTAATTTAAATAGACTTTGACAGTAACTTGGTTCTTGAATGTATTTGACACTAAAATAAGCATAAATACAAGAAATTTGGTACAGTTTGGAGGTCAAACCCTATCCTACGGTGTATAGAAAATTGATATCACTTAATAGAAACTCTAAAATTAATTTCAGCGATGTGAGAGTTAGAACTTTTAAAGTCCATAATTTTTAAAAAAAGATTAAAAACTCATTTGAATTGGTGGAATGTAGATGCTCTAACCAATGTAACTACAGATTTTGAAAAAAGCGCATGCTCTAAAATAAATAAACAAGTGTAGAAGGATTTAATAAATAAACAAAAATAAGAGCAGGAATCTTTTGTTTGTTATAATTTATGACGAATAGGACACTGTAACAAAAACCTTATCAATGCAAATGCATGCCTAACTGGTACAACTGCTACCTGACATGCAGGAAAAGAACATCCAACGAATGCCTTCCTTCTATGCTGACTCAATGCATCTGACATGTATCTCTCTTTAGTGCGTATTTCTATACGAATCCAAGACTAAAGGAGGGTATAATTCCCTTGTTTCTCATCTCCCAAGGACACTTGGATTAAAGTAAAAAAGTTAAATAACATTAATTATGTTATCCCATCTTGGGTTTCTAAATTTGTTGTTTTTTTAGTAGATAGCATGTTATCCTTGTGTGAACATTCCAAAATATTTAAGCCTTTCTTTTGTCAATATGAGTTTCTTGGTTTTGTAAAGTATCCTAATAATAAGTATCATTTATTATATTTGATTCTCATAAACTTTTATTTTGAGAAGAATATGATTCTCAAAAACTTAAAAGCTGTTATTAATTTATTATTTTCTTAGCTTTCTAGACAATTTCATGAGGCACCTTTGCCTCTACAAATGTTGGTCCAATAGAATTGCAAATGTCAATCAATCTATCATATTTGTGAAAATTTAATAATATCAGTAATTTATGTAACTCAGAAAGTAAAAGTAGGTATATATATATATATGATATTTCAGTTTCTCTTTAAGATATTGAGATAAAATCATTATTCCTGCCACTGTTTAGCACTGCCTAAAAGTCACTTCTGCCCCTCTTTTCAAGACCAATACCTTTTTCATTGTTTAGATCCATAAAATCATGCATTTTAGATTACATGTCTTTTCAAAGTTTGGCAACAATTACATTATATTTTGGCGGTTATATATATTACCATGCATGCCTCCATTAAAAACATGGAAAACATAGATCAAATAAAAGCTTGAGGAACAGTACGACCATTAGTAATTCTTTTCAACAGCTAGCTACTCTTGCATTTAAAATGTTTTTCAGATCAAGTAAATAAAAGTTTTGCTAGGTCTGTGAAGTAATCATTACAAAGGGACACAGATTAATTAAAGCAATAGTTAAAGAGAAACTATATAGCTAGCTAGCAAATTAATGGTAACAACCAATTAAATTAAAACAATATAGTAAAGTTTGGTAATATATATATATATATATAGGGAATTCATTAACCTGACAACTAAATTATTTGAAGGGATCATTAATTAATTGCATTGGCAACATCAGACCACCAAACAATTAAGAAATGGTGAACTAACAAAACTGCCATGATCAAATTAAAAGCAGTAAGTTGAAAAGGGATGGATATACACAAACAACAAAAGCATCCACACATGAAGTAAAATTCCATAAAAAGAAATGTAACATAGATTTTACCATTACAAAAGCCAGAAGCAAAGGAACAAGGAAGAAATGGACCTAAACCATGACCCTCTATAATTCAAATAATATAGGATAGCAAATACATTAGACAAAACAAGAGTATCCCATTATCCCATGCCCATATACACAAAACAAAAAAAACAAAAAAAGAAGAAGAAGAAGAATTAAGCACATTACTATCTCCAAAGCCATATTATATTTCTTCTTTCATTTTCTTCTTCATATCATTGCAAAATATGGACTTGAGGAGGAATGTTACAAGCCGAATGGATCCAAGTCTCCTCTCCGTGCAAAGCCCGATCAAGTTCTCCAGACCGCAAAATTATTTCAGACAAAAAAACCAATAATTTACGGCACTTGAGCAAACCTATGCAACCGAGACGATCTCTCCGATCCAAACTCTTGTTGAAATATAATTACTTATTAGTTTACCACCCACTAGACCTAGACCCAAGACCATAGATCTTAATGATATAGCACTTAATATCAAACAGAAAAAAAGCAAAAAAAAGAAGCCAAACCAATTATGAAATAGAGAATACAAATTGAGAACTATCTAGAAAAGAGGTGCAACCGATGATCCGTAGTTCACTGAATCCGACAATCCAACACCGCCGTTAGAGTACACCGGCAAATTATTGTTTAACACATGAACATCATTAGATCCAATTTGAGCCATGAAATTATCACAAGGAATTTGCCATTGTACCTTACTTTCTCTCTGCAACTTCGCTTCCTTTGATGCATTGACATTCCCGCAATTTGCCGTGGCCGAAACCTCATTAAACTCTTCATAAGGAAGCTTAAAACTTGACAAGAAAGAGGATCCAAAAATTTGATACTCATCAATTATACCACTTTGTTGCAAATTTTGGAATTGGTTGGATTGGCCAAGATATCCAAGGCTGCTAGCTTGGGATTGCAAATCAAATCCGCTAGTGGTACTAGTACCCGGTAAGATACCACCAAATCCATGATTTCCGTCAAGCGACGAGTTATAATTAGAATTGTGGTGGAATATTTGGTTTATGGAATTTGAGAGCCAATTAGGCTGGTCTATCTTTGCAGAGGCAATAGGGTTAGAATTCGATGGTTGTTTCTTCATGCGTTTATTCTTTCGGCACCCACCTCCGACCGGCACGTTGCGCAAAGTACCGCCACGTGTCCAGTAGCGTTTGCAAGACTTGCAGAAGTGTCTAGGTTGAGCTAGGCTATAGTTGTTGTAGTAACAGAACTTGGTATTCGATGAATCACACCGCGGGCACCGGAGTGGCGCCTGGTTAGGGTTAGGGTTAGAATTAGGATTAGGGTTAGGGTTTGGGGGCATGGATTGAGTAGTACTGTTGATGGTGTTAGAGATGATGGTTGGATTGGGGATAAGAAGAGGTTCTCCCATTAACGCTAGATCAAGGTGTAGAGTTGTAGAAGAGATGAGAAGGAAGAAAGAGGTTGGTTTTTAAGAGAGAGAGAGAGAGAGAGAAAGAGAAGGTGGGTGGATAATGGAACCCAGAGGAGAAGGTTCGCTGCCAATAGCTACACAACAAAATGGGGCATGCAAAGTATTATTGACCTGATGTGGAGAGAGAGAGAGGTTAATTGCTCTGTGCTAGTGGTCTAGAGAGAAGACATGTTGATGGTTGCTACAGAAACACCAACAGAAAAATTTTGGATTGACACTGAAAATATTGCAACACACCATCACTTCAGCTGTAACAAATGTTTTAATAAATATATATATATATATAGACAGTATACCACATTACCACGTATGTAGCAAGTGAATCAAACTATTTGTATTTCAATTGTAGCACAGTTTCTTTTCTTTTTTAAAGAAAAAAAAACAAAAGAATTGGTTTCATGCGGTCCACTTGGCAATGTGCTGTAGAGCTATATATTTGTATTTCAATTAATTGTAGCATATTTGTTTCTCCATTTCACTTATAAAACATTATAGAACTGATGTAATAATTAATGATAAGTTTTAGTAATCTTACTAAATTAGCTATTTATGATGTGAAACTACTACATAAGATTTTTACAATTAGTGGTAATGATGCTCCATATGAAAAAGTTTTTTTTTTTTTTTGCTAATTCGGAAAATTAATTCTTTTATAATGTCGATAAAAGTGAAAATACATAAATGAAAACATTCTAAAATTCATCTGAAAAAAATACTAAATTACTAATGTGACCTATAAAATTAAATTTTTAACTGAACGAATGAAAATGCTCTTATTAGCACATGAAATAATTTCTAATGAAATCATTTATGTTGATTAATTAGGGGGTAAATCAAATAACTGAAGTAGCGAAAGCAGTATTCGAAATCCGACATCCGATATCGGAAATTTTATAATTAAAATTTCTGCAAAGTAACTCCTCTAATTGGCAGATAATTATATCCTCCAACCTTTCATGTTATATATATTGTGCAAATAAAAGAAAACCTGGAATTAAATTTACCTTATACATAAAAAAAATTGAAATGACTTGAGGGTTAATTAATTCTCTTTTTCTTGCTTGGAGCTTGCAGATTAGTGTTCTTTGAAGCCTGTACTTGTAAGTTGTAACTTTACTATTTTGGTATTATTGTGGTATTAAGTGAGAGGTACAGCTTAATGGACATCATGTGTTGGTCATATTCTTTCTCGGGAAAGACTAAAAGGTGAAACAAACTGATCATTGATTCATTTCTCGAGGTCAGATATTTCCTGTTTAAAATGCACAGCACACACTCTCAAGTTTTCATTAAAACTATGGCAAAAAAAAGTTAGAAATAATATTAGCTCAAAAATACAAAATTAGAAGTTTCAGTATGACTCAATTTTAGCAATGAAGATATAGCAGTAAAATTTATATAGGAATTTTGTTTCTTGTACTTCTATATATACACAGGTTGTAAATCTGTAACATTTTTGTTTACCAGTTAAATACTGTTCATTGAGCCACCAGCTTAGAATTAAGCACTTCTACAGTGGAACTAGTTGGGAGTAGTAAGGCACTGGGACCAACAATTTTAATTTTCTGGCAGTATGATCATGTTTTATGGTGGAATAAAGTTAACGAAGATTAAGTTGTTTACTCCTTATATTATACACCTCGTTTGTTAGTTTAAGTTGTGGTTTAAATTAATCAGTTTAGAGAAATAATATGTTGGAAAATGAACTTCTACATATTACAGTGGGGTCCTATAGGCAAAGTAAGTATGAAATAAGTTAATCTGTCTGGAGAAATGGAATAACTTATTCCGGATTAACTCATATCTTATTCTATCTTACTTCTTCTATTTTACTTATTGTTTAATAGCTTAAGTGTGGAGTATGAAATTTATTCCACATCTTACTCCACGTACAATCAAAATATGAAGTTTGTGTGCGACTCATTACCATGTTAGTGATTTGCTATTAAAAATAATGCGAAACATATTTTGCCAAAATTTGAAAGATTGTTACAAAAAAAAATAACAAACCACTAACAAGGTTAGCAGTTGATGAAATATGAACCAATTGTTTATAATGGTATAGAGATTGGTACTAAGAGCATCTACAACGGTGATTTCTTTTAAATTGCTAATTTGATGTGTTAATTAAGAATTCCTTTAATTGCTAAATTCAGTGATGTGTCTCAAATTAATTGCTAAACGTTTGCTGTAATAGAGATGCTCTAAAGAGCAGGGGCGGAGAAAGTAATTAGGTTATGGAAGATGCTCTTGTTTAAAATCGTAGCCTGATTTAAATTATTTTTCAAAATATACTTATTTTCTCATGTTTTAAAAAAAAAAAATATGTGTTTAAAATAATTATACAATTATATGTCCTATATATCTTGAAAATTTTGTTCCCCTCTATTGTATTTTCTGGCTCCGCTCCTGCTAAAGAGTGACATGGCATCACATTATTAATAGACAAGCTTAATATTAAAATATCTTTGACAATTGTTAATGTCGACCACTAAAACTATACTATTAAATTTTGAAGGATAAGAACAAGGATGGAACTATACTATTTATGACAAGGTGACGAAAATGACTAATTAAGTCCCTAATTAAGGATAATATAATTTCAAGAATTAGATATATACTGAGTGATATATTTTTATTCTTTGTTGGAATTCTTTCAGTTTATTATAAAATAATTAGAACTGGAGAACAAATTAGCTTACGAAATTCTCATCCCTCTTTCTTTCATTACTGTTCTTTCACTGTTTCTTAATTAGTTACTTAATTAAGTACTAGATTCTCATAGTAATGAGCACTTTAAGAATTAGTATATAATTAAGTTCATAAATAAATTTTTATAATTCACTTTTAATACCCAATTCTGGTCATTGTAAGTGGTTTTCATACAAATTTTAGCTTTTTAAAACTAATTAAGATGTGGATCAATCAACCTTTTCAAATACAAAATGTGGTCACTCTAGCAATAAATGAAAGTAATAAATTCAGGGCATTACATATATTTTCATAGGAATATATTATATTGGTAAAAAAAAATAATTGACAGCATTAATTGACATCAATATAAAATGATCTAAATAGAAAGTAAAAATTGTCAGTATATAATTAATTCTCTCAATCATTTGGATATACATCATATTTCAAAGTTAGTGTAATTTGAAACTTAACTAACTAGCAATTTTAATTAACAAGCTATTTAAAATCTAATGATTTAACTTTGTTGGTAATTTGGTGATGTACCATATTTAATATTTGCAGTCAAAGTATATATTATAAAAGGGAGGTCGGTTATATCCTATTATATATAAAATGTCTATTATAAAATATTCGTAAGAGGGAGTAAAATTGAAATATTCGTAAAATTATATTCTATTATAAAATTTTGCTCCATTTATTTATTTGATTTCGTCAACACACATGCATGGTCTAATTAATACACTTATAACTTTATCCTTAAATTAAGAAAAAATAACATTAGTTATCATAATTGTCAAAATAACTCGATTGTGATCATGAATATACCCCTTTCTGATTTTGAATGCATAAACGAGAGGATACGACGGACTAAATCCGCGTTTGAGAATTCAGCGCTTGATAGAGATGGTTGGCACAATTATTACCTAGTATTGATTTCTTCTCTTCCTAGAGAAAGAGATGGTGCTGACTAAAGCGATTGTGAAAGGTCTTGAGGAATATGGAGCGTAGATACTACTACCATTTTTTTTTACTTTTAGAAATTAAGAAAATCAAATTATTAGAAACAAGATGGATTACATTTTGTTCCATTTCATAGATATTTATGCCACCGAACCAATGATTCGGTTCTATTAGGGTATTTTCTGAGACTCAATTAATGGTTTCATCCTGTCAATTACCGGCGTGCAATGGTCAGGAGCGGAATTAGAAAATTAAGATAGAGGTAGCTGGATGAATAAGCGTCATGCAATTTTATATTATTAGGGGGGCTAATAATAATATTTTTTGTAAAATTTAAAATTTTGAAGGTAAATAATGCAAAAATTTTAAAGGATAGGTGGGGCTTAGCCTCCTTTTCTTACCATGTAGTTATGCCTCTGGCAATGGCCACAAAAAAATCCAAAAACTACTAGAGCTGAATCATTAATTTGGTCCGAGTAAAAGCTCTGAAAATCACACGCGCCCTCTAAGGATGAAAAATTGTGTTGTGACTAGTTACATCGTGAATTTGATTGTGTGTTGTGACCAAGTAATTAGATTTTGACGTGATGTGTTGTGACTAAATTTGGAAGGACGTTCACGACACGTTAGTCACGCCATGACCACATGTGCCATCTTCAAACGTGATTGGTCACGTTTAGTGACATTTAATTATTAATTTTTCATAATTTAAAGTTAGTTTATTCAAAATTCATCGCTCAAACAAGATCTAACGATCTTGATCACAAGTGACTTTCGTGACCAATATTCGGAAGGATGGTCACGTCACGCGAATGGTCAGAACACAGAACACACGCAGTTAGTCAGTTAGTGTGGGACCAAACCAACGACACACGAGTCACTTCTCTGCATCCCCAGCATTCTCTCCCTTCCTACTCTCATCTCCTTTTTTTTCTTCTCTCCCCAAGTGCAAGTTTATGAGACCGAACTGATAATTCGATACCATTGATTTTTCACATTATGTAGCTATTGGTGTGTTACTTGCGAAAATAAATGCAACGAATCAATGGTTAAGTTTCATGAATCTGGTTTTTGATAATTTATTATTTTTAATATCTAAAACTGAAAAAAAAATATACTACTAGCCCGAGAAGTCACAAATTAATGCGTCTCTAGTACGCGCTTCTCTGTCTGTCTCTCTCTCTCTATATATATTGTATATATGCGTGTGTTTTTGGTTGGTTGGTTTGGTTTTGTATTCTTTGTTTATTGTCACCTAGCTACATAGACTAAGATTCTTGCTTTGACTCTGGTCGTCCTTTTGAAATTCATTCTTTATTAATTGATATAGAGATAAATACATGTATGATTAATTAACATAGAAATGGAGATCTAATTTGGTAAATATATAACCCTAGAGAATTCCATTTGGATTCTTTTGCACGACTGATCGATATATCGCCCATTTTTTTGTCGGTCAAAAAATATTCCAATATGTTTTTAATCGCATATATATATATATATATATATATATATATATATATATATATATATATATATATATATATATATATATATATATATATATATATATATATGTCAATTACTAGAAGGTAGTTAGCTATGACCATTAATTTAAATTTTAAAAAGATATAATTAATGAGACAAATCGAATATCGATGACAGTTACTTTGTGGCTGCAAATGATTATAATTCTTGGTCTAATATTCGAATATATAATAAAATCAGACATATGATTTAATTATGTTCTTAAAAAGTGTTCATGCAAAAAATAATATGGATGTGATCATATTCCTCTGTACAATTTTGAGTTGATCAATTGAATTATTAATTAATTGTAGATGAATTAATATAGCATGTGATCATATATATATATTTTTCTTGTCAAACATTTCTCTGATATTTTGAGTTGATCAATTGAATTTATTCCTCTGTACAATTGAGAGGATGTGTGGCACCATATACACCACTTACATATATGGTGCCATATACACCGTTTAATGTATAATAATTTCATAAACATAATATATTTTTTAATAAAATTATTTTCAAAACGTTGCCTTGGCAAAAAATATTAATTAATTCCTATTCACTCATCCTTGCATCTAGGAAATTTATTTCTGAAATTTATGATAATTTTTTTCTCAATTTCTTAATGCTAAAAGCAATCAAAATTATTTGCATGAGTGTAGTGCTTTTCAAATTAATTTAAAATTAATTTCAGCTATTTCATTCTAATTTCAGTTTAATTTCATGAATGTTGATGCTTTAAATTAATGTGAGTAATCTCATAAATAACACAACATTAATTATGTAGTGAGTTTTTACCTTACTCAATTATGTCAAGTTTTAATGTAATTATGACATGATCAGTGAACAAAATACATACTAATTCATATGAAATAATTACTCGTTGTATTAAAGTTCAATCGCAAAATTAAGTAACTGAGTTTATGAACTAAACCTATAATGAAAATTGAAAATAAAAATTCAAAAAAGGAAAATAATAGATGCATAGAAATATTGTAGTGTCTCCAACCTATGTAACAAAAAAAAAAAGACACCTACCAAGTTTGATCTTTAGAACACATTAGATTTTGAATTTGTGACTTTTTATATGAAGGATAATTAATGTTGCAGTCATTAAATATCTGTAGTTCTCTGACTCATTTAATTTTAATTTAATATTTTTCATAAGACAAAATATTTAGTGGATTTGATCAACGCTTCTCCTCCCGCTTCCGCCCTCGGTCCACTTCATTTCTGAGTAGGTGCTTCCGTTTAGTGGATTTGGTCACCGCTTTCGTCTAGTAGTGGATCTGGCCACCGCTCTATGCTCCGCATTCGTTCAAACTAGTGCTTCTATCTGGTGGATCTTATCACTGTTTTTGGTGCTTCCGCTTAGTGGATCTGGTCAATGCTCTACATTATGGGAGTTCTTATTCTCCCGAGCTCTTATTCCCCTGTTTGGAATGGATGAGTGAGTGGAACGAGCTGTACATATAACTAATTATATTATATGTTTCTGTTGTTGTTGTTGTTTTTTGTTTCTGTTTGTTGTTGTTTGTTTTGGTTGTCTGCTATCATTCTCCATCTTTTCTCAATCTATTCCCGCTGCTCTCCCTCCTTCTTAAAGTCTCTCTTCTCTCTATCTGCTTCTTCTCTTTATCTGCTTCTTCTCTCTCTTTTGTTTAATAATACAGGAATGGGCAGTGTCACTTCTGAATACCCCAGGCTTACTTTGTTTTGCGGAGGGTAATGATAATTGCTGGTTCACTCATCTCCAACAGAGAAAGAACACTGTCAGCTCGTACGAGCATGTATCAGTTCTTTGTTTTTCCTTACTTCTATAATAGAGTGTCTAATTTATGTACTGGTAAGGGTAGATGGGTTAAGATTCACTGTGATATCCTGGTATGCAATTTAGGCACGTACAAGATTTATTTTTCTGTGCATGCATACTGCTATGCTATAGCTCTCATATAATGTACTTTAAGTTTAATGATATGTCTACCAATTTTTTATAAAAAGGAAGAAGTTTTGTAATGAAGTCAAAATAACTCAAAATAAAAGGAGAATTTCATATATACCATAAAAAAAACCTATTAATACAAAGACAACATTCCCACTACATCCCCTTAAAAAATTAATAAATAAATAACAATAATAATTGGTTCAAAGTTGAAAACAAGACCTAGAAACCTCGTAATTTGGAAATATTCCCTGGCAAGAAAATTTGAAAGAACCACGTATAGAATTTGAATAGGCCATCTGGCCATGTAAAAGGAATGCTATTGCTAGCTAGTAACCATCAATTCATCATCATCATCATTAATTCATAATGTATTAATTTAGTACAACTAATAATTTAAGTGTACTAATAAACTAATAAAAAAGCGTGAGGAATCCCAAGAAGTTGAGTACATACACGCTTTCCTGCTGCTTCCATAGTTTGGAAGAATCTTCCTACACTCTTGATATTCTGTTACCTTACAAGTACAGTGCAGTCAGTGCTTTGTGTAGCGAGTTATCCACAAATAAATAAAATGACTAGTTCTAATCTATTAATGTAAAATATCCTGCCAATTTAACTCGCTACACAGAAGAGTACAGAGAAAGTGCAAGAAAAAGGATAATAGGGCACGGGTTCCGAGGCTGGTGGTCCCAAGGGGAGAAGAAGGATAGCGCATCAGCGCAGTGCAGTGGAAAAAGAAGGGGGGGGGGGGGGGGGGGGGGGGGGGGGGGTGTGGTGGGGTCAGAACGTCTGGATTGATAGATAGAGATGGAGTCATATATATCATATGCATATGGAGAGGAGATAGATATAAAAATGAAATAAATAAAGAGAGAAAGAAATTCCCTTCTGGAAAGCGACATTACCCGGCCATGTGCAACCCACACCCTCTATACACTTTACTATACTCTCTCTCTCTCTCTAGACTTTAGAGAGAGAAGAGAGGGAGAGATGATCAAGAACATGATTAGATTAGATTAGATGGTGGTGCTGTAACTGGGGCACTGGAAAACCGTTAGGTTAGCAACAGAAGTGTCCCCATTTTCACTGTTATTGCACACTAACACCAGAGGAGTACAGCGAAGGACACCACCCCCATGTGATTGCCATCCCTAGCTTTCTCTCTCTCTCTCTCTCTATCTCTATACAATTTTTACTAGTGAATTTATTTGGTATTTTGTGAGAAATGTTTAGAGTAAATAACATATCCCACTACTTGTACGGAGATCAATTTAATTAGAATGCATGTAAGATGTACTTAAAAGATCTCATGCGTGCGAGTCATTAGAATCACTAGTAAATAACACCTCATCACCAACCAAACAGTTAATCAGTGACGGTTCTTATAAATTACCGTCAGTACGTGTTAATCATTTGTGTCAAATTGGTAAATAAGTTGGAATTATTTCACTTCAAACAAACCGTCGGTGAAAATAACAATCACCGACTGTTCTTTTATCACAATTACTGATGGTTACTGTCAGTGAAGTACAATATAATCACTTGCGCTAGCAAAACCGTTTTTGATGTCCACTTTTAACCGTCGGTGATCTTGTGTTATGTACTGGTTAACATTATTTTTGAGTTGTTATTCATTACATATAATCAAATATTCAGATTATATTATCTGATTTTTAAATAGGTAACATATATTACATAAAATGGATCTCTTGAAGTGTCACTTCTTTACAATTTTTTGTTCTAAATATTTTCAATTTTTAATGAATTAGCCCAGAAAGAACGGATATAAAAAGAAAAAAAATTGGGTTAAATTTAGAACAAGAATATGATTTAGGAAACGGATATAAAAATAAAAAAATTGGGTTAAATTTAGAACAATAATATGATTTAGGAAGCTGATAACAGTATCCGCACTATATCCGCATCATAATTACCATAACTACCTGGGGGAACCGCAAAAACTCTAGCACTGAATTGTTTTTCTAAATTATTAATACCTATACATGAAAGTATTTATACCAATGATGTGAACAATATTTACATAAATAATTATCTCCCCAACCAAATCTCACAAACGTACTCGCACCATAAATAATTGTGTAGGACCACTCAAACTACATATGGGGGGCCATACACATTTTTAGATGTGAGTTTTTTTTCTCCGTTCAATATCGTCCATATTTCTGACGATCTGTGAGGAACTTTGTGAATCTAAAAACACGAACGTTTTCTATGCAATTTTCTCTTTCAAATGAGATCCATGATGACGTACTTTCGGGCTCGTCGTCACACAAATATTTACACCTCTTCGTGCAAGTAAATGCAAGTATTTTTTACATATGATACTGGATGACGTCTGAATGTTTTAGCTAGTATCAAGTACTGCAAGTATTTATACCTATGTGGTTAACTATTTTTGTTAGAGGAAGGTTGACGCAGGGACGATTGGGGAAGGTTTGATGCGGTGATTTGGGGTCCCCACTACTTCATTAGAGGAAGGTTGACGCGAGAACGATTGAGGACTGAAAAAGAAATGATCATAACAAGTTACGCATCAAAATATTAATATCTTATTTTCCAAGTGTTAATATCTTATCTTTCAAATATTTACATCTATAAAGGTTGACGCGGAGATGAGTGCGGAGTCTGGAAAAGGGGAACCATATAATTAGTGGGGATCATAGAAGAAGAGTGTTGCAGGAGCTTTAGAATAATAATTAGTGTGAACCATATAATATATTTTTAGAATAATAATTAGTGGGGACCATAGTACATATTTTCTCTAAATGAGATGCGGGTATTTTTGGAGTACCTGAGTGAGGGTACTCAAATAATTATTCTATGATTTAACATATGAAATACATGATTTCTTAGTTCAAAGAGGGTAATTTGACATAAACAATACAAGAAAATGGGGATCGCTCATTTATCTCTAAATTAAATTTTGGCCAACTTGGATTTGTGTTCAAACAGTATGAATCATCTAACATCAAACATAGTTCAAATTACATCAATGTGTCCATTCTAAAATCAAATTACACGGCATTTAATAGTTTAATTTGTAAAATAATTAATTGAATCTATCCGACTACAATATGTTATACAAAATGTTTGTAATGATAATTTTCTTAATTATGTTATATGCATAAATAGGTTCAAAAGTTGTACAATTGTTCACATATCAGTATAAAATATATCATTTATTTCGCACATGAGACTAAGAATGAATTTACGAACTAAATAGCTTAAACCAAAAACTTATAACTCGTTTGTAATTTAAATCACACATTCATTCAATTTGAATAAAAATTTGAAAGTACTAATAATGGAAAGTTGTTAGAATGTTTTGCTGTTAGCATCCAACTTTAGCAGATTCTTAGTAGTTAATAAACATTTAAAAAAGGACTAAAATATATTATTATTAAAAAGTAATGTTAGATAAGAGAATAAACAGGGATTTTGTAGTAGCCCAAGAAATACTCCCACAAACCCCACAATTATTCCCCCACTCAAATCTAATTATACTCCCAACTAAAATCACATGAGAGCTATAGATCTAGAGAGAGAAAGAGAGACGACAAAAGTATTTAATACTTCCTAGGAGAAGTAGAGCGCATAGGGCTTTGTGTAGCTACATATCATTTGATTACTATATATATACACTTGTAGCATTGTAGCCATATATACTAAACATATATCTTTGTTACTTAGTTGTAATAGCACCTTAATAGAGTCTTAATGATTGATTGATAACCACTATTGTGAAAATATTTTGTGCCACTCAATTTGTCTTGTACGGATGAATAGGGGCGGATTCAGGATTTCTATCAGGGTAGGATACTAATTGAGTTCAAATAACTAATCATATTCAAATTCATTAACTTATCGGGTACAATACTATATTCGTATGTCTCACTCTATAATACAATAAAAGCATACAAAAAGTAAAAGTAAATTGCAAAATTAATAGAGTTAAATTGTAAATTCCAATATTACACAACAAATAATGTTACATACGTGACAAAATAAAATAACAATTAAGAAGCAAAGAAAATATTTTTGTCAATAATGGAAAACCGAACCAAAATATTGATAATATCCTATCTTATAGTGGCACACAGTAAATATTTGGACGGAAATGTAGGCATGCACATGTATACCTATGGAATGCCAATTGGGCTGAAAGGTAGGCATGCACACGCACACAGACAGTAAATACTTGGGCTTTCGGTGAGCCCAATTGGTCTGAAATTATCTAAAAAGTTAATGCCATATGTAATAAATTAATGGGTCCCACGGTCAGAATTGTCTTCTTCACTTTTCTCTTATTCTCTTTATGATTTTTGTTCTACAGCCGATTTTTGCCAAAGCAAAGGTATTTGTTTTAAACCAGATTTTTTCTCAAAATAGTGACTTGGCCAAAGCAAAGGTATTTTTGAACCAGGGATAGGCACTCCATCGAATCCATCGAATCAGGGGTAGGCACATAAAAAAATTAGTACTAATCTTAAATAAAAATTCAAATTCAGGAGTAGACACTTGCCTACTCTTGAGCCTTCATAGATCCGCCCCTGCGGATGAATAGGGTAATAGATTGAATAATTATTCGTCTTTTTGACTTATTTTGTATGACATGGTCGTCACCTAAATATCAACAATGTACTTAAAATTCAATATGACTTGAAGTTTGAGAAATAAAAGGTGCCTCTTACCTATATTTCAAAGGTAGTGTTTATATATATTATAAAGTATTTAAACTTGTACGTGATGAAAAAATTGTTTATAATTTATGTTACTAGGATTAAAACTATATATATAACAACTTATCCAACTTAGTATTTAACTTTAATTTTCTTATTATTATTCTAAAAAGAAAATTATGATAAACACTATGTATATATAATAGGTATAAATAATTTAGGAATCAGATATAATTAACTTTTCTATAATTATATGTTACAAGCAATTTGCTAATTACTGTTAAATATAATGAAGTGTCTAAATGCTCAACGTATATATCATCCCGAATTAAACATTAAGATAGGCATTTAAGAGGTATACTCAACACATTTTTCTTATTTTGTGAACTAATCAAGGTTCTAAATAGCGATTATCGCGTCGTCGCGGAAATGCTAAATAAAAAGCTATCGCGAATAGCGTAGCTTTAACGAAAGCTATCCTACATAGCTTTTTTTATTTAAAAAATTATGTTTTATATTTCTACTAATTCTCAACATTATCTAAAGTCTCATATAGCGATAAGTAATGCAAAATTGATTAAGAAATTAGAATATTCATATTGAACCAGTACAAAGTCCAAATTGCTATTGAAAATATTTCTAATAATATCATAAACTATTTTTCCATTCAAAATAGCATAAAATATATATCTTTCTATTAAAAAAAACTTAAGCATAATGATAGTAACTATCTATCTTTTTCTATTTAAAAGAAAAAGCAATCCGGACCTTGAAAATTCAGTTTGGACCTTTAAATAAAAGCCTATGTAGCATAGCGTGCGCTATAGCGTGTAGCGCAAATAGCGGACCGCTATTACCGCTATAACGGTCGTAGCTGAAATAGAGCACTTTTATCTCATAACTTAGCGTTTAAGGTCCGAAAACGCTATATCGCCGCTATTGCGTCGCTATTTAGAACGTTAGAACTAATTAATACATGTCAAAAGCGCAAGTGTTGTTTGCATGTATAATTTGTATTCTTTTGAAAATATAAATATTATTACTATTGTTATTATTATTATATTTAAAACATGCATAAATATTTTAATTTCTCCGTGATCAGTTCATCAACATGCAAAATCAAATCTAAATTAATTAAAGCGGAAGTCTGATCTAATGAGAAAAACCTCGTCTTGCAACAATACATTAATTATTTGTGTCATCGCACAGTAATAATGAGAATTAAAATACATTCAAGATCCCTAATTATTAGCTATATATAGTATATGCCCTAATTAATTAGTTCCTTTTCTTATATATAGTTAATTTATGGATGATTTTGTTAATTTGGGCTTCTACCATGCCTTTCAAAAAAAGAAGACATTGTTAATTTAGGCAACTTTAATTTTTCAATTATTAAACTAATTTAATTTTCTTTCTCCCTCTAACACACACACACACACATGTATTATTGAATAATAAATGTTTGGCCATATTTCCATAGTAATTTTTTGGGTTAGGTGATAAAAAAAAGATAGAGAGGTTCATTTTTTACAAAAATTAAAAGAATCTCAATTAATTAAACCAAGAAAGTTTGAATTGAGAAAGAATTCTAAGAAGAATAAAATAAGCAATTTATAATTTATTATCCACTACCTTGATTGGTTTTTTTATATTGTCTGACATATTGATCGGAATTAAATAGAATTAATTTAATTCGAATTGATTTAGAAACCACAATTCAATGAATAATGAATAACGAATAATGGATTGATGAGAATTCATTGTTACTAAGTTTCTACAATTCTCAAAATTTATCTCTATTTACTACTTATAAAAGGCAAAAACAAAATTAAAGAAAATATGAATATCCAAGCAAATATTTTTTTATAGAAAATATGAATACATAAAATGAGAAGAGAATAAATCTTAATTTATCAGAATCGTGTTAAAGATCATTGATTTATCGACAATACCACATCACAATTTTCTCTCATTCAAATCAATTTTTGCCTCTTCTCAGAGAACCAGCCTTTAATCTAATAGAAAAGCAATATATGTCATTTGTATGAGAGATCGCAAGTTTGAAACCCAGATAAGAGAATTCCTTCGTATCAAAGTCTAATTTCTTCACTTGCGAAAACCTTGTCTCTTCTCAGAGAACCAGCCTTTAATGATCAGAAAGAAAACATAACAAACTGTCTCAATGATTTTTCCATATGTAATTATTTTACCTTTTAACTTTCTCATTTTTTGTTTTTTCTTAAAAAATTGTAAATACGTAGCGACATCTCACAAGTCATATTAATAAAAATTGAAGACTAGACCTCTACATTTTCTCTCAAAAAAATAAAAAAATCTGACCATTACATTTTTTTTGTTTACGTTCATAGAATAATATCAGATAATTAATACCCGAATAAAAAAAAACTTTTAGTGTGATTTAATTTCTCAAAATAATTACATTTGAACGTAAAATAATTTTTTGTTACGCAATTTTTCAAATCGAAACATAAAATTTTATTTCTAAATTTCCTTTCAATCTTATCAAATTCCTAATTGGGATAAAATAAGTTATGATTAAGAAAACTCTCTCTCTCTCTATATATAGAGTGATGTTACGGTGCTTTGGAAAGTAAAAAAAGTGTTTTACTTCCCACTCATATCTCCATTTTCAATGTTCAAATAGTCGATCTGAATTTCTCAACATGATCTTCATATTAATATGTGCTTGGAGACCAAATTTTACATTTTTTGGAAATTTTTTTACTATTTTTTTAGAATTTTTGAAAATCAGCGTTTTTTGAAATTTTTTTTTTATTTAATGAAAAGCTGTGATTTTCGAAAATTCTAAACAAATAGTAAAAAATTTCCAAAAAATGTCAAATTTGGTTTTCAAGCACATATCAATAGGAAGATTATGTTGAGAAGTTCGAATCAATTATTTGAACTTTAAAAATGGATATATGAGCGGGAAGTAAAACACCCTCTTTACTTCCCAAAGCACCATAGCATCACTCTATATATATATATATATATAGAGTATGGCTAAGTTGCTGCTGGCAGCATTTCGGCCAGCTGCTGCCGGGGCTATATTTAGCCATACGATGTTCAAACAACAAATCCAAACCGTTAGATGTGATCTCTATATTAAAATCTACTTGGAGACCAAATTTTACATTTTTTGGAATTTTTTTACTATTTATTAAGCCACTTTGAAAATTGCTGATCCGGGTGAACAGTAAAAACAGTCTGGACCATATGATCTGGAATTTTCAAAGTGGCTTAATAAATAGTAAAAAAATTTCAAAAAATGTAAAATTTGGTCTCCAAGTAGATTTTAATATAGAGATCACATCTAACGGTTTGAATTTGTTGTTTGAACATCGTATGGCTAAATATAGCCCCGGCAGCAGCTGGCCGAAATGCTGCCAGCAGCAAATTAGCCATACTTTGTATATATATATTCAGCCTTTTTTTAAGTAAATAATAAATGCGAGAAATGATGAACAGAGTGAGAGATATATAAGAGGTGGTAAATTTTGACTGAAAGAGAGGGGAAGAAGGTGCTAGCTGCTAGCCTGCCAGGGGAAGAAATTGCCTCCCTTAGCTTAGTGCACGTAGATGTAGGTCCCCACCATCCACTATCTCCTTCACCACCTTAAGTCGACATGGAAACAGACTCATGTCTCTTCAGTCACACTCTTCTCTGGTTTTAAAAATACTGGACATGTCCTTTTCCTACTATATTTTCCAATTGATGTATGTACATGATGGAATTGGGGAAGTAATTGGTGAATCTTAAAATTGACCTTGTTATGTAATTTCAAAATGATTGTATAATTCTCATCCTTCTGACATCATCAAGGTGGAACTAAAAAATTAAGATATGAGAGTTGAATAAATAAGTGTCATGTAATTTTATTCTATGAAATTAAAAGAGCTATAGTAATATTTTTTGCAAAAATAAAAAACTTTAGAGACTAAAATGCAAAATTTTAATTTATAGGGAGATAAGTAGCATTCAAAACATATTTGACAAACTAGATAACTATTGATGGTTCCATTAGTGATTGAACTGGAGGTGAGGATAACATTATAATCAGGGGCCTTCTTGACAAAGAATGTCCACATGTTAATTTGGAGAGAGAAATTTTGAATTCTTGTACATATTTCTTTTCAAAAACAAAGAAAGAAGCACAAACCAAGAATCTCTTTCACCTGCTGAGTATCCAAATCCACAGAACACAGACAATTATTCATTTTCCAAATTCATACATTTGATTGGACTATTCCATATTTCCTTATTTATGTTCTTCAGCCTACTCCAATACCTGCTCCAATAGAAATTAATAATTCTATTCTGTTGTTTAGTCCAATCTACATGACTTGATTTTCTGTGGCTATAACCTAACAGGGACTGTGTAACCACTTTAGAATTTAAAGATTTTTTTTTTTTTGCTAAAGTATTATTTTATGTGTGAGAGGTCATAATATGATATGATGTCTAGATGAGCTGAGGATTTGCAATGACATAATAACAAAATTAATGCAATAAAATATATAATTTGTTGTAATGTGATTACGAGATGTGAATCCATAAAGTTGAAGCCGACATTTTTATTAATATCCAAAGTTAATTACAACCACGTTAGCTGGGTATTTTTTAAAATGCCCAAACCGGCCATTAAATGGCCGGTTCTCAAATTTTTTTTTTTGCTGTTTAAATGGTCATAAAATAGTCTTTATTAGTGTACAATTAAATAGTCATTAAAGATGTTGTACCTTAATCTTCACATTTATATAAAAAAGCTTTATTTGAACAGTGTCTTCACCTTTATATATAAAAAAATATTTGTTTCATCTTTATATGAAACCGGGTCTTGTGCCTTTTTACTCAAAAAATATTAGAACGAGATTTGAAATGGATGAACCAAATTAACACCAAAACTGAAAGAAAAAAGTCTCCTATGAATCATAATAGTGTGCTCCGATTCGTTTAATTGAACGAACCACATCGAAAAGGCGCGCCATCATCATTTCTAAGACTCCATTAATTGATGAGCGATGCTAATATGTACTCAAGCTTAACTCTAAAATATATTAAATCGAATTAAAATAATGTATTTAAACTGTTGAAACTAATCTACTTTATAAGTCAAACGGTAAAAAAAATAAAGATTTACAAGTTATTTTCAATACATCCATTTTTTATCATATTTGACCGTTTTATTTTACTCTAAATAAAATTAAAATTAATAAATTTGCATAAAAACATATTATTAATCAACCATCAAGTAAATTGATTTCAACTATTTAAATTTTTTAATTAAAATTTGATTCAATAAAATTTTAAATAAAACTCATTAACCATCTATTGAGTATTGACTCGTATTAAAAAAAAAAAAAAACTATTTGTGCATTGACAGATTCTGTGTAGAAATGAGTTTTTATTGGTTGCCACAACATCCAATGACATTAAATACCACTGCATTCGTATAAAACTCAACAACCATTTAATTGTACGCTAATAAAGACTATTTAATGATCATTAAACAGCAAAAAAAAAATTTGAGAACTGCCGGTTGAGAAAAAAAATGAACCGGCCAATAAATGACTGGTTTGGACATTTTTAAAAATATCCATGGGTATATTTATTAATTTGTAATTAACTATGGATATTAATAAAAATGTCGGCAGTTGAAGAGTAGACCAAATCATATCACCAGGACTGGGTGGGCCCAAGAGGGGACGTGTGATGGACAGACATGGTCCAGTGGACCGACAAGTCAATGATGGGTTTGGTAAAGCAGTGGTGCAGTAGCAGACTATTATATGTCTGTAATGCCTGGCATTTGCACCAGTAATTGGCAGGAAGCACTAATACCTTAACTTCCAAAGGCTGCTCCTTCACAGTTCTTTTAGACTAATAATTCATTGCTAATAGTTAAATTCATTTAATGCGCATTTCAATTGGGCCAGGCCTTGGTAATAAAATTTGCCTACTCCAAAATGGTTATAATTTAATCCATTATTGGGAAATTATCTTCTATGTCTGGGCTATTATTGGTATGGTTGTCACTATCTCCTTTATGTGTAAAAATCTACTGTGATGCAATTTTTTTTTTTTCTTTTGGGTTGAATGTGTATGATGTGTATAATATAGAACTTCACTCAATCCAATCATTTATTGTGAATGATTTTTGCCTCTGTTGGTTTTATTTTGATTGTGCAATTTTAATTGCTGCTGTTATTGATGATGATATATGATGATGATCATCATCATTGCTAGTACTAATTAACAAAGAAAGTTTCAGTATAAAGTTCATTTGTTTGATGAATGAAAGAGAAAAAAAATATACCTAATTGGACATATTACATAATTAATGGCGAAGAAAATTAATTAATATATAATATCAAGTGACAAATTCAATATAAGAGATGATTCTTTTGACAATTATATAAGCACTAACACAGATGATGATAGAAATAAACTCTCTGCAAAGACTAGCATATTTAATTTTTACAAAAAAAAACATATAAAAAAATAATTACCGGAGTTAACCACATCCTTATTTTTTTAAAACAAAACATATTTCTGTTGAAATGAACCCAACCACACTAAATGATAAGATCATGTTCCACAGGCCCTTAAAACCACTCTTTTACGGGCCATAAAAGAACCGGGATTCGGACCTCCTTAAGAGGCCAACCCGGAATCAATACGAAAATCCCAGGTTCTATCCAAACAAGGCCCAATAAAAAAGCCTTGAACAGCCTCACGAGGCTCAGCCCGAAATGGCTTGCACTGCCTCCGCGCAGGATAACCGTCGATACGGTTTGCATAACTGCCCGAGTCTACCATAACCGCCCGGGATAGCGGTTATGGACAAACTATATAAGACAGGAAGACCCATTAAACATAAACAAAACTTTTGCTAAGAGAGATATCGCATAGGTCAGAGTCCGAATATCTCCAAATCTCTTCGAGTTCCAAACTCGATCCGCACCTCGGCCTGTCATCCCGCGACAGGACAAACTCAGCCCAATTCATTTTCCATACGGCCTACTCTCTCCGAGATATGACGTATCACTAAATTAATATCCAGATATGAAATAAAAATTTGGTTCACAAGTAAAGGTACTACAAAAAAAATATACTAGCGTCATATATCAGCTACCTATATTTAAAACTTAATTGTGACAAAACAAATTTGTCGGCTGGCTGTAAACATTTGCAACAGTACAAGTATGTCTATTTGTTATTGTTGCATATTTAAGACAGAGGAGGTAGGCAATCCAAACAATGGGAATATTTTATAATACATATAACACAAAATTAGGTAAGAAGAACATGAAAAGTTTGTTATTACCCTCTGAGATGTTTCTTGTTGGTATCATATGATATGATGAATAATATAAATATGGCACATGGAATTAAATAAATATGAGAATAGAATGTTAGTTGGCATTGGGCAATTGAGTACAACTAATAAATGTTGATGTGCTTTGCTTACCTGAGTCAAGTCTCAATTTGACTTCACATTTTTTATAAAGTCCAAATTTGACCTTATTTTGTAATCATAACAAATAAAATGTATTCTTTCATATTATATATATATTTAATTTTTAAAAACAAATATCAGTCCATCTTCAATTAAATAAAATATTTTTTAAAATTTAATTACTTGTAGCACAGCGTTAATCCTACTTGGAGATTAGTAGCACGTGCAACCTTTTTTTCCATTTATATTTGCAATTAAATATTTTGTCATTTCTTTATTAATATGAAATAGTGGTACAGATGTAGAGAACTAGAGATTACCTAATTAAGGTCATCTTTCATGGCACTATGTATTTGTCGTATTATACGCTAGCTATAAGTTAGGTTTATAATTCTCCCATAAAGCGACATCCATAAACTTCCTGTGTTTGGTATGGAGAACATGAAATTCTTGTTCGCCAATCTCTAATCAAATTAGCTCTCTATAGATCACGCATGCAAATATTATATGCACATCAAGATACTCGTTATATACTATATATATATTGGCTATTACATCTGTAACCCTCATGAAAATAACATATTAATTTACCCTCCAAACTGCAAGGCTTTATACAGTTGTTGAAATGATACCGCAGTTGTTGTTGTTGTAATTCTCTTTATATATATAAATGTTATACCCACATACATTTGCCAGCTTGATTCCTATACAAGACACACACAAACTTCTCACTGTGTACTAGTGTGAGGCGTTCACATCATATTTTGATATATTCAAGGACTAAAACAAAAATTCTATTTACTTGAAGATATAGGTAATTGGATCTCTAAGAATAAACAAAATATATTAGGTAAGTAGTTGGTTGAGAATTAAGGGACGATGTTAGAACTTCCTAGACTCTTGCCACTTGTACAGTTGTACAAAATTACTATAAGAAAAAGTTGTAATTGAAAGTTAGATGTTGAAGTTGAACACCATTTAAATTGCAAAAGAACTCAAAATTATGAACAAAGATACAAAAGTATGGCACTAGGGCAATAGGAAACAAAAATGATTGAAAAGTGTAACTCCCTTTTGGAATGAATTCAATCATCTGAGTTGACTCAAATTTTGAGTTATAGATCCAGATGTCCAATCTGCTTCAGCACGAATATTAAAGGAGCCCTGTGCAGACCACCCGCCACCGCGGGCCAGATTGGCCCAAATTCTAATTGGACGACCCGGATCTAAACTCAAAATTTGAGTTACTTAAGAGGACCCAGACTCTATTCAAAAAGCAATTTAATCCCTCTGAGTTAAGTATAACTATTCTTTATTATCAAAGTCACTACTCACTAGTTTAAGAAGTTAGTTTGCAAAAAAAAAAAAAAGTTTAAGAACAAAAATTTTCAGCAACTAAGTACAAGAAGGATTGTAAAAGCCCTCAAACTAAACTTTATATGAAAAGTTATAACTGAATTTATTTTCTATAAATACAGAAAAGTAAACCGGTACTCTTGGCTCCAAAATTATGTGCTGCATCACTCGAAAATCTAAAAAAGGAAAACAAAATAGAATCCCGACCCCACCCATTCGACTACCACTAATTCTATCCATCAGGTTAGTAATCACAGATGCATGTAACTAGACCTATAGTGTAACTCAAACCATGTATGTCATGGAGACCTGCATTAGTTTACTGTGCGGTACACTCAGAGTTGTGATCCCCCTCCGACCATTTTTCCTCAGAAAAGCATAGAAGTAATTGATCACTAATTTCTTAAAAAACCACGAGTCCTTGCGGGCCCTGATATCTCCATGGCCGAGCAAGTAAACCACTCCTGATTCCTTCGCTTTGCGCATGAACAAGAGTTCCTTGTCAACTAAGCTGTCAACATCATCACCATCTCTAGATTCATCACAAGACGTGCTGGGTTCCAAAAGTGGGGATTTCTCGTTTTGAAGTAGGGGCATGGAGAGGGAGTACAGGCCGCCATTGGGGCCCACAAGGTAGCGAGAGGAGGATTGGGGCAAGGAGTTGATGACATCAGAATCCGTGTCAGAGTCATAGTGGTCACTCTCAAGGAGTAGTTCTTGGGCCTCCCGGCGGATGAATTTCTCAAGTGAATCGATCAGGAGTTGTTCAAATGTCTGGTGGTTCTCCTTGCGCACATCCTTGTAGCCATACCTGTTACGGGTTGTTTCAACCATCATTTAATTGCATATTTGGTGTAATGGTATCTATATTCAGTCAAATTGGGGTAAAAAGGAGCCGTACCTAGCAATGCAACGAAACATGTGGTAGTTCTTTGGGCCGACTCGTCGAAACAAGAACCTCTCACTTTGTGGCACGACCGGCACCGGCACATACTTGATACACACAAATATTACCATTGAATGAATTGCGGGAAGTGTTGTCAAAAAATGGCCGAAAATGGCAGGAACACCTCTTACAAGTTCATTATACAGCAATCCAATCCCAGGAGCCCTAACTGTCCCCAAGTTGCACCCGAGTTTCATGAGAAAATCCATGGAGAGCTTTTGTTTGACTTCGGTCTCATATTTTAGTTTGGTACCATAGTTCCAAATGTACATTACGAGAAATACAATGAAGGCGAATACGAGTAGGACCCAGCTGCCGTCGACTACGTTTGCTAGAAGAGAGGATAAGAACAGGAGTTCGATGCCGAGAAAGAGAGTGCAAAAGGAGAAAACGAGTATTATATTGATTTGCCATATTAAAAGCATGATTACGGTCACAAGGATAGTGGTCATGATCATTACTCCCACCTCTGCAATGCCTGAAAAAAAAAGATTACAAGTTTAGTTAGCTTATATGCCGAAATTCAGATAAGTTCATTTCATACCAGTACTGGTCATGCTCGGAATATGTACTGACAAACACGGTCCAGAGTACACAGCGATACCACTCAGAATGAAAGCAGTGTTCTGTACCAGTACTGCTTAGGCTGCCATATCCTACTGTAACAATACCAGTTAGGTGCATTGTTCAGTACATACCTCACCATTACTGGTACAACATAAAAAAAAGTTTTTATTTTTTTCAGTACATACCTCACCATTACTGGTACAACACGCAGGGGTACTGGGTATTACATTTATGCTTAACAAAGATACCATATAAGTCCAAAAAAATAAACTAAGATTGTAATAAGATACCATATGCATTGCCGATCTCATAGATACTGCCGAAAGTGAAGACGAAGGCGAGGCAAGAGACCAAGAGAAGCCAGTTTATAACTGGGATGTAAATCTGGCCCATAAATTTGCGAGAGGTGTGGATTATTTTAAGTCGAGGGAAGCATTGGAGTGCTGTTGCCTGTTTTATAATGGAGAAAATAGCTGCTGTCATTGCACGGCATGCTATCAAAGAAGCAATTGTGGCTACAATCATTACTGGCCAAAATGCCCTACCTAAATCACAGAAACAAATAATTAAATTTAAGATAATTCCAGTAGAAAAAATTAGGGTTTATAAGCTAGCTTTTATATAGCTATTTCTTGGCCTTTTTTTTCCATCTTTGGTTTTAATGCATTCATTTAATGCTGTCTTGAATTTCAATAACCAACTGTCTATTTTGATGACAAAGTTGATGAATCTAAGACATGAAATTCCCAAGTAAAATAATTAAATTACTGGCCAAAATGCCCTACCTAAATCACAGAAACAAAGAATTAAATTTAAGAACATTACAGTAGAATAATTTAGGGTTTAATAAGATAGCTTTTATCCAGCTATTTCTTGGCCTTTTTTTTCATTTTCAGTTTTAATACATTCATTTAAGTTTTGATGACAAAGTTGATGAATCTAAGACATGAAATTCCCAAGTAAAATATTATTTTTCATATTAAATTGGTTTAGAGAATTACTTGGAATGGACAAATAGAAGACTTGCTCATAGTCGGTTAAATTTTCCAAAAGAAAGGCAGCTTGGCCGAGGTAACCCAGGAGAAGGCATGGGAGCACCAAAAGTATGAATGTAAACTGCCAAATAAAAATAAAAATTATGAAGTATAAGCTCAGTACAAATTTAAAGAATAGATTTCCGTTTTATATTAAAAGAGGAATATCAAGCTCCTGCAATGAAGCATGAGGTTCAAAGAAGTGTTTTGCTAATTCAAGCAAAGTGCACCAAAACAAAGAAAAATTACATTCCAATAGGGAAATAAAAAGGTTATAGACGACTTGCCTGTACAGATTTGACAGAAAAATAGCAAAGGTCTGCAAACATTGCCTCAGATCCTGAACAAAACAGAGGAATCTCGTCATTTTTTTTATGTAAACAAAATTAAAATGAAGAACGAAAGTTGAAGAATTATGTTTAGCATTTTAGAGCAATACGACTGCACTAGTAGAGTCCGTATCCTCTGAAAATAACTCAAATTTTCAGTTTATTTAAAGCCAAGCCAAATTTTTCGGTGCACTTCGGAATGCAGGGGGCAGTATTGCAGAAATAATATGAACAGTTCGAATTTTCGACAGATCAACCCAAAATTTGAGATATCTCAGGGAATGTGAATTCCTATCTAAATGCAAACCATAGAACCGATTTAGATAACAACTATACCTGTTGCACACAACAGGCATCCACCGAGAGATAACCAAGCCTGGCTTGGATTCGATTTGAAGAAACGATAGATGTAAACAGGATTAAATGCTCTCAGAGCTTCAAAACCGTAATTAAGGAGGTTATAAATGCCGATTCCACCGAGGCAACAAAACCATATGAACAGCGCAGGCCCCACAGCTAAACCAACCTTGCTCGTGCCAAACCGCTGTACACTAAACAAGACTATAAGGAATGCTACCGTGATCATCACCACCTCACCTGATATTAATATTTGAAAACACACTTTATAAGTCAAGAATTTTAAAATTCAATGAGAACACATGTCATGTGTACCTGCAAAATCTCATTGTCATAAAAAAAACCACTGCCAAATGACGCAAATCATCTAGTGTTCTTGTTGAACACTCTTAAAACAAAACAAAAAAACCTCAAAACTGTTCTCCTTCCTCCATTCTATTTGGAGAGGAACAAAGAGGAAATAGAGATTTGTGCTATACAATTTTCTCTAGGGAATGAATGTAATTTCCTATGATTCCGGGGGGGTTCATAATTAAACAATTTTCCCAATCATTCTCAATTAAGCAACTAAGCACCAGTTAACGACTACCATAATACTAAATGAAACTGAGTACCTTCATTTACACTTGATAGTCCAACCTTGAATCCATTGACAGCTGACATAACTGCAGTATTTTACCAGAAAAAAAAATTGTATATAAAGAAAGAAATATTTACAACAATACCGTTGTATAAGTTTCAAAGTGGAAAAAAGAAAAAAAAATCAACCTGACATGGCTGGAGTTACAACACCGTCAACAACGATCATAGAAGTGCCCAGTAAAACCAAAATCAGAAGCAACTTCTTTAGAATACTGGATGTCTCCAGTGTCTCTTTGATCTTTAGAGACCTCTCCAGTTCAGGTGACGGCACCTTCAGCCTAAAACTGGAGATGTGTTGATCTGACGGTAACTGGTTTGGTAAGAGACTAGCATGTGCATATCTACATATTAACGAGTACAGAGCAAAGATTCCACCTGTAAAAAACCATTGTATGGATTAAAATGTCAGAGTTTGGTACAGTTTTATTTACTGGACTGGAACAAGTATTTTATGGACTGGTAGTAGTAAATTTTATGCTACCTTCTATTATAATTTTGGTACATTTGCAACTAATTCTAAATTAAGACTCAGTTTGAGTAAGCTGGTTGCAGTATTTTGACACCATTTTGAAATCCTATGATGATTTTTGCTCAGTTCAGTCTCAGTTTAAGGAACCTGGATTAAATTAAGATCCAGTTGAGTATTCTAGAGGCATGGATGGATCAAGATTTAGGTTGAGAGATAAATAATAAATAATAGTGTTTAAATCAAGATAATTAGCATATTAGAGAGTCAAGCTACAAAATGTTGGATTAATCTGATGTGTATTATGAATTTTTATTTATGAGGAAAATAAAAGCAAGAACTAGTTGAGCAAGTTCATTTGAAAACTGGCACCAATGTCAAAATTCCTCGAATAAAAAACTAATATAGATGCATTCTTACTCGGTTAAATAGACTGTGCATCAATTTGGTGCAATTAGGAAAGCCTTTAGTAAAAAATTTTAAACTTCTTAAAATAAGACCAATCAGTTTTCAGATTGCACTACATTTGATAACATGGCCTATCTAAATCATAGGGACCGAATCTACAAATTTTACTTTTTTAATTTGACAAGATATGTGTTTGTACTTGTGTCTTATGGTGGTCAAATGAGTTCTTTGTCATAACCTACCCATTCAATTAACAGGATAATTAGATTTAAATTTTGAGTAATGCTCAGGGACCCGAGGTATGATAGGTTTGAGTGTTTAACCAATGCTCAGTCCCAAGACAAACCAGATAAAACTGAAAAGTACTATGAAAACATGAGTGAGGCTATGGTACCATGCATAGCGCAAATCAGTCCATACTTTGGACTAATTTCATCATTTTCAAAGTCCAAACAATCAATCCGAACCACTCAACATGTTCTCCATATTAAAAATGAAGACCATGTTGAGCAGTTGGGATCGATTGTTTGGACTTTAAAAATGAATATACCAATCCATAGTACAGACTCATCTGCACTATGCATAGTACCATAGCCTCACTCTATATAGGCATGAAAAACAACTTACCTTCGCCATCATCATTGCCCCAGAGAACAATAAAATAGTATTTCACGAGCGGAATCAGAATCAAGGTGTACAAAACAAGAGACAGTGCTCCTAGCACATCCTCCTTTTTCGTGACAGGGTACTTATTGAACATGATATCAAATGTGTATAATGGGCTTGTACCCACATCCCCAAATACTACTCCAAGCGTTTGAAGTGCCAGAACTATGCTTCGGCAACAGCTAAATTCCTGAAATTACACAAATTATACCGAAGCTCTAATATCTAATATTTTCAAAGAATATAAACACTATTGCCTTGGCTTGGGTTAAGTCCAAAGAATACTAAATTGCTCTTAAATTAGATGTCTAAACATAAAAGTTCTTAACAACTTTTTCCTCAATAAAAAATAAATAAAATAGGATGAAAACAAAGGAATGATCTGCTTTTTTAGTCTTTTATTTTTTTGATAAAAGTAAGCAATGCCCCCCGATTTCATATTGAAATCATACTTGTCTTTTACACGGGGCGGTAACCTAACTGTTTGTTTAGTCTTAAATCGCGTTATTCTGCTCTTATGAAGGTTCTCATTAAAATAAAAGATTTTACTATATAACTATCAAGTTTTGGTCTTAAAAAATCCTAGGCCACATAATGTCAATCTTAGTAATGATAGTTTCCATATTTTGCAACAAAAAGTAACAGTATGTTAAGTACAAAACTTATGATACGACCTAACCCCAAATAATTAATTCAATTGGATAGTTAATTCAACTACAATCGACGAACAAACTCAATTCTCAAATGTTAAAAAATTAGCAATCATCGAATTAAGAGAAATTCAACCTTTTTACCTCGTCATAGCCATTCATCTCATATCCGTGCACCTCAAGCGCCTCTACATCGAAGGAATCAACGCGGGGTCCAGTGCGAACCAGTCTCTGATGCTCACTATCTACATCATCGTCGTCATCCTCCTCTTCAAAGCTGGACCTCCCAATGGACTCCTCCAATTCGTCGGAACTCCCTTCTTCATCCTTTAAGGCCCATCTCATCTCCATTGATTCTGTCTTTGCCAACGCACCGTTGCTTCTCAGCGATCCCCCCGACATCCCAAATCAAAACCTACTTAGAAAAAGGAAAAATCGCGCATGTGGTATCGACTTAGACTCCGAATTGGGTACTGAAGTGGAGAAAATTCGATCGACTGAGATAAGAAGAAAGGTAATTAATTTGATCTGGTATGGATCAGAAAAGCTAGAGACGAGGAATAGAGTTGTCGTCTTTCTGGGGTTTTCACAAAATGGCGCACTGAGCCCCACCCACAGGGGTAAAGATCTTGACAGAGTAGTTTTTTCTTCAAGCAGCGCACGGACCACAGAGCCAAAACAGCGCTGAATGCACTTGTGTACTGCGTAAAGTAAAAACTAATCTGTCAAATATCTTTACCCCCACAGGGCCCACACACGCAAACTGGTCATTCCAGTAAGTTTATTTAAATCATCTCCAGTTGAGAAGCGCGGAGATGTTCGGCCTCTCAAGATACTGCCCGTTGATTTCGTGTAAAATCAACGGCCTAGATTACGACGTCTTGCGGTTCTTCCTCTTTTGCAATTGTGGACTTCATCTTAAATGCTCTCACCCGTACGGCTGTACTCCAGGACTAGGAGCACTTGTTTTAGTATTGAACCTCCTACCACAAAAATCATTGAACATTATGTCCATTGGATCATCCGATCCGCTTTAAAGTCTGTGACCTCAGTTTTAATATTCGTATGCAGTCTATTGAATTCAAAATTAGATCCAATAGACATCGAACCTACTTCTTTCTTTATTCTTGAACCTTGGTAGTGAATAAGCGCAGGGGCGGACCCAGTGTATTCCAGGGGGGACAGCTGTCTCCCTGGATTTTGAGTTTTAGTGAAAATTTATCGGTTCCGACCGATTTTGTTCTCTCCTGAATTTTTTTTGCCCCCCCTCTGAACGTTTAATTTGTAATTCGAGTTAAATTTAGGGTTACAATTGAAATAAATCTATTGAATTTTAATTAGTAATTAAAATTACAAGTCAGAGCATAGAAATTACAAGTCAAAGCATTAGAAAGTATAAGTTAAAGTATTATTTTTTGTCGAGTACCCAATTGGTTAATGGATTTAAACCCAATTCGATATTTTTTTGACCCCCTTGACGAAAATCCTGGATTCGCCCCTGAATAAGCGGTCAATATAATTATGGCCATGTTCGGCAATGAAGCCTAGAGCAATGACACCATCTTCTCAGTCTCTGGTACTTCCACTTAATATTAGAAGTTGTCAAATTGGTTGTGGTAAGAATCCCAAGGTTTTGCTTAAGAGTTTAAGCTGTGCTAAGGAGGAGTTATTCGGCTAACAAAGGTTTAGAGCAATGAAGCTTAGAGTGTATGAATGTGCTAAGGATGAGCTCTAAGAAGACAGTGTTGTAAGCCTGGATTTTTATCAGCTTAAGAATTTGCTCTAAAGAAGCTTAAGAAAGATGCTCTAAGCCTGTCTAAGGCACAGCTGCTCGGCCAACTTAAGCAGCTAAGGAGACTAAAACCTGTCTACGAGGAGGCTAAAGCCTCATTGCGGAACACGTACTATGTTCAAGATAAGTTATTCACACAATCGCACCACAGTTGCTGCCGAACAGTGAGTACGCCGCAAGCTCTAGAAAACGCATTCAAATTATGAATCGTATTTTAAACTCGATTTATTATTTAAATATTGCCTTGAAGTAGTTAAGTTTACTTCTTTCTTGCCTTATCCATGGCACTATGTTTAGAATTTTTTTGTACTTTACAACTTGTACAAGGTTAATCAATGCGTGATAAAATGCGTGCTTTGTAATTGAATCCAGATTTATTTTTATAAGCAATGTGTAAGGTTAATCAAATTTGATGTAAGATAATACTACTAATAGGCAAATTCTGCAGTGCTCGCTCTTACAAATATATTATGTTATTGTGAACCTAATATTGCAAAATACGATGGGCATTTAAAATATTATTTAAACACACTCAGGAAGCCTTACAGAGGATGTGTCATGTGTGGTGTAGATCTGCACTTTCTGTTCTAAAATTTCAGCTTCTGTAAACACAATAAATCATCAAGTGAGGCTACCGTATTATTCATAGCACATATTGATCCGTACTATGGATTAATCTCTATTTTCAAAATCCAAATAATCAATAGTGATCTCTTTAGAAAAATATACTTCTAGATCAAATTTTATTTTTCTATTTTAAATTTCTACCTATCTTAAAAAATAGTAACAAAATTCTACAAAATGTAGAACTTAGTCTGCACTCTGCAACACATTTTCATAAGAAATCATGTTGAACAGTTTATATTGACTATTTTGATTTTGAAAATGTAAATATTGATCTGTGGTACAGACCAATCTACACTATGCATAGTACCATAGACTCACTCATAAATCACAAATCAACAAACCACCAAAAATTGACAAGTATACTAGTAATATGTCATTAATGCCTAGATGTAATAAACCATCACAGGAGAAGAACTGAAGACAACCAATGTATACAAACAAGCTAGGAACGAAATCCTGAGTACAAATAAAAAACCATAAATTAAATCAAAAGGCAATGCTAAGGATGTTATCATGCTTTGAGCACGACTTTGTGCACCATGGTCTCCTTGTGGATTTGGTGGCAACTCTTCTCTACGAGTTCTAGAAGCTTCTCCAGGTTACCTGCCCAGGAATTGAGCACGTCGCTGCTGTCCTTCTCTGTCTGGAAGCACACTACTCCCATCGGTCGGTCAATTTTCGCTATCAGAGATTTCGACACCACCATCTCTGATAGGTACTTCTCCGCCTCCTGCACAGCACATTACTCAATTAGACATCAAAACATAAAACATGCACAATTTTGAAACAACTAAAAAGAATGGATAATATATTCCTAATATTTTCCACGTTTTGCAAAGCACAAAGAATCATCCAAGGGGAAATAATACGTGTACCTCAAAGCTAAGGCAAAGCAACTCAGAAAGTCTCTTCAATGTAATCCTTGAATAGTACTTGGACACCACCAAAATATTCTGAAATAAAGCACATAGATTACTTAGTAAATAATGCCCACAACTAAAAAGCAAACAGTTGGAATGCTCAAAAACAGGAATTCGGATACCATTAAGAAACTCAAATTTTGAGTTTGGATCCAGACCGTTTGATCTACTCTGGCACAAATATTAAAGAGGCCCCCCTGCATTCCACCTCGGGCCGGATTGGCCTGAATTCTGATCGGACAGTCGGGATCTAAACTCAAAATTTGGGTTACTTTAGGGGATCTGGACCCCAAACGCAGATGCATGTGCAAAACACACTAGTCTAGTAGTAACTGGGTACCTACCTTTTTGGTTCATTCATTTTTGAATAGATTCTTTTGACCGGACCTGTATTTGCTTGTTCCAGAACCTGTATTTGAATAAATTCTTTTGACCTGTATTTGCTTGACTGGACCTGACCAACTTATATTTACTTGCTCCAGAAACACTAAATTTTGAGGGGGAGAGGAGGTGAACTCTGTACAAAAAACTATTCAAATTTTGTAACTCTCAAATCGAGGTCTAGAGGAGGTTAACTCTTTACACTGACCCACTTCCCTACCCTCGCTTTCCCTCTCCTTGGTCTGGAGCGGCCACTGCAAACTATGGTTTTAACTCACAATAAGGGATTCAAAGACAAATAGACCATAACACCCACCCACACACACATAAAAACATACGTGCTCAATGATGCGAAGTTTGAGATCTTCGGCAGCTTTCTCACTGAGGGGCCCACCGAGCAAATTCTTCTCATTTTCAAATTCGGTCTTGTACATATCCCACAGGCTCGTCCACTGTATTACCTCCATCGTCACTAACTGCTTCAGAAGCAGCCTATTCATTCCAACATTAAACAAAAAATATCATCAGATCATAATGTAATAAGCATTTCATGTTTTGGTTCTTAAACATAAACTACTGTCTCTGAAGTTCAAAATAGGCCCAATACCCCTGCTGAATGAAAAATGTTATTACAAATGGATCTGTAATTGATCGACATGAAACTGAAATTATCACTTCTTTTCTGTAGAAGAGACTACCACCCTTTTCTACTGAAATTATCACTTCCTTTCTGCGAAAGAAACTCCCATCTCTAGAGGGTAAATTGGTCTTCTGAAGGATATAGGGTACATATCATGTTTTGCTGGAGGTGCACAAAACTTTTGCAGGGATATGTTATTTTCTCAGGTTTTCAAGAGTATACTAAAATTTTCCCATCTAAAAAGCTATCCAAGAAGAAACCTACTTGAAGTTCGGTATTTCATTGAGATTCTTATCCTCCAAGGTGGCATTAAGAAGGCTCGATTGCATGGGGTCATGTGGAGAGAGCACCAGGTACCAACAGATTTTCCTCAGCACCTACATAATTACAATAGAAGTTACACCTCACATAGAACTACTTCAACAATCAAATCTAAGAAGCGTATAATAATAAAAAAAACTAATATTTACTGGTATCCACTGTGAAGGGTCCTCCTTAATGGCAGGGATATCATAGATTGACTTGTAACTACGGCATATCTCCAGGTAATCATTCTGATGGGTATAATACCTAAAATACATATAAAGATGCTTAGTATTTTAAATTGAATTCAAAGAAGAGAAATAAATATATATATTAAGTACCGGATCATATGCTCGTAATAAATGCGCTTCAGCTCTAAAAGAGAAGGAATGTCAGCTGGTGCCTCTTCGACGATACCATCTCCTTCCTTTGGCTTTTTCTTTTCTTTTGCGGGATCAATGTTGAAAACCCTAGGGCTGATTTTTCTCGCCAAAATCTGAGCCCTGACATAATCCTGCTTGTCTAAGCACAACCTTACCTATAAGTTTTATACATATAAGATGTTAAATTATTTATTATAGTCAACTTAAATTCGAATATAGGTAACGACATTCATTTACACCCCCATCCGCATTGTTTAACAGCATAGGATCAATTAAAAATGAAATTTAGTTGAAAATCTCGATCATCATAAGTGAAGCTAAAGTTTCAAATCCAGCATTTTGTCTCAATATAACGACATTTGACGAATTAGACAATGATACTCGTGTTGAATAATATTAGACTTTAAGGAACCTACATATCTAACAACACAATCTTATATATACAATGTTAGAGAGAAAAGCGCAATATATACTTTACCTGTTCAAGGATAAATGCAATTTTCTCGGTCTTTGCCATTGCTCCAAAAGTTTCCACCTGGAAACAAAAAATGGGGATGAAACTTCCAATTGCACAAAAGTAAGTTATTATTTGATAAAGAGAGATAATAACAATATATAAATGAACATTTTTCATATATATACAAATGCCAAAATCAATACTTACTGCAACTTCTTGCATCAAATCAGCAGCCTCAGATATAAGTCCCTGTTCCTCCTTTATCTTTGCTAGTTTTCTGATAAGCCGTGCCCGCTCTATTTCTACATATATCTGATAAAAGACGAGAAAACAACGGCTCGTTATATTTTATTGGTATTCCTTTTTAAACCCCACATAAGCATATATCGCACAAAGGAAAGAAAAATGTTACTTTCTTGTACCTGATACAGAACCAAGATACAGTATGAAATTACGAAATGCAGAGGTGCAAAATGTGTAGAGGTATACCTTGCCAGCAGAGACACTATTGAGTGTCTTTATGAGCTCGATACGAGTATCCAAATCAGGCGTCTCATCTATGTATTGCATCGCCTTTTGCACCATAGCTGTCACAGCCTACAGAAAGAAGCAACAAAACTCATAATTAAACAAACAAAAAGATACAACTAGATGAATACATCCTTTGAGAAAGAAAACATCACAAAATAGCTAGTTCTTATAGGACTATTTCATGACACGGAACACAATAGCTAGTTCTTACAGGACTATTTCATGAATTGGCACACTGTAGTATACAGAAATCCCATAGTATATTTTTGCAAGGTAACCCCGTAATTAGTGAACAAATAACTGTTATTAAAATGGTAAGAGATTTCTTAATTTTTCATACACTGGAACATAAAACTTTTCCTAGAATATAACTTTTCTCATTCTTATCTGAAGAAGCAATGCAATATCTAAAATTTACAAATATTAGTTAGATAAAATGAGTACAAAAAGAGAAACAAAACTGTTCAACGTAAAAGGGCAATTTCTTATAATTGGAATAGGTTTTTAACTCCAAGTGAACATTGTTATACCTAATTTTTAGCTAAATAATTAAAATAATATCTAACAAGTCAGTTTAAAAACAGATGATAACACAAACCTGTTTAAGTTGGCCTCTCCTTTTGGACAAAAGGATAATTTGGTCATTTAGAGTTTTCCAAGCCTTAGCTTGATAACAGAGCTCGACAATGTCCATCGCTGCTTTTCTCGTGCCGACCACATCACCGGCCAACCGCATCTGCTTTTCTACATTTAACAAAGCCTCTATCTTTCCTTCTAGAGACACATTATCTTCCTGTTTTGCCCATAAAAACCACACAAATAACTTAGAATAGAGTTCAATAATGCAAATCCGGATAGATCTTATGGCATTGTTCCTTTGAAATTATTTAATCATTCCAGACAGATTTTCTTACTGTACTAGCATTTATCATTACTCAAGAAAGAACTGAATTGGGTAATTTCAAGCTCTTGCAATCCTATCTGGTGATATCGGGTTTAGGTCGATTACGCTTTGATTAACTTTGGGTCTGGTCAATTTGGGTCTGTAATTACTCCGGTTTCAGGTTCTTTTTTTCTCAATTGGGTAATTTCAAGCTCTTCGGATTTCGTAAAGAATTGAAGCACATTAGTAGTATCTATTGCAACACCAGAGTTAGAAATTAACAAGTCCACGTGACTTAACTTCCTTATGAGAAATTACTGGAAAAGAAAAAATAAAAAATAAAAAAGAAATTCCTCGATCCCTAACGAAAAGGACCCGAAGTGCGAAGTAGACCTAGACCGCAAGTTGGAGCCAACCATGGCTGGATCGTAGTCTCTGAAGGAAACCCAAAGTGCGAAGTAGACCCGAAGTACGAAGATCGATAGAAAGAGAGAGAGAGAGAGGACTCACCATTGCTGCTGGATCGTGAAGAAGGAATCTAGACTGGAAGTTGGAGCTGCGTGCTGTGCTTCGCCTTTTCTTCTTTCGCACGAATACTAAGAAGGGAAGAGAGACGAGATGAGATGAGATTGAGAGAGATTTATGAAATGGACCTAGTTGGGCCTGAAATACAAAACGTAAAAGGCCCAGATAAGAAAAAACAAGACCCATTAACCCGCCTTGCTAGGAATTTAAGCCCAAATTAAAATATTCAAGGCCATAAACCGCCTTACCAAAATAACAATCTCGGAAAGGAGAAGAGCGCAGGTGAAGGTAAATAATTGGGCATTTAATTTCCTTTTCGGTTCATTCAAGTTCAAGGCCCGTTTGATTTCAAGGTAAACGGCCTAATGATCTGATTTGGGCCTTCTGAGAAGCCTATACTGGTTCTGGACCGGAAAACCATTTTTTTAAATTGAAAAATTCAGTAACAATTAAGTTTTGATTTTAAAATATATTTTAGTTGAATGTGATTATTTTGACCTTATGTCAGCAAGGAAATCAAAAATTTTCTTTACTGGTACATTGGTACCATATCTGAAATTGCATCAACACCTGAACTCCCCTGGGAGCATACACTGGTACCATACACTTGTCTTCTCTGTGCACACTAATATACAAACAAAAGAAGAAATTTTATTCTCAACTAGTTCAAAGACAGATTTGGAAATTTATTTAGAATGAATTAATTTATGTTTTATCCAAATTTACATCTTGATGTTGTTCAGACAATGAAAAATGAAAATTTTCTACATTGGAAATCATAATTCCCAATAGACAACAATTTAACAATTTAGCCTCAAACAACTCTCTACTCTGCATTTAGTATATGATTTAACTAAACATTGCATAATTTCACCCTCAATTTTGCCAATAAACAAAACTACATATTAGTCAGACTGGTATAAAATCAGTTACACCAATTCTCAAATCAACTCAAAACATTTGTGATGCAATGATTAGTCATGTCATAACTTGGGTCACGTGACGTGATCAAATCAAATTTTTACGTGCTATGTTATGATCAAAATTAAAATCCAATGAATAATGCACGTTATGCGAATAATCATGACAAGTAACTAAATTATGTAAATGGTCGTGTGGTGACTTGTCACGTTCAAGTAAATAAATTTTCACGCCTAAATTTAATTCTGAGAAATTTATGTATCTTGAAAAATGTTAAATAAATATATCATATCCAAGTAAATTCTAAAATAATTATTCTTGCATTCTTTGTTTAATTATGTTTCCTACACGCATTGCCCATTTGGATAACTACACGGTGCAAATTTCGACCAACTTGAGAAGATTGAATAATCAGAGCACCAAAATATTTTGAACCCGGATCAATAGCTCACATTCAAAATATTTTTATTTTTTTCAATAAAACACAAAGAAATATTTTAATTTTTCTTACAGCCGCAAAAAATCTAGCCTGAAAAATGTTGATCCGAGTTATTTGTCGCAGTCTTTCTAATAAATCAAATTATATAATATTCCATCTATTTTCAAAGAAATATATAAAATATTTCTAATATTTCAATACAATAAATAAATTAATCATAACATTTTATGTTTAATTAAAAAAATACAAATCCGGAGAACTCCGGAAACACAAATCCGGAGAATAATTTTCCAAAAAGAGATTTTTGAATCGGGAGAATAATTTTCCGGAAAGAAGGCCTGAATCTGGAGGGATTGAGCATATTTTGAATTTTCTCGAATTTGAGTGCAGAATGTTAAATTTTATATTTTTTTAATATTAATAAAAAATTCTGTAAGAACGAACTATTCTAGCAATCTTGAAGACTATCAAAATTAATGTTCTTTAAACCACAACACTATCCAAACGAAATAAAGAATCGAAATAATAAAAATTGTAGAGCATATATTTATTCATTTTTATTAACATATGATTCGAGTTGCTCAATACTTGTCATAGTATTTACAATTTAAGGGAATTTCACGAATATCTCTCAAAAACCTTGAAATTCATAATATCATATTTACCTTTCTAAATTTCAAGAACACACAAATTTACTCAATTTATTGATTTTTTTTATTAAACTCATTTTATATATTAAAATAAAAAATATGTATAAAACTCATTTTATCTATATGGCGCAATATGAAATGATCCTTCGGACCTACTTGTTAATTTTAGTTATCAAATTAGGATGCAACCTGTTTGTCATTTTTTAAATTACTGTACATCGATTAACTAAATTAATTATTATTGTGGAGCTTAATTTTTACAAAAGATGAAACCAGTTTGTTATTTTTAAATTAATATATTGATCAACTAAATTAATTACTACTTGTGATCAGTTCAATTTTCACTTAGCATGCAACTCATTTTTTTTTATAAGTTAAATTGTTTGTGAATTAAATCAGTTAGTTTGATTTGGAATGTATCAAAAATCATTCATACTTATGTCAACATATTTATATGTTATTTATAAAAATAAAATCAGCAACCAATATTCCAATCTTTAATTCTCTTTTACCACCTATGATATTCTCAACTTGTAGTCTTCTTTTCTTGTAAAAAAAATGAATCCATCTATTTTTTTTTTTAAACACACTGATGATCAGAAACAGGCCATCTGATTACTCTATCTGACGTCTCAGATTATACGAAGTTCCGACAACAACGCATCTAATTTAAGCCATCAGATCAAATCAGTAAGGCATCAGCCATCAGATAATAATTTTGGATTTGTATGATTTGTCTCTGTTTCACTGCAAGAAGTATCAGCATAAAAAATGGTTGTAGAAGTTTCCATATAATTTGTCTCTGTTCCTACCATTATCCTATTTGATATACCCAGGTATAGATAACTTTACGTACAGCTTATCTGGTATACATGATATAAGGTAAGGTAGTTTTCAAGAATCATGGTTACTATAACAATTGTTTTGATCATATCATCAGATTTTACAGGTAATAGAAGGTCCAAATATATGATAAGCTAGAGTTACCTAAAAATTGGTTCATCTTAACTTTATTTGCTCTTTTCATATCATTTAAAATGTATTTTTTCTCAATTAAGTTATTATTATCCATTAAAGAAGCACAGTGAATGAATAATGCAATAATCCCAGCAGCATTTTCCATCATTGTCTCAGTTATCTTGTATGGCCTGTTGCTTTCTCTGTTTTTTAATTTTTTTTTTTCAGAGTCAATAATTAAGTACAGATGAAGTTTGGTGGATGAAAGGTAGAGGTAATTATATCATTTGACCTCTTATACACATTAGAATGATAATAGTATAATACAACATCATATTCAATTATGATTTACATATTATGTAATAGGGAAATTGCTAATATGCTATGCATAACATAGAAGGCCTCCGTGCTACGGCTCAATATTTGAGTTTTTAAAATTCTAACGGTCGATCCGAACCGTTCAACATGATCTCCATATGAATATGTACTTGCAAACCAAATTTTACATTTTTTATATTTTTTTTAGATAGGTAGAAAATCACTTGATCTGAAAATTTTGTACCATTCAGATCAAGTGTTTTTCTACCTATCTAAAAAAATAGTAAAAAAATTCTAAAAAATGTAAAATTTGGTTTGCATGTACATATTCATATGGAGATCATGTTGAATGATTCAGATTGACCGTAGAATTTTAAAAACTCAAATATTGAGCCGTAGCACAGAGGTCCTCTATGTTATGCGTAGCACCGTAGCCAACTCCTATGTAATAGTTTTTATTGAAAATTCTGATGGAACTTATCAGTTTGGTTTGGGTAGAGAATATGTATTAGGAAAAAAAAAATGTGAGCTTCTTTCTTGCTGGTAGTTTTATTAGCCATAGGAGAAAGTTCCAATTATTTTATATTTATCAGCTTAATCAGAGAAAACAAAATGGAATTATCATAGCCAATAATGAATTGAAAATTTGCTGATATTCTGTAAAACTAACGGTTACCACATGTTCTATCTCATGACTTGTGCAAATCTATTGCCATACAAGGGTTGTATAATAAATACTAAGATTTCCAAATAGAAGTACACCTAAACAGATTGTAGAATTCACATCTGACAACGACTTGAAAGACGGTGATAACGCGAAATATCATAATGAAACATCATTTTCGAAAATAATAATGAAAATGACGAGGTTAACAACGAAAACGCGAAAAATTATAACTAAAGGGACAGGCTTAGAAAGATCCACCAGAGGCTGTTGTAAACAGAGCGTTGCTATATTTCTTAGCAATTTACAGTTTTACCCATGTATTGTAGCTTCTTAGCACTGTGCCAAACCTTTCAATTGCATCTTTCATTTCTTGTGTGATATACAAATCACAAACCTTCCAAAACAAAAAAGCAGAAGAATGCATTACATTTCTCTCTTCTTTCTTATTTTATTCCTCACATATTTTCTAAAGATTAATCTATCCTTTGCAAATGATTACCTCTACAGCATATGCGGTTCCACTGGTAACGACACCGAGAATAGCGTGTACCAAACCGACCTTGCAAAACTCTTTACTTCTCTTTCCACAGAAGCCGTTGCATCGGAAGGTTTCACTACAAATACAATTGCTGTACCGAACCAAATCTCCGGTCTCGTTCTTTGCCGCGGCGATATCAATTCTTCAATCTGCAGCAGCTGCCTTATCCAATCCATCAGAGATATACAAACTATATGTCCGAACTCCAAAGAAGCGACGATATGGTATGATCTCTGCCTCCTTCGCTACTCAAACAATAATTTGCTCAGTTCGACCGACAACTCTGAACAGGTCATCATGTGGAATTTCAAGAATGTGACAAGCAAGAGATTTAGTGGATGGAATCCACCTAATGCCATTGCCAAAACCTACTTCAAGACGATGATGGAAGGCTTACTTTCTAGTGTTGCGTACCAGGCAGCTTACAGCTCAGCAAAGCGGTTTGTGGTAGGAGACATAAACACAACATCATCTGGACCAACAATCTATAGCATGTCGCAGTGCACACCCGACTTGCCAAGCGATGCATGCCATTCATGCTTGCAAGATTTGATTAATCAGATGCTCAACAACTTCGACGGGAGGCAAGGCGGCCGGATTTTAGGGGTTAGATGCAGCTTAAGGTATGAGGTATACAAATTTTATTCTGACTTTCAACAAGTATTACCGCTTAGTTCAACCTCGGGACCAGTGAAACCGATTGCACCTAGTGATGCGGTGTCTGGCAAGCGGCCAACTCCGGCACCTTTAGTGTCTCCTCCGCCTCATAACTTGGCAACTCCAGCACCGTTAGCGACAACTCCACCACCTTCATTAGCAACTGTTCCACAGAGCACAAATAAAGGTAAATACATATATGAGGAGGTTCTAATACCTCATGTTTTTCATACTTCATATCATATCTCATATTTTATATCTTCATTTTCGAAGTCCAATATGTCGATCCGAACCGCTCAATATGATATCCGTACTAAAATATGCTTGGAGATAGGCAGAAAATCACTGTTTTTGAACGGTCCAGATACAGTGATTTTGTACCTATCTTAAAAAATAGTAAAAATTTGCAAAAATTATAAAATTTCATCCCCAAGCATATTTTAGTATGAATATCATGTTGAGCGGTTCAGATTGACAGTTTGGACTTTAAAAACGGAAATATACAATATGAGGTATGATGAGGTATGAAAGACATGAGATATTGGAACCCTCCTCTCTCTCTCTCTCTCTCTCTCTATATATATATATATATATATATATATATTGAGTCCAGCTAATATATGCTTTCAGTAGTATTTCAGCCCATATGCTTCCAATTTAAAATCCATCTGATCAGATTGGGTGTGTGGGTGTAGTATGACTTTTTAAGAGATCATGCATGTGCTCAAGCCATTTTCTTAATTCAGAAAAAAATAAAAAAATAAATGACCGTTACATTTTTTTTTGCAAAAGTGATAATATCCACCTGTTTCATTACGAAATCATAGAATTCATACAAAACATCCAAAATATACAGCTAAAATAAAGCCTATCTAGATGGAACAACCAACATCCACAATATCGTTAATAATAGTACAACAGAAAACATAACAGTAAGACTAACAACATAGAGTAGACAAACATGATGAAAACAATAATACTAAATGGTATCACTAATGACTATAACACTAGCTAAGGAGGAACTAGCTGATGAGGTACTAGGGAGAAGACCAGCAGCGACATCAATAACATCATAAACTGCTCTGTCACACAAATAATCAGCTAGATCCGACAAATGACTGTTTTTTTTTTAAGGTTAGTGGCTTTAAGTGCCAACTAACAATTTCATTGATAAAAAAACGAACTTACAACGAGACAAATGACTGTTACCTTAGATGGATTAAAATTAAAAATAGTTTAAACAAAATGTCCTGAATTCCAATTCCAAGAGGTCCTTCATATAGAATAATTTACTCTCACTAGTAATCTTACATGTCATGAGGTCAAACAACTATTTTGTTAATACTCCCATTTAATAAATTTAACAAAAATAAAACTAGGTAGGTCATCTATTTTTCAAAATTTATTATTATTCTAGAAATGAAAATTCCTATATATATATATTGGTTTCCTAAGACTTTCTAAATTCTAAGAGTTTGTATTTGCATATGTATTTTATCAATCTGATTACCTATGCATTTAATTTTAAATGAAGCGGATTAATGCATAATCATTATTGGTGGTTCAATCACCGTACGGATTTATTGAAAACAAAGTATGGTATATATATATATATATATATAGCGACATCGCCTTAAATTCTTCTTTCTGTCTATTTATGTTAAAGTATATAACATTTATTATAGTCTATTCATTCATTTAATGTTAATAGAAAAATATAAAGGTATATACAATACAATTGGATTTGACCAAGCGTTTGGGAGATTAATTAGTTTAAACTTTAAAAATAAAAACAATAATTTTGTAGAACAACCTTTAACCCGGTTAAAATATATACTGTTCATGTGGAATACCTAGGTTCGAAATAAATTATATCATGCATGTCAAAAAAATAAAAAATAAAAATATAAACTGTCTTGTGGTTGTGCCCTATCAAAAACTCAATTTTGTTTCAATATTTTTTCTTTATTTTGTATAAATTATTAAGAACCTTGTGATGCATATAATTCATATTAAAATTTGCAGATTCAATTATTTTTCCAGGAGGATCAAGAAAACTCCTCATTATCTTCATCAATGTAATTGCGGCTGTGCTTCTTTTAAGTTTCATCATCGGCTTTTATTGGTTAAAAAAGAAGAGATATTCAGGTTTGGTTCTTTATAAAACAGAGCATTACTCTTTATTATGTTGACTTAATGAAAAACTTAGCTAGTAATTCATCTTCTTTAATCCTTTAGGAATCGAGATTTCTGGAAAAGAAGTAAGCCTCGGATCTAATGGTGAAGCACCAAATATCTGGAGCAGAGAGAGAAGTTCAGATTTCACATTCTTTGATTTCGATCAAATAGCTAAAGCCACATATAACTTTTCATCGGGCAAAAAACTTGGCCAAGGTGGATTTGGAACAGTATATAAGGTGCTTCCTCTAGCTGTTTTCTTTTATCTCATTTTCTAGTTCTTTTTTATTTTTGGTTTGCTTTCTTTTCTTTTGTTTAGAGTGAGTGAAGGTGCTGGCGTGCTGCATTGTTTGTGGAATTAGAAAACAAAATTAAAATAAAGAAAAATTAGAAAGAAAAAAGAAAAACTTTACCACACAATCATCATCATAATAATAATAATAATAATAAAAAAATAATAGAATTGGATTTTATATATTTAGCTTATCTCATGTTTGTCTCTTTCAGGGTGTGCTAGAAGATGGACTTGAGGTAGCGGTGAAGAGGCTTTCTGCACAGTCATGTCAAGGCATGGTTGAATTCAAAAATGAAATTCAACTTATTGCGAAGCTGCAACACACAAATTTAGTTCGGCTGCTTGGATGGTGCATCCATGGTGAAGAGAAATTACTTGTCTATGAATTCATGCCCAACAAGAGCTTGGACACCTTCATTTTTGGTAAATTTCTGCAACCTATTTTACACTACCTATGGCAATACTTGTTAGTTTGTTTTCTTTTGTGCTCTTAAGTGATGTCTGTACTGGAGTTGGACTTCATCTTACAAATGGTATTATTTTCTTTTTCTTTCCATTGTAGTTATCATGGTTATATGCCAACAGAATAGGAAATTTCCTCCAATATTAAATAAATCTATTATTAATAATAAAGTACGATGATAAAGAGATGCTAATTTTGGATAGAAGTAAACAATTTTTAGATTTGAAATGAATAACTTGTGTAATTAATTAAAAGTGAAATCTGTGACCCCTTCCTTTATTACTCTCCTTTTTGTTGTCTTCTATGTTCTTTTTATTCCACTGAATTTATGCTATATATGTTGTTTCACAGATAAAAGAAGAGGAGCTCTACTGAATTGGGAAAAGCGATTTGAGATAATTGAAGGCATTGCACAAGGACTTATGTATCTTCACAAGCACTCGAGGCTAAGAATTGTTCACCGAGATTTAAAAGCAAGCAATATTCTTCTCGACTCCGAAATGATTCCAAAAATATCAGATTTTGGGTTGGCCAGGATTTTCGGCCCGAAAGAGCTCCAAGCAAGTACCAATAGGGTAGTTGGAACATAGTGAGTATGATGTGAAAAACTACCAAAAATCTGTTAGATATTATTGCTTGATAATAAGAACAGTTAATTAGGTTCATAACTGTATACTTTTTTCTCTGTTTTTCTTGAAGCGGTTACATGGCACCTGAGTATGCATCCGAAGGCCTCTTCTCTGTCAAATCAGATGTATATAGCTTTGGTGTGTTGCTTCTGGAGATTGTAAGCGGCAAAAGGAATATGAGTTTCCGCCAATACGGAGATTTTCTCAACCTCGTTGGATATGTAAGCAAATTATTCAGATAACCATTAACCTCTCAGATATAATTACATTATATTAATTGCACAGTAAGTCCATATATATAAAGAGCAGAATTCTGGTAGAAAACACAGTTTAATTTCTAATTTCAACTTAGTTAACGATTTTTATGTCATGAAATTTCTTTTTAGGCATGGCATCGATGGAAAGAAGGACAAATTACGGAGTTAATTTCTCCTGCATTAACTGAAGCATCAAAAAAGCAGATAGAGAGATGCATCCATGTAGCTTTACTGTGTGTACAGGAGAATCCACACGATCGACCTATTATATCAGATGTCATAAACTTTCTCACCACAGAAAATATAATTCTACCACAGCCAAAGCAACCTGCTTATTTCAATATCAGAATTTCAGAGAATGTATTTGGATCATCGTGCTCTATAAATTATATAACCATAACCAGCCCAGAAGGCAGATGATGTTACTACAGATAATTTAGGTTATAAACTTATAGTACCAAATTTTTGCTTTGGGCATGAGTGGAGATGTAATGCACTATTAATTGCTATATATTTTTGTTTGTAAATAATATTCTCTAGTCTTATATTAATGTTAAGTTGCTGAGAGTTCGACTTGTGTTGATATTCTCTAGTCTTATAAAAATCTAAATAATATTTTTATAACAAACTAGAATTTAGTATTAGATACTTTAGTTATCTCCATTTCTGTTCGATTAGTTTTAAACGACAGAAAATTGCAGATACTTGTACATTAATTATGATTGTTCCAAAAGCATATAGTAAATTAGAAACTTAATTTGAACGGTTCATTTCCTTCTTTTCTTTTCATTCAAATTTTAAAGGGAAGTCTCTTTCTTTTATAATTGGTGTAATTAATTACTGATCATGCCCTTAATTTTGATTTTCTGGGGTTGTGTTCGATTGCTTTCTGGAATGATTGTGGTTCAACACTTCTGTAAAATAAGTTAAATAATTCATGCACTCTGTTATCTTCATTGGAAAGTTTTTTAACTTTTTATAGATTTCTTAAAAAAATTCTCTTACTTTCACAATATTTATATCATAAATATTTGTATGTAAGTTAGATTACATAAATCAGTAAAAATAAATAAATAATGCTTACGAATTTTTGTCCATCTAAATTATAAAATTTTCAGGTAATAATAATAAAAAAAGGTCGTCTTTGCTTGCTGAATCTCGTTCTTTGTTATCCTTTGAAAAAAAATTCTAGAAGAAAGCCGCAGCCAACTTAAAATTTTATTACAAAGAAAATGTTTATATATAAAACATAATGTACGACAATTACAAAAATAAAAAGAAGAAGAAAAGTGTACAAAGCATGCATCCACATGTTTAAATCTCTATCTAATTAATGTGTATGACACATTTGAAATTTCACTTGTCCTCTCAAATTAATTTATCAGCCTATAAAGACAAGATATAGCTACCATGTGGACCTTTAAAGAATTTGGATATATCCGTTTGTTACGAGATTATACAAAATTATATTTTACATAGATGGGAATTTATTTTTGAAAAAGTGGAACCATGAGTACAGGTGCGTACAGAATTTTTTATAAAAATGTTCTGAAATGAGTGTTCAGTTGTATTATAGAATTAGTTGTGTGCGCGATATCTTAATTTAATTAAAAATATGTATTTTTATTTAAATTTCACAACTGTTTAAAATAAGAAAAAAATTACAAAAAATAATTAGAGAGTTTGTGCCTAAAATAAATAATTAGAATTTATATAAAAAAAATATTTCACACCTATGTAAAAATTGTTGTAAAAAAAAAAACAGACAATTTTGTCTGGATCTGGACTTGTGCATAGTCCTACAATTAGGGGCAGAGTCAATAAGGTCCAGGCCTCCAGGGTAGGAGTGTCAATGACACATTTTTATCTGTTTATCCGACCCATACCGTATATGATAAGTCGGGTACTGGTAAGATTTTATCGGGTACGGTACGGGTAAATATTTTTTCGTTATCTAAACGGGTAAGGGTACGGGTAAAGCCTATTTCGTACCCGTTACTCAATCGGGTAGTTATAAAAAAAAATTATATATATAATTATATATATTAATAAGAATTGAAAGTGTACTTTAATTGGTTTACTTGTACTTAGCATGATTAGAATTTTTTTTTCAATAAAGTACTATGCATGTGTGAAATGAATATATATGTTTTAATGTATTATTTAATAAATAATAAAAATAATTATTATATTAGTATTACTCATTATTTACCCGCTACCGTTTCGTTATCCGACAACTATAACGGGTAAGGATAGGGTACGGGTAAGATAATTTGTAGCGGGTAAGGGTAGGGTACGGGTACGGGTATGAAAATGCTTCCACCCGACCCTTACCGTACCCGTTGACACCCCTAGTCCAGGGAGGCAACTATCCCCTATGAATTTTAAAATTTTATAAAAATTATAAGTCCGGGTTAACTTTGTCCCTCTAAAATTTTATTTACTCCCACTCTGAAAAGTCCAAAATCCGTCAGGCGCCACCCAAAAGGCACGGTTAAAAAATACTTTAACAACCCAAATATTTCGCTCTCTCTCTATTTTTTTTATTTTGAAAATCTTCGCAGAAACTACAAAGTCGTAAGGGTGAATCGAACTCTCGACCTTTGAATAACCAACAATCCTAAAACTTATCTCCTAGCCAACAGTGCTACCTCTCCTTTCTCCTCTCTCTCTCTTAATTTGGTGATTTTGAATTTCGCCCCTGCGCTCTCAGACTCCAATCTCTCTCTCTTTGGGCCACTTTGCTCTATGATTTTACAGTTCTTAACTTTACCTTTTATCATTCTATTCTTTTTGGCCACTCAACTTTTGTTTATTTGATTTTTGAAACTATCAGCTTTAAATTTATACATAGTCATATGTGAAGTCACATTCTTTTAATAATTATACAATATTGATTTGCGGGAAGTTCCATTATTTTCAAAACTAATCACATAACTTATTTCACAGAAATGTTATAAAAAGTTAGTATAATATTTTATAGTTGAATAGATTTTTTTCAGTGTTTTAAATAGCGCGCTATAGCGACGCAATAGCGGCGTTATAACGTTTTTAGACCTTAAACGCTAAATTATGTAATAAAAGTTCGTTATTTCAGCTACGACCGCTGTAGCGGTAATAGTGGTCCGCTATTTGCGCTACACGCTATGCTACATAGGCTTTTATTTAAAGGCCTAAACTGAAAATTTATTTCAAGGATCAATGTTTTTCAAGATCCAGATTGCTTTTGTTTTTAAATAGAAAAAGATAGATAGTTTATGCCATGATGCTTAGGTTTGAAAAAGATATATAGTTTATGCCATGATCCTTAGATTATTTTGAATGGAAAAAGATAGATAGTTTATGATATTATTACTTTATTAGGGATATTTCGAATAGCAATTTGGACTTTGTACTTGTTTAATATGAATATTATAATTCCTTAATCAATTTTGTATTACTTATTGCTCTATGAGACTTTAGATAATGTTGATAATTAGTAGAAATATAAAATATAATTTTTTAAAATAAAAACACTATGTAGGATAGCTTTCGTTATAGCTACGCTATTCGCAATAGCTTTTTTTTAGCCTTTCCGCGATGACGCGATAATCGCTATTTATAACCTCGGATTTTTTTTTATCAAAATGTACCCTTGAACCTTTATTTGTCTCATTAGAAACAAATCCGAATTAATTTGTTCTCCTTGGAAATTAATTTTGCCTCTTTGTTCTTTCATTGTTTTTAATATACAAAAGTGTTGTTCTATGCAATTCTCTAATTACTGTGTTTGACTAATTTGCAAAACATACAATGATTGAATTTAATGATTTTATTGTATGAGTGAGTTTGCAGGTTCAAGAACATTATAATTGCAAAATTAAAGTTGAAGAACTAATGTAATCAACAAGACTTTACGAAGATCAAGAATATAGATTGTAATATCAAATAGATTAGTAAAGTAAATTTGAGATTGTTGATTTCAGAAACTATCCGTTCGGTACGGAAGCAAACCGTTCAGTACATAATGTATTGACACGGTACCAGACAGATACGGTATGAGGAGTTACAGTACGGAAGAATTATTCCGTCTGACTATCGTTCAAAATGGAACGTTCCATTTCAAGTCAGAGGACTCCCTTTGGTGTTCCGTTCTGAACGATACAGTCCGTACTGTACGCTATTTGAGAAACAAAATTGGGAAAAATACACTATCAGTTCTGTACGGACCTAAACGTATTGAACGGAAAGTGTAATGTTCAAAGATGAAATTCAAACTGCAATACATTTGAACTATCCGTACCATACGGAAGATTACTGTTTGAACAGAATAGTTCAGATACCTAATTCTGGAATTCCCTTTATAAATAGAGTAAATACTCTCACTCTAGAATCAAGCAAGCCGCCCCTAATTTCATAAAGCACAAATTCTGTGTTCTTGAGAGCTTCATTCTTCAAGAGAGCTTAAACTTCAAAACTCCATTGATAATCTCAAATCCACTTGACAAATCTTCACTAGATTTAGTTAGAGTGTTGGTTCTTGTTCGATAGTGTGGAGATCTACTTTAGTGCTCCATTGTCATAGTCGAGTGACTTCCCCGCTTGTAGGGCATTAAGGGCTCACCGGCTCGAGCGTTTCCGCTCACATATAAACATAGTTGTGTAACGATCCTCCACGTAGGACTCTCCAGCTCGAGCTTCTAGGCTCAACTTTGTACACGAGTTAGGCTGTGACTTTCCACCTTCATTGGGCTCACGTGTCACAAGTTGTATCATTTCTTTTTGGGTAATAGGAAAGGGGCGCCGACGAGGTTGCTCTACCCCGGAGACGTAGGCATTTTACGCCGAACTCCGTTATCATCCCGCGTGTCAAATTTCTCTAACTCTACTCTATTTACTTTATTTGCACACGCTTGCTTGTTGAATTGATTGACTTGTTAATTTAGAGGGTTAAACCGAAAAACGACTATAAGTCTTTAAGACTACCTATTCACCCCCTCTAGGTGCCGTTAGGGACAACAACAAAAATACTATTTTATTATTTTTGTAAGAGACTATTTTTGTTAGTTTTATTATGTAAGATATTACTTTTGTTATTTTCTTATTTAGTACCCGATTAGTTAATAAATTTGAACTCGATAAGCTATTTGAACCTGATGAATTAATGGATTTTAACCCGATAAGCTATTTGAACCTGCTTTATATCCCACCTGACAAAAATTTTAAATTCGCACCTGCCCACAGTAAACATTGCAGAGATCTTTATATAACCCAAAGTATGAAGAGAGAGATTGGAGAGAGTGAAGGGAAGACAGTGGAAGAGATCCGGATCCGGGTTTCTTACCCCCACCTGCGTGAAGAGAGAGATTGGAGAGAGAGAAGAGAGAGATTGAGAAGGAAACGAGTCCGGATTTTTGGGTTAAAAAACCCCACTAAATGTGATTGATTGGGAATAGCCTATAAAATTTTGGAAAAAAAAAGCTTCCAATTAAAGAAAAAAAAAATTCAAACTACACAACTCGTATGAAAAATAGAAACTTATATTAGTTCAACACCTAGTTGTGTCCTTGTATGTAAAATAATTTTTGCATATTTTTTTATAATTTTTTTAAATAAGGACTTACATTAACTTTTACATAAATATCTTTTTTAAATGATTTTTACTGAAATCAAATTATGCCTTTCCATAAAAAAAATTACGTACATTATATATTAATTACTGTAATATGTACATTACATATGTAAGATGTGTATCAAATGAGAACGGAGTAGGTCCGATGCCCATCGGACTTACTTTTAGGTTTAACGAGCATGATGACCGTCCGATCTAATTTAAGATTTGTGCGCATCAAAATTGAAACAAACACACACGAAGTTTAAAGCATTCCGCACGAATCTTAAACAAATCGACTGTGATTAAACCCATCGAACCAGAGTAGGTCCGATGCCCATCGGACCTACTCTCAAGTGGTATCAGATATGAACTAGACCTCTATTTTTCTTTAAAAAAAACATAAGTAAGATATGTGATTTTAGTTTCTTATATAATAAAGACCTTGAAACTGACAAGTAGTACCGGTTCAGAAAATATCTAAGAATTGCATGGTTCCTTTGAATAAACAACAAATAATTAATTTAGACCGGCTGAGAAAATATCTAGTAGTTAACTGATTCCTTGCAGACACAACTAGAGGTTAATTAGTCTATTTCTAATCCAAATTAGATCACTAATTAATGTGTTCAACAGATGCAGCACTTTCCAAAACCAAATTCAAATTCAAGACGCAATGTATACCGGTGAAGAAAATATATATATATATATCTAACAACCGTTTCAGGTGGAAAGTGAATGATAAAGATAATAACAGTACTGTTTTGACTTTATGCAGATAAGTGACAATAAAATTAAAATAAAAAAATATATAATTTGTACATTGTACGAAAACAAAATAGTATTTTCAATATCTTTATCTAAAGAGCCCTAATAGAGTTAATTAAAGTACACACAATCCGAACAAAATGTTAATAAAATGTGTTTATTTCTTGTCTTAGATAAGTTTGACATAAAGTTTAGCACAAGATATATATACTCACTTACAAATGTATTTACACTAATTATGAAATTTTGGGTTTTTCTAAACATAGAAAAATCACATATATTTTGAACAAAATTTGTACGAAATTCACAACAAAACGAGAATAATTCATTTGAGAACATTAAACAATTAATCATTTAGAATAGTTTTCACCAATTATATAATTATTATGCTTTAATTAATGTTCTTTAAGCAAATCTTGAACATTTATATATCCAATTAAAACACCATTAATTAATAAAGTCTCAACTCGCAAACAAATCAAAATCTACATACATTATATATATTAGAAAAGTGATCAAACATAATAGGTAATTTGCTCTCAACTCATTTTACATATAATAATTAACTAATAGCGATTTATAGTGATTGAAATTATAGAGATAAAAAATGAAAATACGAGACAAATTAAGTATCCATGTCATCATAACACCTACAGCACCCCTTGCCAATAAACACATACAAACACAAACGGACAAGAAGAAACTAACAATTAATTAATTAATACACATATTTGGACGGTGAGATCTATCGTTTACATTAATTATTAATTACATTGTGATGAGATTTTTTTTTTTTAGGGTTATTGTTACAAAAATTATCACTTTAGCAATTAACATTAAGGTCATGGTCATATAAAAATATAAATAATAAAATACCATTGTCATAAATTAATAATATAAAAGTTTTATATATTATATTATATATATATATATATATCCACGTGTTTAATTTGTTATTCTAAACATCTCGATCGATGAAATATCAATATCAATAATATGATTCTACATACGGATCAATATCTTATCAATCGTCATGAATTAATAATTTAATGGAACTAACCGTTGAATTGTTAGAATTAATTATATATATATGATAGTTCAAACTATTTCTGGACTTCTATAAGTGGCTCTTGACACTAATAGTCATGCATAACGGATAAAACAATCGTTATAACGATAACAAAGATAATGTGAATTCAATCCGAGACCGTTCAGATTTTGCTTTATTTTCAGTTATCCACAAGTTTGTCTTTTTTTTTTTTTTGGGCACTAAATTGAATTATTTTTCTCTTTTTAATGTATTTTTGGAGAAGTTTTAAATAAAGATCGAGTGCAAAACAGTGCCTCCTAATAGTTTAGGCTATGTTCGGCAAGAGTGGAATAAATGAATAAACTGAAAGAGAGGTTCTATATAATCTCGCCGAACAAGAAAAAGATTGAGTGAAATTGTGGAATTGAGAAATCTGAAATTGAGTTTGTATTTTTGCAGTCAAACTCTTATTTTAAGTGAGTATTTTCTCACAAACAATATTGTGTAACTATGTTAAGTAATTATTCCTCTATAAGCCAATTCTCTATTCCATAGAGATGTTAGAATAGAAAAATTAGTATTTAAAAAAAAATGAAATTGATTCATTTTCTAATAACTTAAAAACACAAGTTACTCAACGGTTCAGAATACTTCTGTACTAATTAAAATTAAGGCTACATTACATAACTATTTGGGTAAATAAAATGGAGTCTTGCCCTATGCAGTTTAACTAAATAATAAGTTGAGCAAAGCTAGCGTGTCATGTGCTTGTCAAGATGGTTTGGTGAGCACAACTTCAAAAATATATTTTATTAGCTTAAAACAACAAACCTAAACCGTTGAAATCGATATACTTTACAAGTGATGAGTGTAATACAAAATTTTGAAACTTTCGAATTCATTTAGTACAAAGTGAAGCAGTTAAAAAAATAATGATAAATGAATAATGCATTAAAATAACTTGTACAACTTCATTTTTTTTATCGCTTGACTTTGTACTAAATGAATTAAAAAATTCAAATTTTTGCATGTACACGCATCACTCGTAAAGTATATCGTTTTAACAGTTTAGATTTGTCGTTTGAAGAGGATTCACGCTTTTGGCTTCTAAATTAATAATTCAATAAATTTGAACTATTATTTTTGAAATAAATTAATTTTTAAATTACCTCAAATATATAGCCAATTTGTCTACATCATAGAAAAAATATATATTTATTTATTTTTCTATTTGTCTACGACAGTTGCACAAAAAATTGCAGTCATTGTGACCTATCCTATTAAATTATTTCTTTTCAAGGTCACCATTAAAATACTTAGTACTCTGTAGTCTGTAGGTAATATTAATTAATGATTAGTTCTTCTTCAAGATATCTTTCAATTAATTTGTAGGACCAGAACTTATAATGCACAGCATTTCAATTCTCACTTAATTTCAACAAACACAACAATAAATGTAAGAGCATCTACATTTTTGAAACTCTTAGCATTTCTAAATAAGTGTTAACTGCTTTTAAGAAATTAGAGACTTTGGAGTTTCTAAATGTTCACATTTCTGAAACTAATTTTAGAGTTTCTAATAAGCCATATTATCAGTAAATTAAAATTGATAAGCCAATCGTTTCTAAATGTTCACATTCTTGAAACTAATTTTAGAGTTTCTAATTTTAGCGAATACAGGCCAATCGTTTTACCACGTCAGAGTTTATAAACGATTTCTTAATAAGAAATTATTGAGCAAAGTTGCTAAATAAGAAATCCATCTACATTCCTGAAACTGGTTTAGCAACTGCCACGTCATATTAAAAATTCTAATAGTTTCAGAGATGCAGATGCTCTAACAATAAGAAAGATGCTGTTCCTTTACTCATAATTTTTTTTCTATGAAAATTATGATCAATGAAGAAATGATGACAATTTAAGGCTCAGCGTACAAAACATTTGTCTCAAATTGGCCCATAATAATAGCACATTACATATGGCCCACAGATCTGATTCAATCCATCTCATGATTACTATCCACAATCCACATCTGACAACAACTAATTACGAATTCACATCCTCCCTCCCAGGTACCTGACCAGGGAATCTTTTACAATTAGTGGATCCGGACCGTTCTTTGTAACTTTGCACGAATCTCAAAGCCCAATAATACTGCCTACTCGGAAATAATAATGAAAAGTGCTGGGGGCTTGAAAGCGAAAAAGGTGAAAACAATAAATCAATCAAGAAAGTTACTAGGCTTAAACAATATACACCAACCAGGCCGTTACCAGAAAATACTATGTAGGTTTCATAATTCATACCTCAAATCAAGAATTACTATTCAAATGCATCTTGCAATTTTTGCATGATTCAATTTTTACGATGCAGAGCATTACTGTATTGTTCTATGCTCTCTTCCTCGTTATTTTTTTCGACTTACATTTGACAAATGCCTTTGATCCTTTGTACGTAATGTGTGGCTCCACCGGTAACTACACAGCAAACAGCACCTATTGCACCAATCTCGAGCACCTCTTCTCCTTTCTTTCCACCGGAGCTGTCACAACCGAAGGGTTTTTTAAGAATGCAACTGGAACAGGAGCGGATCAAATCTTCGGTCTTGTCCTTTGCCGAGGCGATGCCAATGCTTCTGTTTGCGCCAGATGCCTTAATCAATCCTTCAAAGATGTAAATAATATGTGCCCCTACTCCAAAGAAGCGATTATCTGGTACGATATGTGCCTTCTCTGGTACTCGAACCGATACTTCCTTGACTCAACTGACAATTCGCAACAGATCATTATATACACAACAGGGGGTCGATTTAGTGGATGGGATTCATCGAGCAATGCTAATAAGTCATACTTGACCACAGTGGTGGATACTTTACTGAGCAGTGTATCAGACCAGGCGGCATATAACTCAACAAAGCGATTCAGAACAGGTGATATAAACATAACGCCTTCTTTACCGGTGATATACAGCTTGTCGCAGTGCACGCCTGACATGTCAAATGACACGTGCCGTGCGTGTTTGCAAGATTTGATCAATCGTATGCTCATTTACTTCGACGGGAGGACAGGAGGCCGCATTTTAGGAGTTAGATGCACCCTAAGGTATGATACGTACGCATTTTTTTCTGGAGATCCGGATGTATTGCTCGGATCGACTTTGGAACCAGGATCATCAACTCCAGCTCTGGCACCCAATTCAACAAGTACTTTGGCTGGTACTAATAAAGGTAATTGCTAATTAAAAACATGTGTAAAATACTTCTAATAATGAATGCAGATGTTACCAGTTTATTTAGATCTCCGAAATTGTTAGGGGTCATTTATTTGTCCATTATATTTGTTAAATTGATAATGATTACAATATGAATTTCATGAAAACAATGTATGGCAGTTGGGACATTTTCCGAAAAGTTAAAAAGTAAAGACGAATACATCCGAAATAACTTGAGCAGGGTAGGAGATGAGTCTAAAGGAGTTGCAATTGTTGGTTCAAAATATTTTAGCTGATTAAAGAAGTTGTTAGTTTTAATTGCATTCAAAAGTTTGTGAAAAGGAAGTCAAATTTGAACCGCAGTTGGAGCAAGTGTTTGGCATTTTTGTGGTCATATTGAACCTTTTTAAGGGTTAGGCAGACAAATACAGATGAAAATAACATCAGACCCATAAGTTTGTAGCCTTTGCATATTGTAAGCTTAATTTCTTTCCATATAAATAATTAGATAAAAATTATTGGTCACTGTTTCCCCTATTTTTTTCTTAATTAATCAAAATTGGTTAATATTTTTATTTTTTTGTTGGTCACTTTATATTATATTTAGTCTGATAATAAGTATCTTTTGTACTAAAAAATATCAACTTGTATAATTAATAGTTGCAACTCAAATGATTATCCAGGAGGAGCGAGCAAACGCGTCACTATTATCGTCAGTGCAACTCTGGCACTGCTACTTTCTGGCTGCCTCATTGTCTATTTGTGGATAGAAAAGCAAAGATATGCCGCAGGTTTCGTTTTTTAAGCAATTGACTGTTACTTATCAAAACTTGTTTGACAGAAAACTTATCTGGTAATTTTTCTACTCCAAAAGATTTAGATATGAAGATATCTGAAGAAAGAATGCTATCTAGCAATGAACAATCGAGTATCTGGAGCAGAGAGAGTAGTTCAGATTTCCCATTCTTCGATTTTAATCAAATAGCTGAAGCAACAGAGAACTTCTCATCTGAAAATAAACTCGGCCAAGGTGGATTTGGACCAGTGTACAAGGTTCCTCCCCTGTATTTCTTAAAATTGAATGACAAATAATTATATCTGAAGTAAATTTTATTAACAAAATTTTCAAATGATGGAGCATTCATATCTACGATTATCAATTTTTTTATTTCGGAACACGGATATACCAAGAAAGCGGATAGATATATCATTATAAAAAAAAGGGCAAAAACAACACAATATAGATTTTATTATGACATGAAACTAAAAAAGTTAGTTTTTATGGAACTCATTCAGGGTGTGCTACTAGATGGGCTTGAAGTAGCAGTAAAGCGGCTTTCAGCACAGTCATGTCAAGGAATAGTTGAATTTAAAAATGAAATCCAGCTTATTGCGAAGCTGCAGCACCGAAATTTAGTTCGGCTGCTCGGATGGTGCATCCAAGGCGAAGAGAACTTGCTTGTTTATGAGTTCATGCCAAACAAGAGCTTGGACTTCTTCATTTTTGGTACTTCTTTAGAAACAATTTCCCCTAAAATAAATTACTTGATTACTTTCCAAAAGCTGATGCAATAAAAAATTTCTTGATTTACAGTACAAAAATATAAATGCCAACTTGTATAATGAAGTTAATAATATATTTATTTGTTCAAATAAGTCCGTACAGGGCCATTAGCTCTTTTTCTTCTGTGTTCTATTTGTGTATCCTTCTTTTTTCCCCTTTTACCTCTCTATTTTAAATATATATTTATTTCTACATTTTTCATTTTACTGAACTATCGTATATATGAATGTCGTATAATTAGATAAAATAAGAGGAGCATTGCTAAATTGGGAAAAGCGATTTCATATAATTGAAGGCATTGCACAAGGACTTCTGTATCTTCATAAACACTCAAGGCTAAGAATTGTTCACAGAGATTTGAAAGCAAGCAATGTTCTCTTAGACTCTGACATGAATCCAAAGATATCAGATTTTGGTTTGGCTAGGATCTTTGATCCAAAAGAGCTCCAAGCAATAACCAGCAGAGTAATCGGAACATAGTAAGTACCATGCAACATACCAAATTATACATCTTACAATTTGGGAAACAGGAATTGTATTAAAATCAATTGCAAAATTATATTATTAAGGTTCATAACACGATATTTATTACCTTTAATTAATTTTCAGTGGTTACATGGCTCCAGAATATGCATCTGAGGGTCTTTTCTCAGTAAAATCAGATGTATTTAGCTATGGTGTGTTGCTTCTGGAGATTATAAGTGGCAAAAGGAGTTTGGGTTTCCACCAACATGGAGTTTCTCACAACCTCCTTGGATATGTAAGAAAATTATTTGCATATATATCATTTGCTTTCAATTGAAACATTATGTCACTAAGTTAAATCTTTGAAACAGTTTACTTTTGGGCTTGCTTATTGTCTCGGTGCACTGCAAAATTTTATTCATCTTTTGTGGCATTTTCTGTTGTCATTTCATCAGCTATTTTAGCACTATTATAGCATAGCAGATCAGTTTTCAAGAAGAATTGATTTAGAAGAATTCATAATTGCATTTGATTATATGCCGAGACGGATACTTTTACTTAGATTTTTTTATTGGCACAAAACATTTTTTTCAGGCATGGGATCGATGGAAAGAAGGTAAAGCTTTTGAGATAATATCTCCAGTATTAACTGAAGCACCACAAATACAGATAGAGAGATGCATCCATGTGGCATTACTGTGTGTACAAGAGAACCCTGTCGACCGGCCCATCATGTCAGATGTGCTTGCCTTTCTCAGCTCACCAAGTATAGTATTACCAGAGCCAAATCAGCCAGCTTATTTCAATGTAAGAGTAAATTCTAGGTCCATTACCGATGTATCGACGGATTTCGAAGGCTCGTCACACTCCATGAATTACGTGAGCATGACTGAGGAAGGCAGATAATAATGTTGCTGCTAATTATTGGTCATTGTCAAAATGAATGTAACTAAGTGAATAAGTAATGCAAAACTGTCATTACTATTTGTTGTTAAATTGTTAATATCTGGTCTTACTTCTGTACAGAGATACAGCCGGAGTTCTATTAGTGATGCACAATTACAAATTAGATCAGTGTTTAAATTCAAATTTTCCCACGAACCCACATCGACTAAGCATTCTCGAGGCTCCAACTTCATCGCATCACCAATACAATCGGCAAAAGGTTGAGTCCAAGGCAAGAAAAGCTCCTCTGAATCAAACGGAAGTTGTAAACTGTTAACACAAAGTTGAAATCTGTTAACACAGGATGTCTCTTGTTTCTCCAACACACTTCTCAGAAGTAGTTCGAATTTTGTCACAAATTCTACAGCCATGTCATCATCAAAATCTTTGACAACCGAAACTCTTTAATGTCAAATTTGAGATCCGGTACAGAAGCCCATGAGTTTATCCATCTTTTGGACAAGATGCATGTCTGCACGGCCTCTCTTGTACTAAGAAAAGATAGGATATGTGTGTGAGCATCATCAGGCAAGCTACTGATCCTGTCAATGCCATAACTCTCCTCACTACCATGTGCCTTGATATTCATCATCTTTCACCTTCACAAAAGCATTTATTCAAACACCTCCCTGCACAACTCTGTTTTACAGTACATAAAACAACAAACTTTAATGAGGTGCACAGAGTTAGTCACTTCTCAAATTACAAGAATTAAGATGAACATATCTTAACTAAAGAAAGAAGCTACAAATCTCAAGTGTTACAAGTACAATAGTGATCCAGCTTTCCAACGAAACAACCACAATCATATTTACGATTTAAGAATATATCCCAAATATGAAGAAAAAAAAAAGAGTATTCCATGATATAATTTTGTTTAAGAAAATATCCCAAGTAAAACAGAATTATTTTTAGAAATCTTTTGCATATATACTTAGTTTGATTCTTGTACTTTGAGATGAAAATTTTTATTTGAACTCTCATACTTAAAATATTATGCATGTTATAATAACTATATGATTTTTCTATTAGTATATTAATGACTCCTATTGATATTCTGCATCCATCATTGTTGGTAGTACCTTATTTAGAACTATCCTTTAGAAAAATCTTTTAATCGTAGTAGCTTTTTGTCCTTCTATTAGTTGTTTATCACACAAACTATACACTAAGCAGCTTTTTTATGTAGCAGCTTCACAATAAATTGTTAGACTGCAGATGTTTTCTTTGGCACGTTCCAGGGTTCCGGTAATACCAGTACAAAATTGGTCAGAAATTATCAGATCAGACTAAGCAAATAAGTTAGTGAATGCCTTGACATATTTTAGAGCTGATTTGAAACACAATTTATGCTCAGTTATAGGGTTTCAGTCAAAACCCATTAACATCAGTTCACAGCCTCCAGAGTAGCAAGGAAGAAGCATGCAAACACGCATTCAAGATTTAAGTCATTCATGAAATGGAAATTTTACCCAAAATCAAACAAAACTTAGAAATAGAAAAAAGTAATTATACCAATATCAAGAGAATCGAGCAAAGGAGGGTCTCGATCTAGCGCCTTTCCTTCAACACTTCCTCGGTCCAGTGACTGCACCAATCACCATTCAATTTAGGCTTTTGCGACAAAAAGTTTGAGAAAAATTGAGAGATAGAATTTACCTAGAGGAGAGGTGAGAGAGGCGGCGAAGAGGGAAGAGGGAGAGAGACGACCGACGGAGGAGACTAGAGAGGCGGCGAAGAGGGAAGGATGGTGTAGAGTCGGAGTAGAGAGGTAGGGTAGAGAAAGTGAGATAGGAGTAGGTCCGATGGACATTGGACCTACTTTTAAGTTCAATTAGATCTAACACCGTACGATTAGCATCAAGATCTGCTTGCACGGAAATTGATACAGACTCACACGGATTTTGATCGGAGCACACGAATCGTGATGCAAATCGGATGGTCACCACACCCATCGAACCAAAGTAGGTCCGATGGGCATCGGACCTATTCTGAATCCAGAGAAAGTAGAGAGAGCGGGAGGTGAGAGATGAATCCGTCTGGGCTAAACAAATGGGTTTCTCAATGGAGAAGAGTTTGAACTGCTTAACGGGCCGTCTAAAAATCGTCTAAATTCAGCCCATTTGCATTGATTTAATTTGAATACGGGTCTCGTTTGTAGTCCTATCCGTATATCAACTTATCCAACATTCAGGTTTTTTTTTTTTTTTTCACATCATATAGATTCATTTTCAAAGGCAAATAAAAATGGACTTAGATTTATGGGCAATTATATTTTGTATTTTGTTGGTGGTGAGGTTTTTATTCTAAACAATTATAATGGTTAACTGCTAAAAATGTGAATAACTCACAAGCGTGACTAAAAAAAGTTCATGATCTTGTAATAAGAAAAAACTAAAAATAATCATAGAAAATCACCTCCCCTAGGAATTGTCCTGTAAGGTAATGGTACCAAATTACCATTGCAAACCTCTACTGGTACCACCACATCCCCAAAAGTACAAGTTTCTCAAAATTACATCCAAACCCACAAAATAGTAGCAAAAAAATGCAAAACACACCCAGAGAAACCCCCGGTAAAGTTCAAAGTTTGCCAAAACACACAACATATTACATATTAGATGATATTAATACAACTGAGTCATATATGAAATCTCCCCCAAGTTACAAACTTACAATGGACAAGCAATTATATTTGGAGGAGGGTTCCAATGCCTCATGTTTTTCATACCTCATCTACATCATATGTTATATCTTCGTTTTCAAAGTTCAAATTTTCGATCCGAACCGTTCAACATGATATTCATACTAAAATATGCTTGGGGGTGAAATTTTATATTTTTTGGAAATTTTTTACTATTTTTTAAGATGTGTACAAAATCACTGTTTTTGGACTGTTTAAAAAACAGTGATTTTCTACCCATCTTAAAAAATAGTAAAAAATTTCCAAAAATTATAAAATTTCATCTCCAATCATATTTGAGTATGGATATTATGGTGAACGGTTCGGATGGACAATTTAGACTTTGAAAACGAAGATATAGAACATGAGACATGATGAGGCATGAAAGGCACGAGGCATTGGAACCCTCCACTTATATTTGTTGACCAATAATAATTTCACCAATGATCTTAACATGGACAATCAACAAATCTATAATAATTTCCTAAAATTCTAACAGTTTTAAGGGACTCCCACTGGACAAATGTATCTCTCAGTCCCTCTTGAGTTGTCTCCTCGTCTAAAAATTCCCTGACCCATGCCTTCAATAGCAACAAAACAAGTTACATATGTTTCATTGATCATAGATCCTACGATCGACAAGGTCTTAATTAAGGGAGCTAATATATAAACAAAACCAGATATTACACGGCCTTTACTATATTGTTAACGTCGTGATCTAAGTCAATTTCTAGTAATTATATGGATTATAAATACTCGAATCTTGTCATTTTTTCTTCAATAAATTTGGAACTTTCTTTTAATTTTTTGTCACCATCTTCAATTGAGGCATGGAATAAGAACCAATACTGGTAGCAACAGCGAGAGAGAGAGAGAGAGAGATTACAATGAAGTTCCGAATGTGAGCTCCTGTAGTTCAGGTGAGTGGAAGAAAAATGGTGCAAGATCAAAGTCATACAAACCCCAATTTAGAAATTTCAGGCGCTTTAAATTATTAGAGACTGGACAATCATAAAAATTCTTCTTCAGTACCTTTTTTCAATACAAAGTAAAACTAAAATATAAAGGAAAATCACAAAGCTAATTATATATATATAGGATGTGTTTACTTCAAGTCTCCAAAACCACAAACAAATGAATTGTATTTGATTTACAAACTCTCTTTCTTTACATCGCTATAAACTTGTGGAGCAGGGTAACATCTTTAAATCCTTCCCTTCCTTGCCAACCCCTTTCCTTCCCTCCCCTTCCTTCCCCCTCTTATACAATTTCTGGAGCACACCCTTAGTTTTAAGTTTTAACCCAAAGTTCCTTTTACTTTATCTTTAGAAATGCAGCCATATAACATACAATTTGGCCATTTTAAAGAAATTGGAGACATATTTGATGTTTCCATGCATGTTGAGAGCGATGTGCAATTATAATTAAATTCTAATTAAATAGGAAACAGCTCTGTGTGGGTCCATCTACCATGTCAATTGCTTCATGAATTGGAATTCATATCACCCAAGTTAACAGAATATTTATGTTTAAATCCGGACCGTTTGATCGGAATCCGCACGAATATTAAAAGAACCTGTGTATTCCCACTTTAAACTGGATTGGCTCGGATTCTGATCAGACAGTGCCGATCTAAACAGAAATATTCTGTTACCTCACAGGATATGGACTCCATGATTTGAGAGTTACTCTAGTAAAAAAGTTACTCCATGATATGGATTAGTTAACACACTCTTTCTTTGAAAGTTCTCATTCTATACATCTGATATAATTTCAAAGCGAACCATATCTTATTCACCTTGGCTCGTAACCTTTGACTTTTGCTTGAAACATGCAAGGCCGGATAAAATTTGGAAATCTAGCAACAAGAGCCCAATTTTTCTTATGGGTTATTTGCGGAGTAACCCTAAACCCTATTACCTCATATGTTGGATTTGGAATCTCCAACATTCGATCAGAATTCAAGTCAATTTAGGAGAACACTTTTAAATATTTATGTCAATACGGATAGGATGGTCCGAATTTGTTTTGCACAAACTCAAAATTTAAGTGACAATATGAATTTCTTTGGCTGGAGGGACTTCTCTTTGACAAAGTATTGCTTGTATATAATATATATTTGTTATTTTCATCTTTTGGTATTATTGTGGTTTTCATTGACCATCCAAAAACAGTGATTTTGTACCTATCTAAATAAATAGTAAAAAAATTTCAAAAAATATAAAATTTGGTCTCTAAGCAATTTAATATGGATATCATGTTGTGCAGTTCGGATCGACTGTTTAAACTTTGAAAACGGAGATAGAGATGTGAGGTATGCTAAAAAAATGGTGCATTTTTACCAATATGAAATTGAATATTAAGACAAAATGCTTGCACCGGTGTGACAATCAATCTTTTATATGTTGAAACCTTTAAACAGGTTAATTTGCATAGAGATGATTCAACTCCATTTTCTCACAAGAAAAAAATAAAGTTTTCAAATAATCTATTATATTAAAACAACAGTTTAGATTGATCATATATATAATATACATTACAAACAATAGATCACCAATGAACACCCAAGCTTCAGCTAGAAAAAAAATTACAATATTGCCCTTGCAAAACATTAAACCATGATAATTTCTGCCAAAAAAGCTTATTAGTACAACATGTCCCAAAGCAGTATCTATAAGACTGCTGTTTACTGTCACTAAATTGTTTATTCATGTAAGAAGGCACATTTTTTATGAGGTCAATTTGGGTCCGATGCCCATCGGATTCAAAGTGAGTTCGATGGCTTCGATGACCGTCCGATCTGCTTTAAGATTTGTGCCCGCAACTTTCACATTTGTTTTAAAATCCGTGCGCACGGATCTTAAAGCAGATCGAACGGTCCCGAAACCCATCGAACCCAAGCTGCTCTCCATGTTTGATAGCCTTTCTTGTTGCAAGATAGAAAATAGCATTTCTGGCAGCCAAAGCGCTACAACCCAAATTTGAAGATTGGTGGCTCCTAAATCCTAATTCAAGAATGTTGGAGCATTTTCAGAATAACCAAAATAGAAGACAAAGCGAACTGAAGAGCAACATGATCCCAAAACTTTTTTTTTTGAGTAAAGATGAAGATCAAGCTACCCAATTATTTAATACTCTTGTTATTACAACATATAATTTCTCTCATCTGAATTTCAAACCCATCACTTTCCACACAGAAAACATGATCCCAAATTTGAAAATCAATAGTGTGATATTGGTAACTGAATAATGAATTGTCTATTACTTACCCATCCAAACATATACTATAATTCAAAATAGCTTGCAGTCCTTAAATTAAGAGGATCCAACTGTCGCAGCTATTCAGTATATTTATGATTGTAAGAACAAAAAAATTCTGAAACTTCTCACACGACTTATACGGATATAGTCCAGGGAATATGGTTTTAGATACCGATATCCGATATCCGAATATCCGTACGTATATGGTTTTAAATTTTAATTATCCGTATTCCAATAGTAGATATATAATATATAGTTTAATATATATTATGAAAAAATTTGTGTTATTCACTATTATAAAAAGCAAGATATCCGTATCCGTTTAATATCCGATCCGTATCCGTATCCGTCTAATATCTGATCTGTATCTGTATCCGTATCCGAAAAATAAAAATTTTACCACTATCCAATCCGTTTGCACCCTTAATATAGTCACACAAATAATACAAATAATGTGTATACTAACACAATCATTCATGCCATAAAGTATATATAAAAAGGGATAATATCATAAATCAATAAAAAATAATACTTGTACGCATCTCACCGTAAAAAATCCTTATAATATGGAAGGTAATGTGAAATTCCATCAATTTTTATTGCCTAATAATTAATTGTAAAATCAACTGTAGTTGATTAAAATTTTAATATTGCCAGTTACCGATAAGATAATAAGAATATCAAACCAAAAGTGTATTAATTCCATGCTGCTCTGACTACTATACATCTCAAATTACAGCATTTTTCCATTATCAAACTATCAGAAACTATAAACCAAAATAGTAACCAAATTATAATCCCAAGAAAAAAGGAAGGACCCCATGAAAAAAACAGCTTTTAACTTCTATCCTGCACTACTAGTCCAACCAAAATTCTCAAGTTCTTCATTAAGAAGTCAACCCCCCCCCCCCCCCCCTCATCAAATAAAAGGCATTCTCTAGTAATTCACAGAGTATAATAACTAAGACGAGATAACCAGTAGCGATCTTTATAAGAGACTATTGGGAAGGAAAAGCATCTTTCACAGCGGAGACGGCAGTGAGGTAATTAAGGGTGCTCTTTAGTGTATCCCTCTCTCTCTTGAGCCTGGCCGTTGTATCCTCCAGCTCGAGTAACACCTGTTAAAAATAATGAAAACTAATTAAGGCTTTAAGAAAATCATCAACTCCAGAGTCTGGCTATCTGTCATAATACCAGTGACAAGTGACAGTACTAATCGATGGCATGGTGTAAAATTAGAAACCTGATTAACTGGTAATATACCAAATAAACACACACACAAAATTCTAGAGTCTGGCTACCGTTATTTCAGCCTAAATACCACCAACTCCAAGACCTATTGAACCGGCTTCGAACGACAAATCCAAACCGACCTACTTCATGAGTGGTGAGTTTCCATGCAAAATTTACAATTTTTCGAATTTAGTATCAAGTCAAGCGGTCAAATATGGGAGTTAAATAAGTTAATTTTAATGTATTCATTTTTTTATCAATTAATGACCGCTTGATTTGGTACTAAAATAATTTGAAAAATTATAAATTTTTCATGTAAACGAATCACTTATAAAGTAGATTGGTTTGAATTTTGGAGTTAGTGGCAAATACCACCAATGTCACACTAATCAGACTCAAAAATCCAAATATAAGAGGGTGTCTCACCAAAATTGAACTGGTATTCGTCTGGATCTAGCAAGTACCCAGCCAACATTTTTAACAATATATGCATAATTTTACAAGAATCTTCTTAAATAGATTAAGCTTGTATCCTACTTCCTTCGAGTCAAACTAACAACTTTACCAATATTTTCAAGTACCATACCACAGCCAAAAACTTCCCACAAGCAAGCCAGTTTTTCTCGACATTATTATATCCTCAATTTTTTCTCAACATCACTACAGATAATGAAGTTTTAAACAAGAGTGAGGCTATGGTACTATGCAAGTGCGGATTGGTCCGTGCTGTGGATCAATATCTTCGTTTTTAAAGTCCAAACAATCGATTTGAACCGTTCAACGTGATCTCTATATGAAAATATACTTGCAGATTAAATTTTATATTTTTTTAGAATTTTTTTACTATTTTTTTAGATAGGTAGAAAATCACTTGATCTAAAAGACTAGACCATTCAAAAGTAGTAATTTTCCACATATCTAAAAAACATAGTAAAAAAATTCTAAAAAAATATAAAATTTAGTCTGCAAGTATATTTTCATATAGAGATCACATTGAACGGTTCAAATCGATTGTTTGGACTTTAAAAAAAAGATATTGATCCATAGCATGGACCAATCCGCGCTATGTATAGTACCATTTCTGTATGCCGTGATATCACTAAAAAGTACAAATACAAACCTGTTGCTCATTTGGTGTAAAATCAAAATAACTCCCGACAATGAAGGAGAAAGGAGTGGGGAACTGCCCCTTCCTTATATCAACATCGGGATCTTTCTTCTTCCCATCAAGCCGGTTTGAAAATCTTATAACATCCTTCAAGTAATCCTCCACTTCTGACATTAACTTTTCCATGTCATCGCCTTGTGCCGGGTCTGGAGGTGGCCGGTCTTCCAGCCAGTTCACTGCTGCCACCATGTACGGCTTCGTGCGTAGAATATAGTTGATGCGAAACCTCTCCTGAAGTTAGAAAATATAAACTAATTACGGTGATCTTTTTTTTCTGGTGAAAAAGTCTTGCAAAAGCACAATGATATCTGTACAAAAGTATGATATGCATTTTTATTAACTATACAATTCTAATTTGTCATCTAATTTTTTTTTTTAAGTATAATATATTTGTAGCATTTTTTGCTAATGGTAACTGTTCTTGTTTCAATCTCTGGTGAAAAATTTTTAACATGTCAGAATGTAATGGTACAAAAAATTACCAGCAAATATTGTATCTTGTCAATAATCAGATACAATTTAACCTTTCTCCATAATTGGGACCTTTTAACTATCTTTTTTTCTGAAATGAAACTTTTATTCTTGTCCTACTTCACCAATTAAAATTTTCCCTTCTCAAGCCCACTGAATTGCAATTATAATTCGAATTTCTAACAAAGGAAATTAATCACACACACACACACCTGTCCTTTGCATATGATAAAGAAATTATCATTGGGATGTCTCTGGTGCTTCACCACCTCAGCAACACATCCAACCTCAACCGAAGCTGAAGAAGGATCGGTAGGGTTAGAGAATAAAACTCCAAACCTAAGATCCGTTTGGATTAAGGTTTGCAACATAATCCGGTACCTATACTCGAATATCTTTAAAGCTTTCATCTCGCCGGGGAAGAGAACGAGAGGCAATGGAAATATGGGGAGTTCGACAAGATTGGAGGAGATGGAATTATTGGATGGATTAGAGGAAGCGAGGCAGATGGAATGGTCATGTCTTTTGATACCGGTGGTATGATAGAGAGGTTGCACGAGAGGTGTTCGACGTTTTGCCTGAGAAAATGGGAGGAAACGGGGCTGCGAGGGGAGCGACTGCGAGAGTAGAGCCATGAAGATAGTTTTTAGATTTTGGTTTTTATGTGGTTTTTGAGGAAGGAGGAGAAATGGAGGAGAGAGAGACACCGAGAGGCAAGGTGCGCAGAATCCATATCCTCCCAAGGTGCGCACGGATTGAAGCAAGATAAAAAATAAAATTAAAAATTAAAAAATAGTGGATCAGAACGAGTGGCACTGTGAGGAATTTTATCGCCTAAAGTAACTCAAATTTTTATTTATAGCACGATATTAAATGGGCTCGTGTAGAGTGGGAAAAATGGCACGGCGGAGCCGGCTCCGTCACGGAACAGCACAGTTACGGCACGGAACGGCACAGAATGGTACGGAACAGTACGGTACGGTACGGAACGGCACGCGTGTTATTTACGTGCCGTGACTCGCGTGTCATGTGCCGTGATCATTCGCATGCCGTGTTCATCTTTTGAAATTTTGGCACGGCACAGCATGACACGTGAAAGATTTAGTCACGGCACGACACGTAGTCACGCGAGTCACGTGTAATTATGACCATTAGATATTAATTTAATGGTAAATCTTGAATAAACTAACCTAAATTATGATTAAATAGTCACGCGAGTCATGTATGGTCACGGCACGTTTAGGCACGGCGTGACTCACGTGGCGTGACCTTTCACGTGCCGTGACCACCCCTTGACATTTTGGTCACGGCACGGCACGTGAAAAATTAACTTGGTCACGGCACGGCATGAGACCAAAGTCACGGCATGTTAGTCATGGCATAGCACGTTTTTTCCACTCTAGGCTCGTGTATGGATTGTGACTAAGTCAGATTTATATGTACCGTGTCGTACTATGATTAAATTTGGAAGAATGATAATATCAGACTATACGTGATATGTCCAAACGTGATCAGTTTATCATGTCTGATCACATTTAAATATTTAATTATTATTTTCATAATTTAGGTTAGTTTATTCAAGATTCACCATTCGATTACACGTGACTTGTACAACCACGTGTCGCGCTGTGTTGTGATCAGATCTTTTGCGTGACGTGCCGTGTCAAATTTTCAAAAGATGGTCACATCACGCAAATAGTCACGACACAGGACACGCGAGTCACTGCACGTGATCCAAGGGCGGACCCACCTTGAGCCAGAGGGGCAACTGCCCCTCCTGGATTTTGAAATTAAGTGGAAAAAAAACAGAATCGGTACCACTTTGCTCCTCTCTGGAAATTGTTTTGCCACTCCCTGGAGCTGGAAAGCCCGTCAGATCAGTTCAAAAGCACTATTAATGAGAAATTTTATTGTTTCTATAGAAATTTTATAGAAATTTACGGGTCCGGACCAACTTTGTTGTTTTTTAATATGTAAAATGATATTATTTTGTTGTTTTTATTATGTAAGAGTATATTATTTTTTATTGTTTTTTATTATATTGATTGTTTTTAATTTAGTACCTGATTATTTAATAGGTTTGAACCCGATAAGCTATTTACACCCGATTCCTGCCTCTCTCTAGCAGAAATTCTACATCCGCCCCTGACGTGATCGGCACATATGTCGTGTTATGTCGTGACGTATCCGGTCACGTCGTGAGTTTTTTAGATTCCTAGGCTCGTGGATTCCATCTTATACCAGATTAGTCTAAATTTTGATCGGACAGTTTGAATTTTAAACTCAAAATTTAAATTATACCCAGCTCGGCTGGGTTTTGATAAAAATATCCAAACCGGCCATTTAATGGCCGGTACCTATTTTAATCAGAGGCGAGGCTACATGGAGACAGGAGTAGGCACTTGCCTACGCCTGGAATTTTTTTTTTTATGGACCGGACTTAGTTATTGGGTTGCCTACCCCAGCCAGAGCCCAAAGCCCATAGGCCATAACCCAGCTGAATAAAAAAAAATATGGGCCACTAGAGGCTAGAGCCAGAGGCCCAGTCACCCAGAGCGACGCGTCGCAAAGAAAAGAAAGAAAAAAAAAAAGAACGACCCTCCGCCAGAGCAAGCTGCCAGAGGAGATTCATTCTACGCGACGCGAGAAAAGAAAAAAAAACAAAAAGAACGACGATCTCGCTGGCCGCGCGGTGCCTGCGCGAAGAAGAAAGGGAAGTAGCTGAGTAGGGACCGTCGTCTCCGGCTCTCCGCGGCTCCGCCACTGTGCCCGCCTGACGCCTGTACGGTTGTAAATTGCTTGAATAGGTTTGAACTTTGATAGTTTGATTGAATTATTGAATAGGTTTGAACTTCGGTAAATTGCTTGAATAGATTGAATAAAGATAGGTTGGTTCAATTAGCTCGATTCTATCCCTCTGATTTCAACCAATATAAATTTGTTGTCCTAGATGGTCAATTGGAGAATTATCGCATGGATATGCGAGGTGATGATGATTTTTTAGAGTTAGATGGCATACTTGAACTTTCTCAAAAAATGGTGGAAAAGAGGAGGCACATTGTTTATCCGTTAGTTTACAAATTAGTGAAATTAGCATTGATATTGCTAGTGGCTACAGCTAGTGTTGAAAGGGTATTTTCGGCGATGAATTATGTGAAAAACTGAGTAAGAAATTCAATAGGAGATCAATTCTTAAATGATTGTTTGGTCACTTATGTTGAGAATGAGTTGTTTGATGAGGTAGATGATGAACGAATTATGCAACAATTTCAAAATATGAAGAACTGTCGAACAATGCTTCCTCCATTGACTTGATTTTGTAGCATTAATATATTTCTTGTTTTTTTATATGTAAAAGAATATTTGTTATAAACCTTTGACTTAGTTGAAACCTTTGATATATTTCTTGCTATTTTTTTGAATTATGTCTTGAATCTGAACCCGAACCCGAACCCGTTAATTTATTTAAATCCGAATCCGATTTTTGCCTACCCCTAGCTCAAATCCTATCCTCGCCACTGATTTTAATCCATTATCATCTATTTAATGGCCGGCACCCCTTTTTCTCATTTGTACTAAACTTTTATTGGAATGCAAAGTGTCTAAGGGCTTCCAACCAAAAAAACTCTTTTATGCGCTCTTAATAAAAAACACACACACACTTGTTCACTGTTTTGGTCAGCTAACAATTGGAAATTCAATGCTTTGCCAACTACAAGGGAAATAATTGTATACAATAAAAACGCAGAATGACAGCTTCTGTCAGTTTCTCAAAAAGAAAAAAGAAAAAAGTAGAAAGAAGTTTAATATATCTAAGGGTTAAAAAAAAAAAAAATCTGAGAAAGTCACTAATATAATTTCAAAAAAAAAATATTAGAAACCAAAATTTAAAACACAACCCACATTTATTGCTAAATTACCAACACATCGATAGCTACATAAAACATACACAACAAAGAGAATTTCTCGCTTTGTTTATCTCATTTCACTACAATCACCTATGTACCGAGAGAACTAGGTGGCTCTCTCTGGGGTGTAAATTTACTATACCATTCCCAGTTGAAGTTTTGAACTATCAAAACTAGAAACCCCTAAAAATTATCGGAGGGCATTGATAAAAGCAAGCAGCGAATTCACGTCCCGCTGCTCTGACGGGTACTTGATCGGTCTCGATGCATGCTTTGGGAAGAAAATAATTGTTGGGAAGCTCCTGAGTTGGAGCTCATTCTGTGCAAACGGCTTCTGGTCACCATCTGCACGAAATTTGCCGACCTTCACGCCAGAGCCTGATAATACATCGGCCAACTCCACATATGATGCTTCCATTCCCTACAATTATAACAGATTTTAAGTACTCTGGGTTAACTGTAACAGAGGAGCCGAGGAGGCATACTGGTAATAAAGGAAAAAAAAAAGTGACTTTTACCTGGCAAAATGGGCACCAGGGAGCATATAATACAACAATCCAAGGCTCGGCACGATTCTCTAGCTTCAACAAATTCTCAATCCCAGATCGGCTAAGGTTGACAATGTTCTTTGTCTCAAATATATCTGCTGTGCCATTAAGTGTCGACACTGAGCCGTTAGTACCAGCTTTCTCTGCCTCGTCTTGTGAGATGTTTCCTTTGTGGAGGCCACACTCCTTTGCCTTGGCATCCTCCCACCACCACCTCCCTTCTCTCTCGTGCTGTCCCGGAAGGACCGGTCTCGTGCACGGTTGACAACCAATAGAAACATAACCCTAAAATTCGAGTGGATGTAAATAGTTAAATCAATGTCGAATTAAATTTGCCTTTTTTTGTTACTAGTAGAAATTGTATATGTGCAAAATTTTCACCTTAGAGTGAAGCGAGTTAACAGGAACATCCATGGTGCGAAGAAAGTTCCAAATATCCTTCCCGTCAACATTCGCTACCGGGTTCCACTTGATCAAGCTTCCTGCACCTCCACCTATTCCTTCGAACGATGGATCCACCTTTAAAATTACTTTCATGTCAATGAAGTGTGTTTTAAATAAAATGTAATTGCTTTGCAAATTAAGAAAGTTCCAAATGTAATTGCTTTCATGTCAATTTCGGACATCGCTGATTTTGTATATAAAAAATTGTGACAGGTAAAATGGTTTTACACATACCTGAACAACAGGGATGCTTGCACGGGTCCCGGGTGACTGATCCTTCCTCTGGCCAGTAATCCAAGCCTGAAGCCCTTTAAGAGCCCGTCTCAACGGCCTGACCTTTCTCACCCGGCAGCACTCTTGGTGCCCATCCTCGTAAAATGAGAACAAACCCTTGGTCCTGACAAGAGCCTGAACTTCGCCGGCATCAGGGAACATGTACTCGATGCGGATGCCATAGTGCTTCTCTACTTTATCGAAGAATTCATATGTTTCTGGGTCGAGCCGGCCGGTATCTAGACTGAAGACTCTGAAGGGTCGGCCGGTTAATTTAGCGTACTCTATCAGAGCAACATCCTCAGCACCACTGTTTGAATTGAAGGAAATAGAAGGTTAGATATGAAATTTGTATTTTGAATTAGAACAGAATATATTATTTATAAAATTATAAACAAAATATAGAATAATAGACGAATTACATGAAAAAATTGAACTCTATAAGATCTAAGCGTATCACACCACATAAAATTGCCTAAAAGAACCGAAGAAAAATTTCAGTTCCTTCTATGAGATCAAAATTCCAAGACAATCCATCTATCATCCTATATTATTTTTCTAATAATTCCTGTAAATAAAAAATTCTGAAATTAGCAATTATGCCTATCAATTATTTATTCTAGGTTCTTGATTGATGTGATTATACTAGTCATGAGTTCCACTTATCAGTGGTCACCAAGTGGGGCGGAGGCATTTTTGAACTGGGTCAACTAGAGATCTATGAATTTTCTATTTTATTAACTAATTAATATAAACACGTCTAGGTGCAATGAATCCATGCCGCCTCTGAAGTGGGGCAAATATAATATGTAGCACAAGACAAGAATATACGGGAATCTACAGAGACGACCACACATTTGAGCAAAGATTTTTGTGGCCACAGTTTTGTTTGCTTACATGCAAACAAGCTGTCACCACACGTCAAGACAGCTTTCTTTACCACATATATGATGCACAACGCATTCAAATTTCAAACAGATTGGGACCATTACTCTAAAAACTAATCCAAACCACCAAAAAATAAAACTAAATTTTAAACGGATTGGAAAAGTTGAACCCAACTCCAACGATTATGATGACTAGCCTATGTACTTTCATAATGAATGTTGAATTTAGCCAAACAAAGCATCACTTTCAACTAATAAATCATTATTAAATAGCTAGATACTAGATAGATAGGTTTAACTATTCAATTGACAAATGATACCCAAAATCACCACTAAATAATAATCTAATAACAAATCAAAAATTAACCAAAATTCCTGGGACAATTAAAAATATGCTAACTTCAGTGACATTTTCCTAAAAGCTAATTAAATTCCATAAAATGGTCAGCATATAATATCAGAAGAGCTTAAAATTCCTGGCCCTGTTCGGCCGTATAATGGGAACGGGAACGGAAACTGAACTGACAAAATACTGTGCGCGTGGGATTTTTTCCACGAAGTCTGAGTGAATTTTTGTTTTCCCACGCACACAGTAAACGGCCGAACATGGCCTAACTAACTACACCTAGTGAAGATCAGTACCAGACACAGAGGATCCGACCTAGTTTAAAACACACGAAACTTCCAGCTTGTGGAACCCATGATTTATCCAAAAAAAAAAATTAAGCCTCATAAATTTCAAATTCATTCTATGATTTCCCCCAAGTATATATTAGCATAACAAACAAAAAAATATAATAATAAGACCAACACTAACAACCAAATTAATTAACGATAAATAAATAAAAAATAGAAATAACCTGAAGGCAATGGCGATTTCGTCGCCAAACATCTCAAGCGCCTTATCCATAATCTCCAATGGAGATGCATACTCCAATTGAGCAGCCAATTTCTCATAATTGACCGGTGGCAATGCCGATGCCTCCTCTACCTTCTTCTCCACTTCAGCAACAGCTCCACTTGACACGGCTGTGGGGGCCACCACCGCCTCCGCTCTCTTCCCTGGCTCCACCGCATGGAGCTGGCCCACTGTCAGCCTCCTTGTAGAATTTGATTGGGAGATGGTCGATACCAGATTTAGATGCCTCACTGCTCCAATTTGAGTTGTTGCTGGGGAAAATGAAATTATTTAGACAATGTTGAGGTAGATTTTTGAGAGAATCAAAAAGGAAATTTAACGTCTTCTTAGGGGAAAAAAACTAAAATTGGATGAAGATAATCCAATTTTGAGCTAAATTAGACACTCATCTTCGAATATTTTCATTGAAAAAGAAGGAAGAAATCTTAAGTTCTAAAGATAAAACAAAAAATATGGATTATGGTGAAGTAAATAATTACCTCTGCGATCGCGACAGACGATTGTGTGGGAAGCGATGGAAGCAGTAGCGGACGCCATGAAAATTGAAATAGGTGATTTCTATTGAGACCTCGAAAGAGTAAGAATTACAGATACAGCCTAGTAAAACTGGTGTTGCGTCTAGTTTTAGTAAAACTTCGAGTATTTTGGTTAAAATTTTGAGCGGGCGATTATATAGTGCCGAGGAAAGGGGAAGGATTTGAATTGAGACGGGATATCGACTAGGTACAAAAAGTGCACGTGTCATCTTTTCATTGGTAATTCGGGGTTCATGGCTCCTCGATAGCGCGAAGGGCGTGCGTCACAACTCGCAAGTGGTCTAGTGGAAGAACGAACACGTATCCTCTGCATTAACTCAAAAGGAAATCTTTTGAGTTAATGCATCTCGGTCGTCTGATATTAAACGGAGCCAATCCGGCTCTCTGATTTTAACAGAGGGCTCTTTAATATTAGTGCGGATCTAATTTGCGCGGATATTAAAGTATATCGGATGGTCTAGATGCATTAACTCAAAGATTTCCTTTTGAGTTAATGCAGAGGATACCAATTCGTGGAAGAACACGGCACGTGTTTGTGGTTTGGTATTATATTCTCTCACCCATGTAAAATAATATGTAACGGGTTATAATCTGGTTAAATAACCCGCTTCAGTGTTGAGTAGCTGATCGATTTTTTTTTTGTCTATTATCACTTTTAAAAAATATTTAACAATAATATTTTTATTTTTGAAATTTTGACAACAATATAACTACTTTCTAAATGTATGTATTCATAAATTATTTAGAATATATGTTCAGACGATCGAAAATGTTAAAAATTTCTTTGTAAGTATCCAAAAAGCTAACTGAACATAGACATTCCTAGTGCATGCATTTAGAATGAACTACGAACACATACGCTCAAATTTTAACCCAAATACTTGGTTTCAAATTGAACTGTGAACACAGAACACAGGCTTTTCAGTGCCTATTGTTCAAAGAAGAGGGTTAAAATGACATGCATTTCATGTCTCATTGTATCTCATATTCTATATATTTATTTTCGAAATCTAAACTGTTGATCTGAACCCCTCAACATGATCTTCATATCAAAATTTGCTCGTAGACAATTTTATATTTTTTGAAAATATTTTACTAGTTTTTAAAGATAGGTACAAAATCATTTTTTCTGGACCATCCAAAAACAATGATTTTGTACCTATTTAAAAAAATACAAAAATTGTTCTCCAAGTAAATTTAATATGAATATCATATTGAGCGGTTCAGATCAACAATTTGAATTTTGAAAACAAAAATATAAGATATGAGACACACTGAGGCATGAAAAAGAATGATGCATTTGAACCCTCCTCTTTATTCAAATTGCTTGTTTTTGCATTTTCAAAAAAAAAATTCACTGATTTATCATAATGACTTTGGGAATTACCAAATATTGGGAGTTCAAATAGCATTTTTGTAATATCTCGAAAGCAATGAATGAGTTATTTGACATTTTTTATTTTAAACGATGGAACTAAAAGTATTGACACAGAAAATCCAAATAAAGAAACCTGTGATTGTGATTGGATTGGGACCATGCATTGCAATAAATATATAAATTATGAGCAGAGAAAGAGAAACCAAAAGCAATTTCGAATTTCGGCCATCTTTGACCACACTCGTGTCATTTCATTTAGGAAGATTCCGATATCAAACGTCGCCTTTTGAAAAAGAGGGCCCACAAGACCTTTCAAATTCAATTTATCACAGAGAGGTCTTAATATTTTACAATATTTTTCATATAATGTGTTGACTGTAGGCACTATACATTTTGAAAACGATGTGCACTTCACACAAGATGCCCCCACCAACTATCTCTTATTTTATTTGGTGATTAGATTCCCTACCGTGGCCGCATGAAATTTTAACAGTGACTTGTCGCAATCTAATTTGAAGGTAAAATATATATATATATTTTGGCGGAGAGAAAGAGAGCAAGTTATAAATGACACTAGAAGAAGATTCGGCTGCCTAGCTAATTAGTGGTGCGTGCTGGCTAGCTTTTTCGCCCAAACTTTTATTCATAGTAAATAGGATAAAAATATATTAAAAATGAAAAAGGTTCTATATTATTTTTAAAACTAAGAAGGTAATAATTTGAGAGTGAGTCTATGGTACTATGCATAGCACATATTGGTCCGTACTACGGATTAATATTTTCGTTTTCAAAATCCTAACGGTCAATCCGAACCGTTCAACATGATTTCCATATGAGAATATACTTGTGGACTAAATTTTTTATTTTTTAGAATTTTTTTACTATTTTTTTAGATAGGTAGAAAATCACTGTTTTTGGATGGTCCGGAATTTCCAGATCGAGTGATTTTTTACCTATCTTAAAATATAGTAAAACAATTTGAAAAAATATAAATTTAGTCTGCAAATACATATTCATGTGGAGATCACGTTGAACTGTTCGGATCGACCATTAGAATTTTCAAAATGAAAATATGACTCCGTAGTACGGACTAATCCGTGCTATGCATAGTACCATAGACTCACTCATAATTTGATATGGCGTTTCGGTGGGATGTCATATTAAACATAAACTTCTGCAAAAATAAAAATAAAAATAAAAATGAATAGTGGGACGTCATAATAAACTATTTCCATTGAAAAAAAAAGATGTCATTCAAAACTATTTATCAAAATTGCTTATATTTTTCCACATTTTTGCAACTTATATATGTCAGTAAATTATGTTATAATCAGATTTAATTTGTCTAATCTAAATAAAAAACATATTTTAGATAAACAACACGTAAATGGTCACATCACGTTAGTCACGCCGTTACCACACGTGACGTGTCCAAACGTGATCAGGTCACATTTAACTTTTTTTTCATAATTCAAGTTAGTTTATTCAAAATTCACCATTCAATCAAGACTAATGGTCATATTTACACGTGGCTTGTGTGATCACATGACGTGACCAAATATTTCGCATGACGTGTCGTGCCTAATTTTCAGATAGTTACGTTACGTGACTGGTCAAGACATATGTGATGTGCTAGATTCGGTCACGCCATGACTTTTTTAGATCACAACTAATGAACCCGCAACACGACTTTTTGACGGAGGTTTATATTTTGTATACGCCATACCAAATTATTGCATTTCTATCTTTAAAAATAACATAGAAGTTTTCTTATTTTTTAAATTTTTTCTATTTACCATGAATAAAAAGTTCGGGCTTTTACGTGACAGTGATGGGAAGCTAAAATTAATAGACCGAGAAATATTTTCAATCAAATTATTGCGCACTTATTGGGGATGGAATAATTTCACTTGTCAACGTAGCTGCAAAAAGCAAAATACTCAGATATTCATTAATATGTGGATCAATTCCACATATTGATGAGAGAATTAATTCAGAGAATGAAAATAAGAGCATCTACATCTCTGAAACTATCAGAGTTTCTAATCTGATATGGCAGTTTCTAGACCAGTTTTAGGGATGTAGACCAATTTCTTATTTAGCAACTGTGCTCAATAATTTCTTAATAAGAAATCGTTTATAAACTGTGAGTTGGCAAAATGATTGGCTGATGTTCGCTGAAATTTTTATTTTATTTTATTTTATTGTTGATGTGGTATTTTAGAAACTCTAAGATTAGTTTCAGGGATGTGAACCCTTAGAAACTCCATAGCCTATAATTTCTAAAAATTAGTTAATAGTTACTTAGAAACTCTAAGAGTTTTAGGAACGTAGATGCTCTAAAAAAGCACATATTTTTTAAAATATTACTAACTATTGGCGCTTCATGGTTAAACAATATTCAATCAAGAATTGCAATGCTTTGACAAATATTTTTTTAAGCCCGTACCACTACTTCATACTGAAATTTGCAGAAGTATATTTATGCAGAGTATTTTTTTTTAATGTTCGAAACATCGATCTAAGTAGCTCAATAAATTGGTTATATAATAAACATATAGAATACAATTTTTTACTATTTTTAGAATTTTTTAACTATTTTTATGATTTTTGAAATATGATCTCTTTTGGCTTAAAAATACTTTTATTTTTAGGTCAAAAAAGTCAATCTTTCAAAAATCATAAAAAATAGTTAAAAATTTTCAAAAATAGTAAAAAGCAGTATTCTACATATTTATTATATAACCAATTTATTGAGCTATTTAGTTTGATGTTTCGAACATTAAACGGCTAAATTTGTCCCGTATGCACTTCGGTCGAAGTGCTTCCGGAAGTAATTTAGCCGAACTCTCTCTATATATATATAACAAACATCATATTTGAGGCTGAAGGTATACAGGATAAATATTGAAACATAAATATTGAAACAGATAACAAGAGTAAGCAATAAAAAGCATTTTAATGTAGCATTCAAGCATTATCATATCAAGCTATACATTCCAGACACCACGCAATACTCTTTCTATACCAAAATATAACTATTCCTCTCTACACCAAAATATTAATATCCCTTTCTATGCAAAATATAACTACCCTTTAATATACCAAATATTTTATTCTATACCCAAATAAACACTATATAGAATAGTATCAACACTGTCATCTTCATGTTCCTTGGAAGCTTGTGCTCAATTCTCAAGTAAAATTACATCCTTCTTTTTCTACATACATATTTAAGAAGCATTAAATAAACCGTGATTTTTATTTTTACCCAAAAAAAAAATATTTTAATATAAATAACCAAGTTTTTAAAAGAATTTTATTTCTACCCAAACCGCATATATTATTTGCGGTTTGAATTAACAATTCAGACCGCACAGAATATATGCGGCTCGAATTGTTAATTCAAACCGCACAGAATATATGCGGTTTGAATCTCTTGTTTTTTTTTAAAACTATAACTACGGAGGAGAGCTCTGTAGAAGAGAGAGGAGCTCTGAAGGAAGAGGAGAGGAGCTCTGAAGGAAGGAGGAGGAGACGGAGAAGTCTGTCAAATCAGATAATTTTTTTTTTACATACGTATTTACTGTTAATTACTGTTTATTTACTGTTTACTGTTAATTACTGTTCACATACGTATTTTTTTGGAGATTAATTACTCCAAAAATTAATTACTGTTCACATACGTATTTACTGTTCATTAATGTTTATTTACTGTTCATGTACTGTGTATGTACGTATTTACTGTTCAATATTGTTCATATACGACTATTCACAACTGTTCACAATTGAAATCAGTAAACTGACCAAATATTTGTCATTTATGAATGTAGTTTATTGGCCATGTCTATTGCAATTTCAATACATTTTGGAGGAAAGTTCATAACTGACCATATGGAGTACGTTACTCCAAACCTGCAGCAAATACGTATTGGGTTGATGAAAATTTCTCATTTGAGCAGTTGCAATCGCTTATTTATGAAGCGAGCGGCTACAATAGGAATCGTTGGGATTTACAAATTCAGGCCCGAATGGTCCACGCAGGAAAGTATGTCAAAATCACATTGGGAGATAACGGGGCATTGAGAGGTCTAATAGCGCAGGTTTTGAGGTCTGGCGAATCATTATTGGAAGTTTTTGCACGCAGAATTCGCGAAGAGTCAGGGGCCGGAAGTTCAGGCCAAAATTCGGTTGCACAAAATTATCAAGAAGATAATGAACCACACACTCCTTTTATCGTAATGCCTGTACCAGAACCGGAACCAGAAATATACAATAATTCACCCCAATCTCCACCTTTTGTCCCACCACGAGTACAATCTCCACCTTTTATCCCACCTATATCCGTGTATGAAGGTCCTTCATCCTTACCTGGGCCTGAACCAAATCCTCACCCCAGACCGCCACCAGTACAGGAAGATCCAAACGAGTCGGAATTTGAATTTATGAACGAGGTACCGGAGGAGAATCTGCAAACTGGGGATGAATTGGGGGAAGGAGACTGTGACATTAATGATGAAGGAGATGAAGAAGATGAAGAAGAATACACACAGCCCACTGTGAGGCAAAATAGAGAGAATATGCCGTTAAGTGGTCGTTCTGAGACTCACCCTTTTGTAAACTTCAATGACACATCTGCTTTTCGAGAAGCAGATGTTTCTTACTATGGTCGTCGGGTTGAATACAAGAGTGAGCTCGCAAAAGGCCAATACTTCGTAAGTAAAAAGCAACTGACGAAAAAGATCAGAGAGTACCATGTTGACAAGAACAAGGAGACATATACGAAGAGAAGTGACACATCCCGGCTGGAAATTAGATGCAGCACTCCGGGTTGTCGTTTCAAACTGAAGGCAAGAGCAACAAATGCTGGAGATATATGGATGATAACTGAGCAAGACACGCCTCACACATGCGAATCTGAGTACACCAGGACGGACCATGAACAACTCACGGCATCAATTATCGCAGATATCATCGAGAGCAGCATTAAGGAAGACCCCACTATGAGCATCCGGAGTGTGGCACACTGCGTGAGGGTTAGGTTTGGCAGTATAACCCCGAAGTACAACAAACTTTGGAGAGGTCGTGAGATTGCAGTAGCCCGGCAATTTGGGAGTTGGGAAGAGTCGTACAATTTTATGAAACTATTGCTTATCGGGATATGTTACACGAATCCCGGCTCAAAATACCAATTTCTAACAAGTCCGAGCATCGATAAAAATACAGGACTGGTCAAACAAGGTGTTCAGGAATTCAGGGCCGTGGCATGGGCTTACGGACCATGCATTACCGTATTTGATTACTTAAGACCGGTGATCAGTATAGATGCAGCCTTCCTTTCTGGACGGTATGAGGGCAGACTTTTGATGGCTTGCGCCTATGATGCCGATAACCAATTGCTGCCTCTAACATTTGCAATTGTACATACGGAGAATGAAGAGAATTGAGGTTTTTTCTTACAATGGCTTAGGATTAATGTGATTCGTGTTAATAGATTCGTATGTGTTATATCGGACCAACACAAGGGTATCAAAGCTGCATTGAAACCTGAATACGGATGGGATAGGGATAATTTTGTGCACAGGTATTGTATCCAACATGTTGCAGATAACCTGGTCCAGGCGTGTGGGAGGGACAAATGGTACGGAACTAGGTTCAAACAAGGAGCCAGGAAGAAGAAGCCAAGAAAGCTGAAAGAGATGTTCGAAGATTTTTGCTCGGTATGTCTAATATTGTCTAATTTATATCATATTTGTTTCTTTTAGATGCATTTTTGTTCGAAGATTTTTGCTCGGTATGTCCCCTCAGTGTATAACTCATGGTACGGAGTCCAGATCACCTGCATCTCACCCAGACTCTGAATCTGAGATCGGACCAACCTGATACCTATTGGCTTTCCGTGAGGGTTGTCCTTGTACAAGTGATGTCCGTACCATTTCATGCCAAATGCCGGTCGATTTCCATTATCGGGCTCTCCCCATGGATCCTCGTTCGGCTGAGATACCCCCACCGGTAGCCGTGACCACGACCAATGCTGCAGAAGCAGTATTGGCCCGTAGATTTGCTTAGTTTTCCGCTATATTTTGAAGAATACTAGCCGTCAGGGATAAGTTAAATAATTAAAATAAGACAACAAGTGCATAACAAGGTAGAAAATTAAAATAAGACATAAATAGCATACTGACCTTGCAACCGTGGCACAAGTTGGAGTAGAGATGTGCTAGGACAGCCCCACCCAAGTTGTACCTGCCGCTCGACGGCTGAAGGTCTCGCAGCAGCTCTAGATACATCATCGGGATGGTATCACCATTTGAATCAGCAAACATGACAGAACCAAAAAAAGCTATATATCAAGCAATTTCCATCAATTTTCAAGTCTATATATCATTCTATCAATTTTATTATAAAAAAAACTGATTCAAATGGTTAGATTTTTTTGGTTAGATTATAAAAAAACTAATTCAAACCCCACAGTTTTGGTTAGATTTTTTTTTTATAATAAAATTGATAGAATGATATATAGACTTGAAAATTTATTGAAATTGCTTGATATATAGCTTTTTTTGGTTCTGTCATGTTTGCTGATTCAAATGGTTTTACCATCCCGATGATGTATCTAGAGCTGCTGCGAGACCTTCAGCCGTCGAGCGACAGGTACAACTTGGGTGGGACTGTCCTAACACATCTCTACTCCAACTTGTGCCACGGTTGCAAGGTCAGTATGTTATTTATGTCTTATTTTAATTATCTACCTTGTCATGCACTTATTGTCTTATTTTAATTATTTAACTTATCCCTGACGGCTAGTATTCTTCAAAATATAGCGGAAAACTAAGCAAATTTACGGGCCAATACTGCTTCTGCAGCATTGGTCGTGGTCACGGCTACCGGTGGGGGTACCTCAGCCGAACGAGAATCCATGGGGAGAGCCCGATAATGGAAATCGACCGGCATTTGGCATGAAATAGTACGGACATCACTTGTACAAGGACAACCCTCACGGAAAGCCAATAGGTATCAGGTTGGTCCGATCTCAGATTCAGAGTCTGGGTGAGACGCAGGTGATCTGGACTCCGTACCATGAGCTATACACTGAGGGGACATACCGAGCAAAAATCTTCGAACAAAAATGCATCTAAAAGAAACAAATATGATATAAATTAGACAATATTAGACATACCGAGCAAAAATCTTCGAACATCTCTTTCAGCCTTCTTGGCTTCTTCTTCCTGGCTCCTTGTTTGAACCTAGTTCCATACCATTTGTCCCTCCCACACGCCTGGACCAAGTTATCTGCAACATGTTGGATACAATACCTGTGCACAAAATTATCCCTATCGCATCCGTATTCAGGTTTCAATGCAGCTTTGATACCCTTGTGTTGGTCCGATATAACACATACGAATCTATTAACACGAATCACATTAATCCTAAGCCATTGTAAGAAAAACCCCAATTCTCTTCATTCTCCGTATGTACAATTGCAAATGTTAGAGGCAGCAATTGGTTATCGGCATCATAGGCGCAAGCCATCAAAAGTCTGCCCTCATACCGTCCAGAAAGGAAGGCTGCATCTATACTGATCACCGGTCTTAAGTAATCAAATGCGGTAATGCATGGTTCGTAAGCCCATGCCACGGCCCTGAATTCCTGAACACCTTGTTTGACCAGTCCTGTATTTTTATCGATGCTCGGACTTGTTAGAAATTGGTATTTTGAGCCGGGATTCGTGTAACATATCCCGATAAGCAATAGTTTCATAAAATTGTACGGCTCTTCCCAACTCCCAAATTGCCGGGCTACTGCAATCTCACGACCTCTCCAAAGTTTGTTGTACTTCGGGGTTATACTGCCAAACCTAACCCTCACGCAGTGTGCCACACTCCGGATGCTCATAGTGGGGTCTTCCTTAATGCTGCTCTCGATGATATCTGCGATAATTGATGTCGTGAGTTGTTCATGGTCCGTCCTGGTGTACTCAGATTCGCATGTGTGAGGCGTGTCTTGCTCAGTTATCATCCATATATCTCCAGCATTTGTTGCTCTTGCCTTCAGTTTGAAACGACAACCCGGAGTGCTGCATCTAATTTCCAGCCGGGTTGTGTCACTTCTCTTCGTATATGTCTCCTTGTTCTTGTCAACATGGTACTCTCTGATCTTTTTCGTCAGTTGCTTTTTACTTACGAAGTATTGGCCTTTTGCGAGCTCACTCTTGTATTCAACCCGACGACCATAGTAAGAAACATCTGCTTCTCGAAAAGCAGATGTGTCATTGAAGTTTACAAAAGGGTGAGTCTCAGAACGGCCACTTAACGGCATATTCTCTCTATTTTGCCTCACAGTGGGCTGTGGGTATTCTTCTTCATCTTCTTCATCTCCTTCATCATTAATGTCACAGTCTCCTTCCCCCAATTCATCCCCAGTTTGCAGATTCTCCTCCGGTACCTCGTTCATAAATTCAAACGACTCGTTTGGATCTTCCTGTACTGGTGGCGGTCTGGGGTGAGGATTTGGTTCAGGCCCAGGTAAGGATGAATGACCTTCATACATGGATATAGGTGGGATAAAAGGTGGAGATTGTACTCGTGGTGGGACAAAAGGTGGAGATTGGGGTGAATTATTGTATATTTCTGGTTCCGGTTCTGGTACAGGCATTACAATAAAAGGAGTGTGTGGTTCATTATCTTCTTGATAATTTTGTGCAACCGAATTTTGACCTGAACTTCTGGCCTCTGACTCTTCGCGAATTCTGCGTGCAAAAACTTCCAATAATGATTCGCCAGACCTCAAAACCTGCGCTATTAGACCTCTCAATGCCCCGTTATCTCCCAATGTGATTTTGACATACTTTCCTGCGTGGACCATTCGGGCCTGAATTTGTAAATCCCAACGATTCCTATTGTAGCCGCTCGCTTCATAAATAAGCGATTGCAACTGCTCAAATGAGAAATTTTCATCAACCCAATACGTATTTGCTGCAGGTTTGGAGTAACGTACTCCATACTGGTCAGTTATGAACTTTCCTCCAAAATGTATTGAAATTGCAATAGACATGGCCAATAAACTACATTCATAAATGACAAATATTTGGTCAGTTTACTGATTTCAATTGTGAACAGTTGTGAATAGTCGTATATGAACAATATTGAACAGTAAATACGTACATACACAGTACATGAACAGTAAATAAACATTAATGAACAGTAAATACGTATGTGAACAGTAATGAACAGTAAACAGTAAATAAACAGTAAATACGTATGTAAAAAAAATTATCTGTTTTGACAGACTTCTCCGTCTCCTCCTCCTTCCTTCAGAGCTCCTCTCATCTCCTCTTCCTCTTCTACAGAGCTCTCCCCTGTAGTTATAGTTTAAAAAAAAAACAAGAGATTCAAACCGCATATATTCTGCGCGGTTTGAATTAACAATTCAAGCCGCATATATTCTGTGCTGTCTGAATTGTTAATTCAAACCGCAAATAATATATGCGGTTTGGGTAGAAATAAAATTCTTTTAAAAATCTGGTTATTTATATTAAAATATTTTTTTTTTTTTGGGTAAAAATAAAAATCACGGTTAAATAAACATAGAAAATATTGGGATCGCATGTCGTGACCTTCTTTTGCTGCTTGGAGACGAGTAAAATCCATCCCAACATGAGGCTCAAAACCTGCCTCTTCTGCGGCCTCTTCACTCGTCAGTTTAATTACCTCTTGTCTATTTCACTGTAGATTAAATCATAATATTTTATATTACTAATTTAGCACAGAAATTTCAGCACCGAATTGGTACGACCATGAGAGATTTTCAAACACACTTCTTAATTGAAATTAGATGACAATTATAAATGTGAGAGAATTGATAGTTTGGGACAACCATCTTGAAGTACCTAAACACAACAAATAACACTTAATTTACGCATAAACTCTGAAGTACAATATGACCTTTCAGATTCAAGTTCGAGTCTGAAGGAAAGGTAAACTCTAATTTTGAGCATCAAATTTGATGAAATGAAATATAATCCACAGATTCTGAAAGAGTGAATGTCACCTTTGATTTCTTTCAGGCATCTGTTGTGATAGCAGGTTTTTGTTTTGCACTGTCTCTTCTCTTGTTCTTTGGACTAACATTACTTTGGGCCTAGAACAATTATTTTTAAGGAATTTTCTTGAAAAAAATTGAGAAAAAAGTAACAAATGAAGAAAATTTTGGGGAAAGCATGATTCCCGCTGTTTAAAATTTAGGCCAATATTGACATGTTGAATAAGGGCTTAATTTAGGGGTTTAAACCTCAAATTTATGGTTAGACCTAATTTTACTTGTAACAGTCTTGAGCAATTAAACCAGAAAAAGACCTTACCTGGATACGGATGGGAGGAGGCGAGATGGTAGGTACTGGCGCGCGAATCCTTCAGAGAGACAATAGTGGATGTAGGGTAGCGCCTGACGCGAGAAGGAGATGAGCATGAGAGAAGAAGCGGGGCGGTGCAAGGGACGGTCTTGGTGAGAGAGACGACTCTGAGAGCAAAACCCCTCTAGCGGGCTCGTGGGACAGTGGTGGAGTCGCGAGATGGTCTGAGCATGAGAGAAAGAGAGATGGAGGAGAGAGGATTTTGGCTTCAGAGTACGGAGTGGGAGGAGAGGACTCGATTCGTAGGAGGAGATGAGCACGACGAGAGGATTTTGGCTAACAGAGCGCTCCGTTAACCAATTTCTTTGATAATTCACAGCGCACATCCTTAATGCAAATAGACGGTTTATAAAATGGCAGCACTTGAACTGAAACAGTGTTGTAAATAACGGTATACGCTACCGTCAAGCGATTAATCGAGATTATACGGCTAATTAATTATTTTCATTAAAATTATGTGTATATATTCATAATTTAGTAAAAATAATTTATTTAACTCATCAAACTTATCAAATAAACTTAATTTAACTTAGTTTTATTATTATAACATGACACTAGACTTATTTCTTCTTAACAACACATACACATTTTACATTTGTGAGTAACACATTTATTTAATGAAAAAAAAAATTTGAAAATTAAGCCTTTTCAAATATTAATAATATATTATTTGAAAGAAATGAACATTCCAACATAAAATTACTAAATTTAGTTAATAATAACAACTTAATTTTATATATGAACATGTCGTACTAATTAAAAAAATTACATCAGTAAGTAAGAAAAACATATGCTATATAAATAATAGAAGAATTAATCAATTTCAAAATAATTAAGAAGGAAATACATATATAAAAAATATTGCATGTATATCCGAGTACAAATAAAACTATAATACAGTATCATACACAATCACAGAAAAAAAACAACGTGAAAATAAATATTCACTGGAATAAATGGAAATAAATGGACGATTAAAAATAAACGGAATAATCGGTCGATTAATCGGAAAAATCCGTTAATAGACCTCCGATTAGTGTATTCGTAAAGGTTTGACCACCGTTAACGATTAAACGGGCGTTTAATCAGCAGTTAAGGCTGTTTTTTACAACACTGAACTGAAATGCTGCTAAAATTATATTAGCCGGACTCTCTCTATATATATATATACATATACATATATATAATATTGAAAATGTTGATCTTGAACTTTTTCATAAGTGATTTGTGCAAGTATATATATATATGGGCTATTGTGCTTTGCAAAGTAAAACCCCCTCTTTTACTTCGGGTCATATTTTCATTTTTGAAAATCCAAACAACCGATCCGAACCGTTCAACATGTTCTAAATATTGAAATGTGCTTGCAAACTAAATTTTACATTTTTTGGATTTTTTTTACTATTTATTAAGCCACTTTGAAAATCGCTGATCCACTGTGAACAGTAAAAAACAGTAAAATTTTCTGGACCACCGGATCAGCGATTTTCAAAGTGGCTTAATAAATAGTAAAAAAATTCAAAAAAATGTAAAATTTTGTCTGCAAGCACATTTCAATATTTATAACATGTTGAACGGTTCGGATCGGTTGTTTGAATTTTCAAATTGCAAAAAATGACCCAAAGTAAAGAGGAGGTTTTACTTTGCAAAGCACAATAGCCCATCTCTCTCTATATATATATATGTTTTCTAGATTATTAAAAACTATAAAGAGACCGTCTATAAGTGTCCTTTATTTACAATTTGAAGTATTCAACTTTTCTTCAATGCATTACTTTTAATAAAAAAAAATGTTAAAATTAATTTTACCCTTTCATTAATTAAGGACAGTTAAGAGAAACAAAATTATTTAGTTTTGACTTCTTTTAACAAATCTTCTAAATTGGATTGTATCATTGGGATATATAATTGAGAACATTTTTTGGGCCTGCCCGAATTGGCCCATATTCTCTCTGTTGATTCGATATGTTAAATCCTCAAATATATATATTGTGGCAAATTCTTCTATGGACATAAGGACCTATTTGTAAAATGAGCATATTTTCAAAGTTCAAACAGTTGATCCGACCGTTCAACATTATCTCCATATTAAAATGTACTTGGAGGTCAAATTTTACATTTTTTTTTAATTTCTTTACTATTTATTAAGTATTTTACAAAACTAGTCAAATTCAAACCATTGAATTTTGTACCCATCTTAATAAATAGTAAAAAAAATTTTAAAAATGTAAAATTTGACCTCCAAGTACATTTTAATATGGAGATAATGTTGAACGGTCGGATCGACTGTTTGAACTTTGAAAATGAAAATATGCTCATTTTACAAATAGGTCCTTATGTCCATAGAAGCATCCCTATATATTGTATTAATGTATAGATATTCTTTTTATGAAACTACTTTAAATCCTCAACCGTAAACTTTTAAATTCGAAACAATAGCCGAAGATATGAAGCCACCATGTTTAGTTAAGAACAAAGTTTATTAATTCTAGTCAACAATTCAAATATGAAAATTAACATTAATTTCAAACAGTTCTGTTTCCCATACCCTGTTACTGGTATCCAAAAATGCAATATTCTCCATGAATTTCACAACCTTACCAGTATAAAGAAGAAAAAGAGCAATTTTTATTCCTTTAGCAAAATAAAAAAAGGCCATCAAATCATGTCCACCAAGGCATGTTTTTTAGTTATATGTGCCATCTAACTCTAAGCATTGAATTATATAATATGATTATTCATTCGCAGGCAGAGATCATTGCTGGAAAGACAGTTCTACTGAGAAGTTTTAAATTTAGTCAGACAGAGAACACGAGAGATAGTAGACTATTTCGATGACCTGACTCTAACATGCCACTTCATCTTCATGTTTCTCATTGCTCAATAGCCCTCGCCAGAATCTCAGCGTGCGCATTGCTCTCGAGTCTCGCCCTTGTCGCATCCCCCTTACTATAGAATTCGTGTCACCTAAGGTAACAGAATATTTCTGTTTGGATCTGGACCGTCCAATCAGAATCTGCACGACTATTAAAGCGGCCCCGTGATCCAAACAGAAATATTCTGTTACCTCAGAGGATATGGATTCCTTACTGTATCATTACCTCACCAGTAACAGTGCAAATATGCCCCTATTCATTCTCACAATCAATCAGCCTCTTTCTCTCCAACACTGCCTATTTGGGACACTATCATTGCTTTGCAATTGCTGATTGCTCTTTACAATTAATGGTTGGTTCAGATTATAAATGCACGGAACAGTAGAAAAATGTACATAAGCAATGTCGAGGTGTGGTTTGCTCTGATAATTGTGGGACTAATCAGTTTTGGCATGGAATTTATTGGGTATAATAGCAAGTCAGTGAGCTTCCTTCTCGGGCTGGCTTAATTTCCCTAGGAGAGGTCCAAAAGTTATATATCTAAAAATTGCAAATTGGGGTCCCTTGTCTCATTTGGGTTGGCTACAAGATTTTGGATCTTTAAGCTATATATCTAAAAATTTGATTGGGTTGGCTACAGTGCAAATTTAATTCTGCTATTTAACCAATGTGCAAGGAGCTTTCTGAAAAAATATGATTAGCTTGGTTGTAGATGCTACTCTTTCACAGTTTCACTAAAGAATTTTTGTACAGAGTATCAATACAACAATACGATACGTATCGAATACGGGGACATAAATAATGATCATATATTCATATGGTTGTTGTTTGATGATTTTTTTTACAATAATAATATTACCGTGTCTATACATCTACCATGATAATTAATTAAGAATAATAAAAAAGAAAACATTTTATTTTCTCCCACTTTTAAGTATTTGGACAGAGATTTCAACGATTTCTCGATTTAAATATGTAACTAATTATATTTAGCTTTTTGGATGTTGTCCTTAGTTTATCAATTAAAATTTAATTGTATAATTAATTTAAAAAAAATGATGGATTGAAACAAATTATCAATTGACTGAATAGACCCCTCCATCACTTAAGTATTGGGTAAATGTGGTAATTATGTAAAATGCTTGGAGTCATTATTGACGGATATAAAATATTCTGTATAATTTGTGCAAGTTCGGAAAAAAAAAAAAAGGGTGCTATAAACTTGTATGTTATAACCATGTTAAAATAAAAATCAGATGACTCTGCCAAACAATAATAACCGACATTTTTATTAATATCCAAAGTTAATTACAAATTAATTATTATACCCACGATTTCCGACTTTCGCCAAAAATGTCCAAACCGGTCACAAAATGGCCGGTTTCCTCTCACCAGAAGCCGGCCATTTTATGGCCGGTTTTCTATTTTTATTTTTTAGAAACACTATGAAGAGCAAGATAATGAAATCTAACACTGAAAATTCGAATTTTTTGTTTAAATTATTTGTTAGATTACTTCTTTCGATATATAATTAGCATATTTATACTAAAATACGCTAAATTACTTGAAATTATGTTGAATTACACTACATTAACTTAAATTACACTAAATTACATTACATTACGCTAAAATACGGTAAATTACGCCAAATTACATATGAATATGGACGATATCTTTACTGAAAAGGCGAAAAACGACGACGAAACTTCAAACGGTCATAAAACGGCGCTCGAGTGTCCGATTTCAGCAAATGACCACTTTTCAAAAAGCTTGCGAAAAGACGCATGCGTCCGCGTCCGCCACGCCATATTTCAAAATTTAGAATTGCCAAAAAACTAAGGGAAGAGCCTCAAAACTTGAGTTGAAGTTTCCGATTAAGATTTTCATTTCTATTATTCAATCTAAGTAGCTCAGTAAATTAGTTACATAATTAACTTGTAGAATACCAATTTTTACTATTTTCGGAATTTTTTTACTATTTTTTATGATTCATGAAAAATGGCACAAAAATCGGTCTACTTTAGCGTAATTTTGCGTAGTTTAGCGTAATTTACCGTATTTCAGCATAATTAGCGAAGTTATTGTAATTTAGCGTAATTAAATTTAGCGTAATTAAATTTAGTGTAATTCATAATTTATTGTAATATAGTGTAATTCAACATAATTTCAAGTAATTTAGTGTATTTTAGTATAAATATGATAATTATAAATCAAAAGAAGTAATCTAACAAATAATTTAAACAAAAAAATTCGAATTTTCAGTATTATATTTCATTATCTTGCTCTTCATAATATCTCTAAAAAAAGAGAGAAAAAAAAAGAGGAAACCGGCAATAATATTAATAATCAATTTGTAATTTTATGACCGGTTTGGACATTTTTGACGAAAATTGAGAATCGTGGGTATAATAATTAATTTGTAATTAACTTTGGATATTAATAAAATGTCGGCAATAATAGTTTTGAACAAAAAAAAAGGGAAGATTTTATTGAATAATCAATAAATACAAAATTAATAAGCCCATGTTAATTACTTGAAATGTAAGATATTACAAAAATAATAGCAACACTACTTCCTTGGCTTAAAATTGTAATTTACGTCCAAAAGTTTGAATTTGTTATTGAAAAAGTCATCAGTAAGCTCAAAATCAAGTAGAGAAATTGTTTAGCATAATTCTTTTCTCCTCTTCTAAATCTAAATATGTTAGATCCATCATTGCTGGCCGTCTGATTAGCATTGCTACCGTTGCTTGAGAGATTGCTGTGTAGCTTGCTGAAAATTTCAAGAATATAAAAAAAGAAGCTATAAGAAATATAAAATAATTCAAGCATTTGTTAAGGAATAATTAGGAGATTGTGCCATCGAACCACCTCTTAGTTAAATATTTTTATGGGTCTATTTGGGATTATAATTTATTTAACCACCTCTTAGTTAAATAATCTTATAAGTGGACATATCAGTGGATCCAAATCTACTTAAATCCAAAATCATGAACAGTAACGCTGAAATTCCTGAAATTCCGAATCCAGCCGTTGAACTGTTTCGAGATACGTGCACAGAAAAACTAGTTGTTTCGAGATGTGTGCACAGAAAAAGTTGAACGGCTAGATTCGGAATTTCAGGAATTCCAGAGATACTGTTCATGTATATCGGATTTCAGCTGATTTGAATCCCATATCAGTATAGGCCAGAGTTCAAGCCATTTTTTTTTTTTAATTCTATATGAAACTTGCTATCACACATTATTCACACTGGATCCTCTTGGATAAATGGCAATGTCACCGAACGAGTTTAATGGACACCATGTTATATTATAACTATTTATTTGTACATACTTCTTTTTATGGAACTTAGGAACACAATTTTTTTTTTTTTTTACAACATGTGAGCTAAAGGGATTATTTATTTACCTTCCAGGAAAGACGCAGCTTCCATGACCTACAAAAAGGGGGACATTTAAAATAAGTTACTAATATGTCAAAGGATTAAAACGAAATACATTTAAAAAAATAAAATAAAGGGGAGATTTGTTGATATACCCATTAAAACATTCTAAATTGCTTATTTTCCCATCTTAAATTAGAAGAATTGTTGGTATACATATTGAAACATTCTAAATTGGCTAATTCTCATGAAAACACTAAAAAAAAAAGGTTGGTATACCCATAAAACTTTCTTAGATGCAAGGTTAATCAATACTAAAAATAATAATAAAAAGAGAGAGGGCTGGCGCTAGGCATAATCACAGAGAAAAATGGGTGCTTCAAATCAAATGAATGTGTTCATTTTAAAATATTGCAAAACAGGTACTTCAACTATTATATAGAACTATATGATTAGTTAAATTTAAAATTTTCAGATTTAATGAAAATAATTTTGAAATAAGAAAGTATTTAAATCTAAAATGGGAAAAATAAAAAAATAAAATGGACAATTTAATTTAAAATGTTTCAATAAGTATACCAACAATTCTCCTTAAGAGCAAATGATAATTTTCTACTCAAGCAACAAGCATACGCTCTCTCTATTTTTTTTTTATTTTACTTTTGCAGAGATTTCGAAGTCACGAGGGAGAATGGAACTCTCTACCATTCGATAACTAACAATTTTAGAACTTTTTTAATCAACTATACTACCTCTCCTTTCTCACTTGAGAGTAGGTCCGATGAGCATCGGACCTACTCTCATTCGATGGGTTTAATCACTATCGATTTGCTTTAAGATTCGTGCGGAACGATTTAAACTTCGTGCGTGTCTGTTTCAATTTTCGTGCGCACAAATCTTAAATTAGATCAGACGGTCATCATGCTCGTTGAACCTAAAAGTAGGTCCGATGGGCATCGGACCTACTCCTTTCTCCTACACGCTCTTTCTCTCTCTCATGTGGCGCAGCAGTGATAAAATATAAATACAAGGCCCAGTATATGAAAAAAGGAAAGCTACGCAGCATGAGGCGCACCAGAATATGATTCGTTCTCTTCTTTATGTAACTATGTACCTACCAATCTAATCCCCTGAAACTGATCTTTCAACTAAATTATTCGCCCAGACAATCAGAAATGAACCAAACAAAATGATTGGATGCATTCATGCCACCTTTTACAAAAAGTTACAAAATTCACATATCTTTTAGAAAAACTATTACCACGAAAGATACTTTAAATTTGGTTGGAGTTTGAAACAACAATTGCAGCTTCAAACTCTAGTGTTTAGTCTTAATAAATTTTTAACCTTTTAAGATTTTAATTTGTTTTATTCGTTAGGTGCTTCCAACTTCCAATTCCAAGCACAAAAACTTTCGATGTTCAGCCAATGGCACATAAGACTACTGAGGTCATTGCCACAGAAGAACAGCAAGCAAGAAAGGTCCTTTTCGGCTTTTCCCTACCAAAAGTGAAATGATAAATCCCGCCGACAAAAATCAGATGCTGACAATTCAAAATTTAGAACCCTTTTCTTAGCGTACCTTCTTTTCCTTTTTTCCTTTGATAAGTGTGAATTGAATTGAACAGAAACTAAACTACTATTGCAGCACACGAAATAGTCGGCTATTCCAGATAATTGAACCGGGAAGAAAACAACGCTCTCGTGAAAATATTCTAGAAATCTGTAATTGGTAGGCCAACTTTGCGTGTTTCATCAAACATAAAAAAGCTCTCATGCGTCAAATATTCACTGCCACTCCAGTCTCTCCATTAAAAAACCCTGAAGTGACTCAATGTGAATATTTTTAATTTAATGGACGTCTCCTGTCCAAAGGACTGGAGTTGATCAAACCTATCAAGGTTACCTTTACCAGACTACACGAGAGTAAAGGACAAAAATTCCCAGCGAAATACAGCTAAGCGTTCTCTCCAGTAAGAACACCCCAGGTGTGCCCCGGTCCCATCCATCCATGGTCAGATACCTTATTTCTACTTTTATGAAGCACTTTGTGTAACGGGTCATTTCTTCTAACCGAATAAATGTCAACAACCCGCTACATCACACTAGAAAAGGCTATGAAGAAATGTAACTCACCCCATATCAGGAGAGAAACATAGAGAGGGAATCTCTATCTCATTAATTTATATAAGAGGAGGGATCGGATGACACCTCTTTTTGGTGACATCTCTTGTTACCACATCCATTTTTTTCATTTTCAAAGTCCAAATCGTCGATCCAAACCGTTCAACATGATCTCCACAATAAAATGTACTTGCAGATCAAATTTTACATTTTTTTGAATTTTTTTACTATTTATTAAGTATTTTACAAAAAAACAGCCATACTTAGACCATTGAATTTTGTACCGATCTTAATAAATAGTAAAAAAATTTAAAAAAATGTAAAATTTGATCTGCAAGTACATTTTATTTAGATAATCATGTTAAACGGTTTGGATCGACGATTTAGACTTTGAAAATGAAAAAAATGGATGTGGTAAAAGAGATGTCACCAAAAAGAGGTGTCATCCGATCCCTCCTCTTTATATAATCATGTATTAATATATCATAAAATCTTACACCCATTTCCCTTGCCACACCTGGCTCTATACCAAAACCAAATCTGAATTTGGAATTTCATGTCCATACCAACTACCCTTGTGAGTTGGAACAAGTATCCTCTCCATTACCATTACTGTAAAAGATTCTCTTCACTTTACGGTTTGAGATTAACTCTCAGCCGCTTTGAGATTCGAACTAACACAGGAGCAATATTATTGGGCTTTGAGATTCGTGCCAAATTAAAAAGAACGGTTCAGATCCAATAATTGTAAAAGATTCCCTATTACAGTATTACGGTACCGGGGAAGATGTGAATTCTGTGAGTTGTGAGTGCAAGTGCAGATGAAGTATTATTATATTGCACTTGTTTGTATGTGATTCATCAGATGGTACAAAATTAAATTCTAGCACTATTTTTTCCACATAACAAATGGCCAATTTGCCACGTGGTATAAAACAAAATTTACATCATAATTTGCTTATGTGAAACCATATTTAATTGTTCATTGTTTGACATGTAGCCCACCAAACACCTAATTTAATGGTTATTCCAAAATAAAAGAAAGTACAAAATTCTGTTGGACGGTGAACTATAGATATCAGTTATTACTTATTAGGTAACATATCACCATCTTTCTATTGAAAGCATCCTAAATATGTTTTTTTCATTTATATTTAGTTATTGACTTCATACACCCAAACTAAACAACCTAATATTAAAAAAAAACCAAGCATCCAAGAAATAGAAAATCACTGAAAATTAATAAGAAGATAAAGAAAAACTAACTTGGATCACTAGTGGTAACCATGCCGGCGCCTTGAAAATAGCACGAACCCGACCCTCTACCTTGCATCTGGTAATAGTTATTGAATGCATAAGAAGCATGGCTCCTCACATCATTCGGTTCATAACAGCTCTCGCCAGGCTGTATTTCTGAGCAGTTTGCTCGGCCGGGCCCACACGCCCAATCAAGTGCCGCCTTTTCAAAGGGGTAACCATGAGTTAGTATCTCTATTGTATTTGATTAAACAGTTAGTTGAAACAATTTTATTGTAGAAACGGGCTTTAGTTCAAATTTCACTGCACTGACAAATTGACAATTTCACTAATATTACTATTTAATCTGTCCACATGATGATATGGAACTAAGAGGATACTTCTTTTAACAGTATGTTAAATTTGTATCATTTATTGCAAAACTTCCTTCAAAGAAACAATCAGAATTCATTTTGTAACTTTCATTAGGTACGGAATCTCGGTAAGTTACTGGTAAACCCTACTTTTTTGCCTACACCTGATCAAATTCCAGGGTCTACCCTGACCTTAGTGGGTCGGGTTTAATGGCATTACCTGTTGAAAAAGTTGGACTTTTTTAATTCATTATTTATTACCTGTACTGCCTTAATATCAGCATCATCAGACGCCACACAAAATGTCCGATTAGTTGTATCATTTGCCAAGAACCCTCCGGTACCCGAAACATGCAACAGATAAACTGGCGTACCATTGCCATAGAAAAGCCCCCAATTGGCCTCTGAAATAGGTCCTGGTCTCAAATCCTCATCAAACAACTCGTACACATACACACTAGAAGTGAATTCCGGGTGTGAAGGTGTACCGGTATGTTCCAGTACGTGCTTGATCAGGTTTGAATTGTACGTATCCGCATTGTCTTTTGTCGCGTACGGCTCTACGCTATGATCACCATATGAAGGCCATCCTGTTTCGGTCACAAGTACCGGTATTCCGGTAAAATTCAAATTCTTCATTGAAAAGTGCACGGCATCGACCATTGCATCATACACATTTGTATAGTGTAACAATGTGTTTGTATCGACCATTTCTAGAGACGGTGGTAGAGGTTTGAACAGAGCATTGTCTAAGGGAACGACACCTTTGTTCTGCATGAAGGCGTAATAAGGATACAAATTCACCATCAGAGGTGAAGAGGTGTTCGATAAAAAGCCCAATAGAGGAACAATAAAAGATTGGGTTAATGAATTATTGAAAAATGATTGAGAAGGTGGGAAAGGGTCTTGGATAAGAGAGAACGGGAGAGGTGTCGACACAGGAATCGACAAATTATTCGACAAAACCGCATTGCGCAAAGATTGCAAGGCCGGAAGAAGCACAGGCAATGCCGAGGGGAGAGAAATTGGCACCTCATCACCCACTGCAATTCCAGAAATCTCGGTTTTAGGAATAAAGGGTACAAGGCGGCGCGTGACCCAGGCCGAGGCAGTGGTAGGAGACGAACCGAGAGCAATTAACTCATTGTTCGGCACACCGACAAGCACCTTTATGCCGGTGTTTGCCAGAGCCGAGAGGAGGGATGTGTCGGCATCATAGAGGCGCACGTGCGTGATTTGTTGGGACTTGAGGAAGGAGACCAGGTCGGTTGGCGAGAGGAGGTTGGAGACCGAGGTGCCAATTGTTACACCGATAAATGGGGCTTCAATTTGAGCTGTGAAAGAGCGCAATTGAGTTAAATTGGAGGTATAAAGCGATAAGAAGAGTTGAGGGAAAGAGAGAATACAAGCTTACCGGAAAGGGAGAGGACGGGATAAAGAGATAAGAAGAATAGGTGGAATAAGAGAAGGAATAGTGTGGAATAAGTGCTGATGGTGATGCCCGTGACTGTGCCCATGGCAAAGACCCAAGAGGTCTCTTTTTTCGCGAGAGACAGAGTGTGAGTTGGGAGTGGGAGGGAGAGAGTCTCTTTTGCTAGCGCGTGCAGAATCGAAGATGGTGGTAGAATTGTGTTGTTTCCTTTTCGAAAGGACAGTTTGTTTGTTTGTGCTCGTCTCCGGTTGAAATTAAATGGAGGATCCAATACTTTATACATGACACTTGGAACTTCAGAACCCATAGTGACAAATAAATAGTTAGGATTCGTGATTCGGAAATAATTCGGATATAATTCGGGAATGATTCGGTACCACAAGGAAGTAGGGGTGAAAACGGAGCGAATACGGAGCGGATAATGCTGATACCATATCCACATCCGTCGGATAATGAGCGGATACGAATACGGATACGGATAGTAAACGGATATCAAAATTCAAAACCAAATCCATCTTAAACGGATACGGATACGGAGCGGATAATCTACGGATACGGATTCGAATATAAATACAAGATGAATAATTGAGGTATATGAACTTTTAAGATACAAATATTAATAAAAAGAATTAAATATAAATATTAATTATAATGTTGGAGAGATGGGAGATGATCTATTGATATATTATATATACAAAATAATGGAATGGTAACAAAAGACAAAGTGGTGTAGTGGTTTGATGCTAAGTCTTGATAATAGAGGGTAGGGGTTCGAATCCCAGCAGTAGCAATTTATTTTAGAGCTGAGTTTCTGCCTAACGGGTCCGCCTCACCAAATGGGTCCGCCTAGCGGGTCCAGGTTCGCCTCAGCAAATGGGGTTCTTAGCGGGTCCAATCACGTTCCGGATGGTTCGGATATCCACTCCGTTTTTATACTTACTATCCGAATCCGGATATTCTGTGGATATTTGATAATTATCCGGATCCGTTTAATTTGAATTCGGATTATAAACGGATTCGGAGCGGATATCCTTCGGATAATCCGGCTCCGTTTACACCCCTACAAGGAAGCAAAAACAAAAACCCAAATTATTTTTTTCACGTTTTATTTGGGAATAAATCGTGATTCGCGTTTTATTCGCAAATAAATAGTGATTCGTGTTTTATTCGTGAATAAAACATATAATACTTTTTTTTCATTTTACTCGGTGTTCGGTTCAAAAACGTCAAAAAAAACAAATTATACGTGAATTATTCGCGAGTTAACCAACACACAAATTTTAAATTATTATGTGATGAATGTATATCATGTATCTAATAATATAATAATTTTAATATTATTTAAGGTTTATTTTTCAAGTTTTCTAAAAGGCACCATGTAAATATACCATAGGCAGAAGTAAATAGTAAAAAAAAGAGGTGCTACCATCGTAAAATTGAATTTTTTTAAATTTTCCTTTAAAAGTTTAATTTTTACATAAAAAATATGATTAGCCACTCTAGTAAAATAAAAATTATGTAACAGTTATCCAGCTCCTCTATTTTAATTTTCTGATTCCGCCATACTTTATATAAAACACCCAAAATAGCGGTTTATATTCTTGGAATATGTTCATTCAAGAAGAAATGAAAAATATTTAATGTTTGTTTACTTTCGTGGCTGATTAACAATCGTCATTCCAGAATATGATATCTTATTCAAGGGTTTTTATTGTGGAGAAATATAGGCCTCTTCTAATTTACGAAAACTGGAGAGGAAGAAAATTATGGGAACATTACCCAATGGAAATCATGTGGATTAGTGAGGTTTAATACGACAAAAAAATATTTTATGTTAGTTAAGAAAATATGGTTGAAAAATTTGAGATTCTTACTTTTCTTGCTGGCTTTGACAAGTGGGAGGTACACTATTATAAAATACCAATTTTCAAAGTGGAACATGTACAAACTAAGTTTGTCAATCATGTTGTTCATCTAACATTGTATAATTTAATGCGTTTGCCTCCAGTTGCACAGAACACTGGAGATATCCGCTTACACATTTTCTCTTTATTATGCCTATTCTCAAAATTGAAACCATGCACATCTTCAAATAAGAAAATTTAGAGCTTTGTCAAAACCTCAACGCCAGTTTTTGTGATCAATACAGTATGTTCAAATTTGGCAGCACGACTGCCGTCAGATGTGACAGTTGTCCAGCCATCATCCCACGTAACACACTCGCTGCTCGCCATTGCCAGAGTTGGAGCTAAAAAAGAAAGAAAATAATATCTTAATTAAAAATGAAATATTAATTAGATAAAATGAAATGAAGTATTTATTGTTTTTCCAGAAAATTAAGGGTATACCAATAGTAAAAGTCTGGCCTTCAACCATACGCCCCGGCTTGTCGTTACCTACAAACAAAAAAATGTAATTACAGCAGATTAAATATCATCTCAAATATCATCCAAACTAATGTGTAAAATGGTAGTTTGGTAGGAAAGAAAAATTGAAAATTTAACTCACGGTGATGCAAAATAAGCGGCTCAGAGTGCAAAATGGGACCAATCCCATGGCCCACAAAACGTTCGACCAGACTAAAGTCGTAATTTTCCACATGCTCACTAAATAGAAGATAATAAACTGATAAGTATGAGATTAAGTAAATTATATGAGAGACCTCGATTAATAATTGACATAAAAGAAACCTTATTCTCTTGCCAATCTTTTTATACAACGCTCCATCTTTGCACACAGCTATGCCCCTCTCTAAGCAAACCTCAGTTACCTGATTCCAGATTGACACAAGTAGAAAAACAAAGATGCTTACAACTTCGAACTATCTTTTAAATGCAAACTATAAAGAGTGAGGCTACGGTACTATGCATAGCGCATATCAATCTGTACTATGGTTCCATATTAACATTTTCAAAGTCCAACCAGTCGATCCGAAACGCTCTACATGATTTCCATATTAAAATGTGCTTGGAGACCAGATTTTACATTTTTCAGAATCTTTAGATTCTGGACCATTTGAAAGTAGTGATTTTCTACCTATCTAAAAGATAGTAAAAAGTTTCTAAAAAATGTAAAATTTAGTCAACAACTACATTTTCATATACTGAGCAGTTCCCATTGACTGTTTGAATTTTAAAAAAGGAGACATGGAACCATAGTACGGACTGGTGTGCGCTATGCATAGTACTATAGCCTCACACAACTACAAATGCAAATAAGTAATGTGAACTATCATGAATCAAGGAATGACCTGTGTGTGTGTGTGTGAGAGAGAGATATCAAACCTGTACAAGACGTTGTACAAGCTCCGGCACCTGTCCACAAAGAAAAGTTTTTGATGTGGATCCATGATAACCCTGTTAGATACACGAGATGACTTTTATTTAGCTTGTGAGCTAAATGCAAAAGGCTTTAAGATTTAAGCTAAAAAAAAATGAAAAATTGATGTCATTTCTTGGAGGAACTTATCATCAAGGCTGGAACACATAACCTCTTAGATGTAAACTCAGTACCTCGCCACAAACTACTAGTTTTGTCAAATTGCTAGAAAAAAAAAAGAATACTGAAATAAAAAGGAAACAATACATTTAAGAAAACTGCCACATCAATGGTTATGATGTCTCCCCTCTGTAACAAGAAAAATTGGAATCAGTATTACTAATTAGCACCTCTTACTCAAATTGGTTTTACAGAATTTACTTTCTTTTTCTACATGCTGTGTTTTTTTTTTTTGGGAGGGGGGGTGTCCTTAAAATTCACGGCAGGCACATAGCATTGCATCTAATCCTAAAATTGTTGCTCTTTTGTAGTAACTAATAATAAAGGTAAAAAAGTACCTGTAGTTAGGCTTCCGTTCTTCTATGTTTTGGTTAAAAAACAAGTAGTTTAAGTCGAGATGAAAACAAAATGGGCAATTTAGTCATATATTACTATCTTTTTTGTTTGTTTTAAACCATTGGATATTTGCAAATGTCTATAATTAAACACAAAATTTATCATGGCAAAACACCAGAAGAAAACAGATAAGTTTCATTTTACAAAACCTGTAATTGACGGGAATCAGGAATGCCATTGCAAACACACTCATTTACTGATGTGCACACACTCTTGGGAAACCCACAGAACCCGAGTTGAGATGGGTATCCACCCGCCTCGATAATCATACTATGCACTGCCTTATCTATTTCGTTTGTTGTAACTGATGGCTGATACAGGATCAGATTTTATAAGAAAATGCAACCGTAGCATCTTATGAGATAGAACAAGCAAGAACTTTTACAGTATATAAAGTACACATATTTTCATCAGTTCACAGGTGTAAAATCCATGCCATTGTTCAATTTGCACAGTTCTACAAGAATTTTCCACTTTTTTGGTCCGTGTTATTTTTTAGGACTTCTAAAATTGAACAATCGATCAATGAAACGGGCATTTAATGCCTTTCTTTGCAAAGAAAAAAAATGAACAATCAAAGGAGGGGGTATAATTTTGGCTAGTTTGGGCTAAATTCGGGACAGCAGAAACTCAACTGTGGCTTACTGAACAAAAAAGAGACACCCGCAGCTAACTTGGGTAATTAGGACAATTAAAACATAAAAAGAGGCTAAATTGCATAATGGATAGCTGACAGGGGCTAGAATGCACTTAACTGAGATATAATTCAACAGTCGAGGGCTAAAATTGAAACTTAACAACACAATAGCTAAATCCGGTACCATATCAGTTAAGTACGATGCTAATATGACAAGAGCAAAAGGAAGTGGCATGCACTAACCCTAACAAATGTCCCAGCCAACTCGAGTGCACGGGCTGCCAGCTGGCAAGCAGCTCTCATTTCAGAAATGCCCTCGGAATCATGAACCTGGCAGTCGGTAGAAAGTTCCGGAAGCTGAGTGGACCCCGCATAAGATGGCCTTGAAATATGATCTGGCATTGGAAGCGGCGCAGAGATCCTCCCAGGCCGTAATGGAACCCGCTTTTTTATTTTCACCCTACTCTGCGCCTCCCTCAACCTTAAATAAATAAAACAAAATGATTCATAAATACAGTACAGTAATGAAATGTTGTATTAGAAATTTATATACTAAATTAGCATACTTTCTAACTCGCTCCATCTCCTCAACTATTTGCTCCTTACTTGAAAAAACAAACCATTTTTTTCGCGCAATCTTATTCCCTATACAAGAGAATAGCAACAAAGTTATAAGATCAATTTAAACACACTCAAAATTGCAAAAGAGAAGGTGTATTTCTTACCAGGGAGGTAGGGAAAAGAGCTGGTGTGAGATTTAAACAACAAATTTTTGTTGTGTTGTGAGAAAGATTGAAGAAGAGAGATGGAATGGTGAGGTGAAGCGAGCGTTAACCCGGTCATGGTTAATTTCTTCCTCGTCGATGAGCGAGATAGCAAGGGATAGAGTGAGGTAGGGGTTTGGGGTTTGAGTGATTATCCTCTGAGATATCTCAACTTTTGCGTGGCCGACGTGTCCGGTGCCTATTCGGGGATAGCGCGGGGGCAGTATTAATTTGATCTTTGAGATTCGTGCAAAATAATTTGAACGGTTGAGATTTTCCACAAAAACACTCAAAGTTTGAGATAACTCAGAGGATGAATATTTTGGGGTTTGAGAAGTGGGTGCCCACCTGTCAGCGACGAAAGATTCAGCGGTACGGGGGCTAATAGCTTCTGGATTTTTGGAAGAGAATGGATGATTAATGTACGATCCGGCCCATTAATTGAACAGGGTAGAGGCCCATAAACTACTTGGATCCGGGGGACCCTCTGATAAATTTTTGGATTTGGTGAATATTTCAACCGTCCGGTTTTCCAAACCAATTCCATGTAGGGATTTTAATCATAAGAATGTCATGCCTATTTCGTACAATTTTTGCCTGGACGAGAAGTTATTAGATGGATACTGTATAGTATCCAGTCCCCTTTTGGTTGATCTATTCGTGTTATCATTGTCCCATTTTTGTATTGTAGGCATATTTAGGGGTGTTCATCGGTTCGGTTCGGTCAAACCAAAGTAATAATTCGGTTTTTAAAATAGAACCGAACCGAACCGATTTAGCATTGCAACTGAACCGAACTGAACCAAAGTTTTATTTCGGTTTGTTCGGTTTGTTCGGTTCAAACCAAAATATATTAATTTTTTTATTTAAAGCAATTGATTTATAATAAACCGATATACATTAAGAAATAAACCGGGGTATTAAGAAATAAACCGGGGTATTAAGAAATAAACCGGAAAATTAAGAAATAAACCGAAGTATTTAAAGCAATTGATTAAGAAATAAACCGGAGTGTTAAGAAATAAACCGGGATGGTCCGGACCAAATTCATAATATAGAAAAGTTCGGTCGTTTCAGTTATTTCGGTTTTGAAAATTTTCAAACCGAACCGAACCGAAATTATATATCGGTTTTAAAAAAGCAAACCGAACCGAACCATTAAACCGAACAAACCGAACCGTTTGGTCCAAACTAATTCGGTTCGGTTCAAAACCGACTAAACCGGACCCAATGAACACCCCTAGGCATATTGTAGGATACCACTATATATGTAAATATATACCACAAAATGCTGAACAGTGTATAACCAAGTTATATTTTTTTTTTTCAAATAGAAGAAGTCACCTATAACTTATCTAGTTTTACTTTCTGATTGCATATTTAATGGCCCCATGAGCATTACAACTTCCTAGTTATATATAAAAGGGCATCTTGGTCTAGTACTGTTTCGTGTATTACGTACCAAACAATCCTTGTAGAAAGAACCGCGGGCTTAGCGCAGTGGTGAGCTCCATCTCTATACGGAGAGATGCATATTTAATTCTCGAGAATAGCATCTAAAAGATGTTGGGGTGTACCGGGGCCCTTTAAATAATAAAATGCAAAGAAAATAATTGGACTTGAATGGGCTGTAAACGGCATTTTGTCAGCTGTGAAATTCAAAATTCAAATTGACGAACTTTCATGCTCTAACCGTTTTGATATATAACAATATCAACTGTTCTATCTTATATATTAACCATTTTCTAACATGCTGAGAATATAGAGAAAGAGTCATTTGAAATTTCTCAAGAAAAGTGACGTACCAGTCGTCTTCCTTAAATGACAGAATTATAACCAACAGTTAAACAGAATGACAAAGGTTTGTATAATGATCAAAGAACCAGTTTAATTATAAGAGTTCCATTCAGATCCCCAAGCCCAAAGCTGATGAATTTGAACTCAAGAAAATAAATCCACATGCAGCCAATTTAATTTCTAGTGTGTAGCCATAGCTAGAAACCTAGAAATGGATTTCAATTTTCACATTATTTTTGTCATAAAGAGGAGGAAGAAGAGAAAACAACGACATGATTTAATGAGAAACTTTTGAAGAGATAGATACAGAGATATGATAACTAACTTGAGAGCATAAAGAGAGTACTATAATTTCAATTTTCGCTGTGCCGCCTGTGACCGTGCTAGAACTCTACTTAAACAAATAATTGCTAGCTTAATTTCATATACCAATGTATAATAGACAAGTACGAATTCAATAACGGATCAACCTTTATGCCAAGTACGAATTCAATAACAAATTATGCCAAGTACGAATTCAATAATAGACAAGTACGAATTCAATAACAAATTATGCCAAGGCTAATTGACCCAAGTCAATCAGCCTTTCTCAAAAATAGATACATCTTAAATAATATGATCCTTAGTCAAGAAATTCTACATTCATGTCAACTTAGTAAACAACCAGGAGTAGTTATTAAGATAGATTTTGAAAAAGCTTATGATAAGATTCATTGGGAGTACCTCCTAGAAGTATTCCATAGTAGAAACTTTGGCACAAGATGGATACAATGAATCACACTTTGGCTTACTAGTTCACAGTCCTGTCTTACCATTAATGGAGAGTTCACAGAATATTTTTATTGTAAAAGAGGTGTTAGACAGGGGGACCCTTTGTCCCCATTCCTATACATACTATCAGCAGATACATTAAGTAGGATATTTAATAAGGGTAGACATGCTAATGTGCTACAAGGTTTAGGACCAGCATGTATAGATCATTTAACAGTAACCAACTGCCACTATGCAGATGATACCATACTTTTCTTAGCAGCCACTGAAACTAACGTAGAAAATGCATGGTGGGCCATGCTTGCTTTTGAAGCTTTGTCTGGTATTAAAATGAATTTTGACAAGACTGAAATGTACACTTTAAATACTCCTGAATCAGACAATCTCCATCAGATATTTAGATGTCAGAAAGGAAAATTCCCTATTAGATACTTAGGTCTTCCACTACATAAGAATAAATTATCAGTTGCTGATTAGCAGTTCTTAATAGATAAGATAGAACATAGACTCCCAAGTTGGCAGGGACAGCTATTATCAATAGGTGGTAGGGCTACTCTACTCAATTCAGTCTTAACTTCTATACCTTTATACGCCTTGTCTGTCTTTCGAATCCCTGTTACTGTACTCAAAGAAATAGATAAAATTAGACGCAGGTTCTTGTGGCAGGGGTCTGAAAAAAAATTTAAATACGCATTGATGAATTGGGAGACAATTTGTGTAGGCAAACAGTTTGGGGGGATGGGGGTCCTAGATTTAAATGAGATGAATATAGCCTTATTATTAAAGTGGTGGTGGAAATATAAAAATGATGCTTATCAAGGGATGTGGAAATCTATGATTCAATTTAAGTATGATACATCTCCTTCCACTCCATTATCCCCTTTCTGGTCTAGTATTATTAAGTTAGAACATATAGGCAATATTAGTGTGATTTATCAACCAGGGAGAAGATCACAAGTTAAATTCTGGACTGATATTTGGTATCTCAATTGCTCATTAGCTACTAGATTCCCTTTTGTATACCAATTATGCAGGAATAAAAATATTGAATTAGCAGAGGTGGTCAACTCACAGGGTTCCAACATTATATTTAGCAATACACTCACTGGAGCCAACTACCTTGACTGGTTAGAAATTTTACAAATTATCAGTGTCACCTCTTTTACACACAATAGTGATACAGTGTCTTGGAGATGGGAACCCTCAGGGAAGTTTTCTACTAGCTCATTGTATAAATTTCTTAATTTTAGAGGGATTGTTCCCATTTTACCCCTCCTATGGTGGACCTTACCAATACCTCCTAAAATTAGGGTATTCATGTGGCTTACTCAAAATAATAGAATTTTGACTAAAAGCAACTTAGCTACAAAAGGGTGGGTTGGGGATCTACAATGCTTGTTATGTCCTGAAACTGAGAGAGTGACTCACCTGTTTCTTAAATGCCCTCTTTCTCAACAAATTTGGTTTTGGTTAGGTCAAAGTCAAGATATCATGCAAACATGGGATACTTACACAGATATTATACACTATGTTTATACCCTTTCTGCTGTGCCAAGAACTGAATTTTTAATTGTGTTTAGTGCCTTATGTTGGAGTGTCTGGAAACATAGAAATGAGCTTTGTTTTAATAATACACCTCCTAAAACAGCTAGACAACTGATATTAATGATAAAATCTTTGGTGCTTTTTTGGATAGGTGCTCTTCCCCCCAACACTCAAGCTGCGGCAGTGGAATGGCTGCCGGTGATGGAAGATGCGATCCCTCTGGCTAGCTATATGCCTTTGGAGATGGTTGTTTACCAAGCCCCAGATGAGAATATGGCGCATGAATGAAGAAGACCAACCTATTTTGTTTAGTTTTTACCAGCAAATTACTATGTGGTTTAGTTAGTGCTAATCTACCATACTTTTGGTGTATTGATAGCTCATGTGTTTGGGCATTATGCTTGTTGTCTTGCTATGCAACTGGAGATCAGCTTAGCTTTCTGATATTGTTTTGAACTGGACTATGTAATTATCTGATTTCAGAAATGAAATGGGCTAATATGCCTCTTTTAAAAAAAAAAAAAATAATAACGGATCAACATTACCGCAAAAAATTGATATATTAACTATAAAAACAGAAAAATATATACACATAGCAACCTCATTTGAACTCCGTTTTCGGGCAAGAACTACTTGGATCCGTCATGGCTGCAGTTGGCTTGACCTACCATTTTTTTAATCCTACACCATAAATTGCGCATTAGTTTTGAGTTAACGTAAAAGGATGAATTGATGATGTTTGTTCCAAAATTGGTCTCTAGTCTCTCTACTTACTAATTAAAACGGGACAATATATATATGCGAAGCATATCATAGAAATAGCTACAGCAAATCAGGACTTCTGTTTTTCCTGTTCCTGATGTGAAAAGGAGAGCTTCATAAATGTCAATACCGAGTTCGGCTACTATAACATCAGTGTCATTTCAACCTATATAACACCAACTTCAAAACCTATCAAATCGACTTCAAACGGTGAATTCAAACCGTTCAAACCGATCTACTTCATTAGTTGTGCATTTACATGCAAAATTTATAATTTTTCGAATTTATTTAGTATCAAGTCAAGCGGTCAAATGTGTGAGTTTTTAAGTTAATTTTAATACATTCATTTTTCAACATTTTTTACCGCTTGATTTGATACTAAAATAACTCGAAAATATAAAAAATTTGTATGTAAACGCATCACTCATAAAGTAAATCGGTTTGAACGGTTTGAATTAGTCGTTTAAAGTCTATTCAATCAATTTTGAAGTTAGTATCATATGACACCGATGTCAAACTAGTCGGACTCTATAATGTATAGATTGATGAAGTCAATCTGCAATAGGGAATGTTGGATTCGAATCAGTCGTATCCTAATAACTACTCTTCGCCCTTACCCTATCCAGAGAGGTTTCGTAAGACGTGTAATTAGCAATTTGCTTTCGGGTGTACTTTTATGTAATGCTTAAATAATACCAGTTCGTTTTTTACTTTTATAAGTTACATCATTAATTATATTAATTGTTTCTTTATGCTGTGCTTTGGTCATTTTATTTTGCGCAAGTGTTTATGTCTTTGCATAATTGGGAAGCGGCTGGCACTGGTATTGACGAGTCCGGCTAGTATGACATCGGTGTCATGGTAAAGTTAGATTTATAAGTGTTGTGTGGTGTTGTGATCAAATTTGAAGGGACGATCATATCACGTTAGTCACAACATGATCACTTGTGTTTGTTCAAACATAAGTAGTCACATTTTAACATTTTTTTCGTAATATAAGTTAATTTATTCAAAATTCACAATTCGATTGAGACCTAACGATCATGATCACGTGTAACTCGTGTGACCACATGTTGTGAGCAGACTAGTCTATGTGCAATGTCATGCCAATTTTCCTAAAACTACATTTGTTAAATCATGGCATGACGAAATCTTACGTGCGACAACGTATTTGGTCACGGCATAACTGTTTTACATCCGTAACCCTGATTGAATTATTCGATTAATATACTATTTTTGGAATATTTAGCATGTCACTGAACCAACATGTTCCTTCACGGACCATAAAATGAATTCGGATCTAGTGAACTAACTCAATTTTTGGGTTTTAAATCGGGACCGTCCGATTCGTATCCGAGACCATCCATCCCGAAGTGGAGCGCACACATCCAGACGACAGATTTGAATTCCGAAACGATCTCGAGCAACAGAATCAAATTGGACGGTCCCGGTCGAAAACTCAAAAGTTGGGTTACTTTAGAGGATCCGGACCCCCATAAAATAAACATCAGGATCAGTGAAGTACCATGATATGATTGTACGTAAGTAGGTCAAGCAGATAATGCTATAAATAAATGGATCAGACCCCCACCCATTCGCGCCATTTTTGTAGTGGGGGCCCACATGCGCATTTGGATCAGATTTCATGTTGGGTTCGCGGTTCTGGTCCCTCCGATCCGCTCAATTCAATGGGCCCTAATTAAAAACACAGCACTAATCCAATCGCTAATCTAATGTGTTAATTGCTAATATAATTACTGGGATGTACCACAGTTTTTAAATTAGCAAGTTTACTTTAAAAGCAACTCTAATTAAATTTCTGTGATGGAGTGATTTAGAAATTATGAATTCCTTTAATTGTTAAACTCAATGACGTGGTCCAAATTAATTACTAAACGTTTGCTGGAATGGAGATGCTCTAATACGACGCAGCATCAATCAACTAATATGTATTCCAAAAACCTTTTTTTTTTTGGGTACCAGGTCGGTTTTTACAAGTTTGGGCTCATCTTCTGCTCAAATTTATTGATGTGTTGGGAGAGTTAGATCGGATGAATTTAGGAGCAGAGTCTGATTTTCAAGATACGAGAATCAAATTTAAATAGAGGTTAATCATATAATTTTTTTGTTTTGTGCTGTGAATGAAAGTCAATTTTACATATTGACAGTATTTTACTCTAAACTACATAGAAAGTCATATATAAATACATAAAAATTTGAAAATAAATAAGAGTCAATTGACCCTATACATTCTTATTCAATCCGCCCGTGGATGGATTGTATTTGTTTTATTAATTTAAACTTTAAAAACAGGTATCTTCGATAGAAATTGATTTGGATCAGTTTGGGAACCATCGGATTAGTTGTGTATAGGAAAGAGATTCGACTCTACTGCTTTTCCGATCCCAACTATTCAAATTCGTTGATATTTGTGCATGAAAAAGTTTTTTTATCGAGATACGCGAATGGAAAATTTTGAATTGTTGGGATCTGAAAAGCAGGATCCTGCTTTTCTTAGAGAAACGTAGCAGAGTCGGATCCATATGAAAGAGACGTATTGAAAACCAAATGTATTTTGCAACTCTAATTATATAGAAAGAATCAGATTTTAGTTTAGTGACAAAGACAATATCTTCTGTGTGAGAGGTCGTAAGTGTTGTAATAAGAGGTAAGTACCAAAGTAGCAACCAAATTTTAAAAATAAAATAAAATTATTGAATGTTTATTATAGTTTAGATAAGTTTGATCAAAGTTGGTAAAATTTGAGAGTTATTTGATCATTGATCAGGTGCTAATAAAATTAAACTATAAATTATTTTATCAATTTTAATTGATCATAGAGTATTCAGATTGCTTGAAATCTATAATACACAGCCAACCTCATTTTATTTATTTATACGCACAAATCACAACAAACTAATAAAATTAGAACATAATTTTACCCTATATTGTGTGTTCCTTGTCATATGAGTGCTTAATTAATATTGTATTGTTTGTAATAATTATTTGCAGAAGTATCTCAAAATTATAACATATCATGTTCCTTGCTTCACTCAGTCCTCATAACACAAGTATTACTTCTAACATTTTGGTACATTTGGATGGTAAGCTAGAATAGCTAGAATAGCAAAATTTGAAAATAGTAAATGAAAATAGAGAAAAAATATTGATTTTTAGATTAGTGTAAAAATGATATCAAATTCATCTCCAAACAATATTGCACACCCACTTAAACACACAGCATATCGCTTACTGACTAAAGTACAAGGTAAGGCACTAATTTTTTAACTATTCGGATTAATAAAAATGTTGTTTGGATTGTAACCGATAAAAAATAGTGTTAACAACGTGCTAATTAAGAGGAAAAATAAGCAAGTGGGGTCTCAAACGAATTGTCACGACGTGGAGATAACAAAAATAATGTTAATTTTGTTTATTTCAGAACTATGTTGGTGGAAATTCAAGAAGGAAACATTTTTCTCTCTCTCTTCACACTTTTAAATAGTAGTTATTCCAATATTTACAAAAAATAGAGAATATTAGTTATTTTAGCTATTCCGAATAACAAAAATATTGTTTGAATACACATCGTTTTTTCGAATAGTTCCTATTCTTGATACATCCAAACATACAAAACATTAAAGTTCAATGAATCATAACGAATTTTAAAAACTTTGTACAAAACTATCAAAACATTAGACCTATCGTCATTTTAAGATGAAGCCCATGCATGTTTCTAAGAATTTTTTTTTAACCTTTGCAAAAGCGAATTCGTGAGAGGAGCTCAAATTCTCGATTTTTGAATAACCAAATATCTTATGACATTTTTCTCTTAGCTAACTGTGTTACCGTCCCATCTCCTGTTGCTAAGAAATTGTTAATTGTTAATTATGTTTTTATTATTTAATACTAAAATTGTTCTTCTAGCCATCATTTTTAAAGTTAGCATCTCCCAAAAAATAATAAACCAAAAAACCACGGTTTTGGGAGAATTTTAAATCTACCACGGCCGCTCCGGTGTTCTGCAGCTCCATTTATTGGGGACCGCAGAATGCCGATGCGGACCCTGAAATGTCCATAAAAAGGCTTGATGATTCATTTGAAGATGAATCAGATTGGGATGAAAATCCATCTTAAGATTAATCAGATTCAAAATTGGAATTGGTGCCCTTTCTTTCACGACAATAGTTGGGAAGAGACATCGACAAAAATAAGTCTTGGACAATTTATTTGCGAAAATTTGTGTCTGCATAATGCCGGAGGGCCCCCAGCCTATATAAGGGGTCTGCTGGTTTCATTTTTTGTATCAATTCAAAGAAGTTTCAATCCTTTCGACCTCAGGTAAGTTTTCTTCTTCTTTTCTAGTTTTAATTTTTAGTTTAGAGTAGTAATTGGATTTAGGGTTTAGGTTTAAAATTTAGTTTAGAGTTTAGAATTAGATATTAATTTAGAGTTTAGAATTAGAATAAGACTAAAATTTAAATAGAATCGTACCAAATTTTAATTAGAATAAGACCAAAATTAACTGTTGGAGCACCAAAATTAATTGTTTGAGCACCAAAATTAAACTAGTACCAAAATTTAGTTAGATTTATTTTACCAAAATTAATTGTTTGAGTTAGGTTAAACTTGTACCAAAATTTAATTAGGTTTACCTTATCAAAATATAAGGGGTCTGCTGGTTTCATTTTTTGTATCAATTCAAAGAAGTTTCAATCCCTTCGACCTCAGGTAAGTTTTCTTCTTCTTTTCTAGTTTTAATTTTTAGTTTAGAGTAGTAATTGGATTTAGGGTTTAGGTTTAGGTTTAAGATTTAGGTTTAGAATTTAGATTTAGAGTTTAGAATTAGATATTAATTTAGAGTTTAGAATTAGAATATGACCAAAATTTAAATAGAATTGTACCAAATTTTAATTAGAATAAGACCAAAATTAATTGTTTGAGCACCAAAATTAAACTAGACTTGTACCAAAATTTAATTAGATTTATTTTACCAAAATTAATTGTTTGAGTTAGGTTAAACTTGTACCAAAATTTAATTAGGTTTATTTTACCAAAATTAATTGTTTGAGTTAAATTAGACTTGTCCCAAAATTTAATTAGGTTTATTTACTAAAATTCTCATATTTGACCAAACTTGTTACTAACACTAATAGAAAAAAATTATCAAATACAGTATGACATCCAGTTCTTCTCTTCTAAAGCAGGTGAAACGATCGGATAGAAACAGTCTAGAGTGAGGCTCACCTCCGCACAATAATTCTCCCATACAAATTTTCCTCCGCGTCCCTCCGTCTGGAGCAAAGTTTAAGTACCATGGCTACGCTCCTTTGCTATAGAGCTTTATTCTTATAAAAAAAAATGATGTAAAAATTATAGTATAAATGGCTGAGAATCCAGTCTCCAATGACATCTAGAAAACAACTAAAATCTTAATTAGGCAGGAAGTAGCGTGCCCAACTTGGCACGTGGGTTTGTTCATACCAAAAAATTTTACATTATCACTTTACAGTTTTAGTACGCAAGCCACTAACTAAGCAAAGAAAGCTTGGAGATGTGTTCTACTCCTATTCTTTGACGGATCCATATTCTCGACGGTACCGTAAAAGATTCTCTTTTACAATTAGCTATTTATGGTTTGAGATTAACTCTCAGCCGGTTTGGGATTCGGGCTGACTGAGGGGCAGTATTATTGGGCTTTGAGATTCGTGCCAAGTTAAAAAGAACGGTCCAGATCAAGTAATTGTAAAAGATTCCCTATTAAGGTACCGTCGGTGATATGAATTCATTCTTTGACGAGGAGGGTTCAAATGTCTCTATTTTTGTGCCTCCATTATAGCTTTATTTTAAAAACGTTAATAAATCAAAATTTAAATTATGAACGTTAAAATAAAACCGTTAAATATGATTTATGATATTTCTTTATGTACTCATAAAAAAAATATCACATTTTAATTTTTCTTTTATGTGAATCAATCATTTGAAAATTCAACGTCTAGAAATTATCCACATTAGTACAGTTTTACAAGCTCTTGATGATAATCAAAACAAAGTTGAAATGTCACAATTTTTTACACGTGCATAGATAAAATGATGTAGATCATATCCAACTGTTTTATTTTGACTTTTAAGTTTTAATTTTTGAGTTATTAAAGTTCTTAAAAATTAAGCATGATGGAGTCACAAAAAATGAAGGCATTTGAACCCTCCTCGTCTTCCATTGTGGCCAATTCTAAAATCTGTCCCATAACATATTTCCATTATTTTTTTTTTTTCCCCTTCTTGCTGTTCAATTTTATCAAGTTATCAACAATTCGCGTTGACATAAATAAGGTTAAATTTTCTAAATGTTTTTTCCTAATTTTTTTTTTTGAACTTGATTACAGAAACAGGAAATATTAATTTCTCGAATTCTCTAACCGGAGAGCACTTTAACAATTGTACCTCAATTAAATTTCTATTTTTTGAATACTTAATTATTAATTGTTACTGTTATTAGTTTTTTTTGCTTACAAGTAGGAAACCAATTTTAATTTTATTTAATTTTATTTAATTTTAATATCTACTCTTTTTTTTGTAAAAACCTTCTTACAAAAATCGAATTTACATCTTTATTTAGTAAATAAATGATTTCCATCAGCATATATACTAGGATTATGTTTCTATTTTTATTTTTATTTTAAATTCCAGGAAAGCAAAATGACGATTTCATCTTTTATATTATATGGAAAGAAACATAAAATTATTATATTTCCGTTATTTTTTTTTCTTATAGAATGCTGTAGACTTTCCTTCCATATAATGTAAAAAAAAAATCATGATACCACTTCCTTCCAAAATTATCAAAAATAATAAAAAATATTAATTTACAGTGAATTTTTATTTGATACGCACAAAATGAAAATTCACTGAATACACGCTTGTAAGTTGTAACAAGTAACACCGGGCTCACTCCGCGTCAAACAGAGCTGAATCCAAATGGGGGTCCATATCCTCTCCGGTACCGTAAAAGATTCCCTTCACTTTACGGTTTGAGATTAACTCCCAGCCTGTTTAGGATTCGGGCTGACAGAGGGGCAGTATTATTGGACTTTGAGATTCGTGCCAAGTTAAAAAGAACGGTCTAGATCAAGTAATTGTAAAAGATTCCCTATTACGGTACCGGGGGTGATGTGAATTCATCCAAATGGACGGCTACGGGTTTCCAATAAAAAAAAAAAAATCCAAAGGGACCAAATCCTCTAGATCCTCTGTGCATAGTTCCTCATAACCTAACACTACAACCTCGGTCTCTCCTCACTCTTGAACCAGAAACATCTCTCTTAATCAATCCCTGACACAGAGGATCTGAATTCATCCCCTCAACATGACCTGACAAAAATCCCCCGTCATCCCGTGACAGCTCACTCTTCACTCTCACTCACAGTCTCACCTTGTCCGGATCCTCTGAAGTAACTCCAATTTTAATATTAGATCATAACCGTTGGATCAGAATTCGGGCCAACCGGTCACTCCTTCAATATTCGTACCGAAATAGATCTGACGGTCCAGATCGAAAATCAAAATTTGTGTTACTTTAGGCGATATGAATTCGTCTCAACCCCCTCTCTCTTATAAGCAACCGATGTAGTACAAGTTGCTTGAGCATTAGCACATCCATCTCCGGTGCTCACACCACCTCTCTATTCTCTCTCTCTTTCAATACCCCAAAAGTATCCATAGATCAGATCTCTTTCTACTTCTTTCCCTTTCTCTACAACTACCCACCTTTTCTCTTCTTTTACCAAATAGAGAGACAAACACATTACGGAATCAAGCAAAACAAACAATAGATACGATACAGTCGTACGTAATAAAGCAAGAGGGAGAATGAGAAACAACAAGCTCTCCATTCTCTTCTCTTCTATTTTCTTCGCCATTTTTGCAACTACATTTCTCGCTATTTCGGTGAATGCCGACGATCCGTACCGCTTCTTTACCTGGAATGTCACCTATGGTGACATCTGGCCCCTCGGCGTAAAACAACAGGTACATCTCAAATCAACCACTTCAATGCAATTGTTGAAGTGTGAATGCAGCAGGAGTTGCTACGCCATATGGAAATCTGAACTACTGTTATTTGATATTTGTGAAAAATGCAGGGTATTTTGATAAATGGACAGTTTCCTGGACCGCAAATCGAGGCGGTAACTAACGACAATCTGATTATCAATGTCTACAACAGCCTCAATGAACCCTTCCTCATCTCCTGGTATTTCATTCGATCTCCACCTAACATTTTTCTTTATTTTTGTTCCAAACCCCTGCATTTTCTTTTTTAGAATTTATTTCGAAATCTTCTCATATAACTATCCTCAAAAGTACCTTGAATGAAGTAAACTTTTGATTTACATATGGATCCACTTCAAAGCTACCTCTTATTTAATTTTTGACTCGTGATGCAGTTATAGATTATATAATTTCTGGATCTGATGAACTTATTTAATTACTTTTACGCTAACATTCTAGTTATGATAGTGATCAAGATCCTGTAGAATGATGGTCCTTAAGTACTTCCCGTGATCTCCGCTCAAGTATTTAATTTTCATAGCTCTAATATATTATTTAAGGTATTTAATTTTTTTATTGGATTGCAGCTGTAAAAGGTAAGCCAATAGGAATAACCAAATAAAGCACGGTCCCGCTAAAATGATACAAAGAAACATAGATAGAAACAACAATGCATTTTCAATTATATTGCGTTATCATAAATGGTAAGATAATTAATTTGAAGTACGTGTAAAATGAAAATTTAACTTTACAAAAAAATTATTACAAACTGTGAGTATGAACCATGGGAAATCCACCGCGATAGTGATTAATTTGGCTGTTAAATTTGGTTAAGTTGGAGTTAAATAGCATTACCATTAGATCAATGCGGTGTGGTGTCTCCCACGCGGTGAATGGGGATTTGGGGAGAGAGGAATACAATCGAACAATGACGCGGTTTTGATTTTGTGAAAGCTGGCACTGTTTGCTTGCCTTTTGGATTCGAGGGATTGGTTGATAGATTCGCGAAAAATTCTTGTCCTTTAGTGCGATTTATAAAATATTAAAAAAGTGGCGGGACAGAACACAGAAATGCTGCTCTGATGAATTAAATTCGCTTTTATTTTTTAGATCCGAAAACAGTTAATGATTATTGGATATTAAAATATTCATAAAGTGTGTCGGTGGACAACATATGAGTCTTACCAACACTTTTTTTGTTTTTTCACTTGACACCATCCAGTAAAAAGAAATCCAGATCCAGGCGTGTCTGATTTGGAGCGAATCAAAACGAGTGACTGTGACATGCTACGAGTTTTATTATGACCCTATTTGACCTGACTTTTGGTTTCATTATTTTTCCTTTTTTGTGAGCACAAACAAATATTATTTACACCATATTGGTTTGGATTTAGAGCATTAAAGAATTGGGATTTACTTAAATGGCATTTTTAAAGCTGAATCTCTCAAAACATATATATATTGTTCAGGCAATACAATTTTAGTATTTGAGAGTTACAATTTACAAATCTTTAGAAATTTATATTGTGACTATTGTTATTTCAACATGTGCACTCGTAATATTGAATCATGATGGGGTTCACGTGATATGTACCTTATCTGGTCAATCATATACTGTATCTTACAGGCTGTGTTTGTTTATTTAAATAGTCAGTCCATAGGCCTTGTGGCCCATATACCACCACACACGAGTTAAATAAAACATTTTTTTTTCTTATTGATTTATTTACCTTTTTGTTTACTCCTAAATTAAGACTATAAGGGAGTTCATCTAACTTTTAATTTGGTAAAAAATAGTTCTCCAACATCATACTAAAAGAAATAAAAATAAAGGTAGTGCTCCAACTATTCTAATAAGCTGCTGTATATTATAGCACGTCATTTAACTTCTTTTTTCATTTTCAATAATTATTTCCTTCAAAAATAATTGCCAAAAAATTTAGAACAATATGCTGCATATATTGAATTGTTAGTTAAAGAAATGCTTACTGAGTCAAAAAGACTACAGCATACAAAATTTATTTAAATCCACTCATCTTTTAGGGTGATTATAAGATCAAGTTTTATATCTTAACTGTTTAATCTTACATTACAGGAACGGTATACAGCAAAGGAGGAACTCATTTGAGGATGGTGTATACGGCACGACATGCCCGATACCCCCTGGTGGAAACTTCACATACATACTTCAAGTGAAAGATCAGATCGGCACCTACTATTACTTCCCTTCTCTTGGATTCCACAAGGCGGCCGGTGGGTTCGGTGGAATCCGGGTCCTGAGTCGTCCACTGATACCCGTTCCATTCCCGCCACCTGCTGCTGATTACACTCTTTTGATTGGTGATTGGTTCAAGGCTAACCACACGGTACGCTACAATATTAATTTTACTATTTACTTCTTTACTTTGATAAAAAAATTTTCCAAAACATAGTTCAACTATATTTTTTTTCTGTTTATAGGATCTTAGGTACATACTAGACAGTGGCCAAACTCTAAATTTCCCAGATGGACTGTTAATAAACGGGCGTGGATGGAATGGCAATACCTTCACTGTTGACCCAGGTACGTACAACCAAAAAATCGTATACTGGCACTATAAAATTAGCAAATCATATCGACCTATTATTGAATCTTGATACTGACATCAATATTTCACCAATTGTATCTACACAGGGAGAACATACCGGTTCCGTATATCAAATATTGGTTTGACGACCTCACTGAACATAAGGTTTCAAGGTCACATGATGAAGCTAGTGGAGGTCGAAGGGTCCCACACCATGCAAAGCATGTACTCGTCCCTTGACGTGCATTTGGGGCAATCGTATTCAGTTCTGGTCACAGCCGACCAACCAGGCTTTGATTATAGCATTGTCATCTCAACCCGCTTCACTAGCACTATTCTCACAACCACCGCTGTGTTACATTACAGCAATTCAGGTGGGAAAGCTCCTGGTGCACTTCCTGGTGGGCCCACAATTCAGATTGATTACTCCCTCAATCAAGCTCGGTCAATTAGGTGAGAAGTGTGCATTTTCAGAGTTTTATGTTTGTCTTTATAATTTTCACACGACAAAACATAAAGAATTTTGTTTCCTAAGGTGAAAGTTAGCATATGGAAGGTTCCATTTCTATACATTTCAGAGGTAAAACACCAAATGTCATTTAATTAAAAATGTAAAAAAAAAAAATTGCAAAATAAGAACAACTCTATTATCTTAATTGTCTTTCATTTGTTGTTTTTGCATTCTTGCTGTGAAATATATATGTACAAAGAAAGCAAACCCTTGAACAAGCTTTATTCAAAATTCACATAATCTTACAAATATTTTCTCTCTTAATTAAACATATAGATGGAACCTGACTGCCAGTGGGCCCAGACCGAACCCTCAAGGCTCATACCACTACGGGTTGGTACCAACTGTCAAAACGATAAGACTCGCAAACTCGGCACCAGTAATAAACGGAAAACAGAGATATGCAGTGAACAGTGCATCGTTCATCCCTGCTGATACACCTCTAAAGTTGGCTGATTATTTCAAGATAGGCGGTGTATTTTCAGTCGGAACCATAGCTGATAACCCGACATTTGGCGGTGGTTATTTGGCAACTTCAGTAATGCAAGTGAATTATAGGGACTATATTGAAATTGTGTTTGAGAATTATGAAGATACAGTTCAATCTTGGCATATGGACGGATATATGTTTTGGGTTGTCGGGTATATTTATATCTCTCTTTCTAATCTGAAATTAATGCTGATTCTCTCAACTAAGATTTTTGTATCGTTTTATTTACGTACCGTTTCTATAATTATCAGAATGGATGGGGGCCAGTGGTCGTCAGCTAGCCGAAATAACTACAACTTGAGGGATGCTATTGCTCGATACACTGTCCAGGTACAAAATAAAACTTAGAAATTGAAATCAAATTTAGGCCAAAATGGTATAATATACTTGTAATATTTATTAAATCTGTATGGATTTTTTATCAGGTATACCCTAAATCATGGAGTGCAATCTACATTGCACTAGACAATGTTGGCATGTGGAATATAAGATCAGAGGATTGGGTCAGACAATATCTCGGCCAGCAATTCTACCTCCGTGTATACACCACCTCCACTTCATGGCGAGATGAGTACCCGATTCCCCGCAACGCTCTCCTTTGCGGCCGTGCATCTGGTCGTCACACTAGACCACTCTGAATATATATAGGAAGACATTTAAGGTTGTGCCACGTCATTAGATTATTTTGTCACGAGAGGGTGACAAAATAAGAGATTCTTAGTTATACACTGGTTGTTACTTTTGATTAGTCAGAAGTTATCTCTAGTTAAATGTCGCTTAATTTGCGTCATATTTTGCGATATCTAGTATTGATGTAGAATTATTGTAATGACACCATTCTTATTTAATAAATTTAATTTGTTTCTGCTGAGGGATTATCTGTGTCATCCCAATCCCAGTAGAAGGTTGAGTATTAGTATCTGATTAAGTTTTTAACCCTTGTGCTGCTATTGAGTTTCGAACAAAAGCAAAAATTTACTACATTCTCATTTGTAGTTCTCTACAGCAGGAGATTTAACATAGACTTGATTTGCATAATGTTTTCTGTTATCCAAATATCTTATCTAATAAATATTATCTGGAAGTATCATATGTATAGATATTTAAAGCATCTCATGGAATATCAATTTAATTTATTAATGTCTCCATTATTAATTTTGTTATGGAAACCTTCCTCCAAATAATAAAGATTAATTAGTTTTTTCCTCAAATAAAAGATTAATTAGTTTCGTTTTTCTGCAGAAAATTACGAATTTATTCCAATAACAGGTGATCAAGACTTGTTTAATCATCACATCCTTGGATTAATCAACGACAATTGCAACAGCTCTTTCAATTATTATGCAAAAGTGAAAAACAAATGTTAACAATTAATACACACTTATTAATATCTTAATTATGCAATTAACACCTTCAAGCATCAAAATTCAGAACTTCAAACAACCAAGGGTAACCTGCCAAACAACTGTGGTACACCACAGCCTCACAGGTTCTGTTTAATCACTAAATGCATCCATCCATGCCTCATACCAGAACCAGAGAACCTACTTTCCACCACCGGCACCTCCACCGGCACCACCACCGGCACCAAACCCAACACCTACACCAATCCCAATTCCTACTCCAACACCACCACCACCACCAAGGCCTCCGCCATGACCACCACCGAGACCGCCACCGCCACCTAGGCCTCCACCATGGCCACCACCGAGACCACCGCCGCCACCACCCCCAAGACCACCTCCACCTCCGGCACCACTGCCTACACCACCGCCAGCTCCAAAACCACCCCCATGTCCACCACCAACTCCGCCTCCGCCACCTCCACCAAAACCACCGCCACCACCAACACCGCCTCCTGCACCACTACCTACACCACCTCCTGCACCAAAACCACCCCCATGACCACCACCAGCACCGCCACCGCCCCCTCCACCGCCGCCGCCACCACCACCACCAACACCACCACCGGCACCACCTCCTACTCCTCCACCAGCTCCAAACCCTCCACCTTGACCACCTCCTATACCACCACCACCACCTCCTCCTCCTCCACCACCTCCACCACCACCACCACCAAGACCACCACCGGCACCGCCTCCTACACCACCTCCAGCTCCAAACCCACCACCATGGCCACCACCAAGTCCCCCACCCCCTCCTCCACCCATCCCACCACCTCCACCAAGTCCACCACCTGCACCGCCACCTACACCACCACCAGCTCCAAAGCCACCACCATGGCCACCGCCAAGTCCCCCACCCCCTCCTCCACCAAGCCCACCACCTCCACCAAGTCCACCACCTGCACCGCCTCCTACACCACCACCTGCCCCAAAGCCACCCCCATGGCCACCACCAAGTCCTCCGCCACCTCCTCCACCAAACCCACCACCTCCACCAACTCCACCACCTAAACCACCACCAGCTCCACCGCCAAACCCTCCACCATGGCCAGCGCCACCACCTAGCCCTCCACCACCACCACCTCCAAAACCGCCACCTCCACCAGGCCCACCCCTACACCGTCCAAACCGGCAATCCCGCCCGAATGGTCCCCGTCCAAAACCCGGTCCACGACCAAAACCGCGAGGACCGAAGTCGGCCCTTACAACTACACTCAACTGGAGTGCAACTCCAATGAAAAGAAGAAACAAGAAAAAAGAGCTGATGTTCATCTTTGGAGGACCCATGGATGGATCTCTTACTTAATTTCTCTGGTTTCACTGTGTGTTGAAGCCAATGCAAATGGTTTCTTTATATAGGCAACAATGGTTAACCATGGAGACAGTGCAAACCCTCTTGGAGGTCTCCACTTGTATGAGCGTTGAATGGATTATATGCATTAAATGAGAGATCTTGCTTCCGCGTTTCAGCAGTTGAGTAGTTGAAGAAGGCATTGATTGCACTGCTACTCTGCTACTCTGCTAGAGTAAGAATTAGGCACATTGGATATATAAGAGCTTGGGTTGACTTAATTGGAGAGAAATTTTTTGAACTGACCAGCATCAACAGCTACTAACTGTAGACCAATAGAAAGGCCAGTATATATATATGTAGTAACAAATTTTGTGAATTGTAATAATTTTTATTTATTTCTTTTCTGTAACACGATTCCATAATATTATTTTTTTTTATTTAGTGCTATTGAAGTGTTATATATGTTGTTATTTTAGATAGAAAGATATATAAAATTTTAGCTTTTTAACTTTTATTTAATTTTGATAAATAACATCTAATGAGGATTTGGAACACTTCTCACACGAAATGTGTTGTCTTTTGTCACTAGAACAAAAACTGGTTCTTGTTATATATATGTTGTGAATTAAATTGTTAGATATCAAGATCTTTAATAGAAAACAACTTGTGTGTGTTATTACAATATATATGTGGGCTTAAAGTATGTTATTTTCTTAAGTAATGTGAATTTCTTCTGTTAGTTTTATTTTTTCTTAAGAAAAAGTTTTTCTTCTTAAAACAAAGTTAAAGGTCAACAGTATTTTTGTGATAACTTTCTCTATTAATTTATTTTATAACTAATAATTATAAGGCGGTGAACTACATATCAGGATTATATCGAAGAAAAGATAGAAGTTATATATATATATATATATAGAGATTGGCTAATGTGCTAACGTTATAACTTCGGCCGAAGTTATAACGAGTCGTTTTTGCAATTTCAAAATCCAAACAACCGATCCGAACCGTTCAACATGTTCTCTATATTGAAATGTGCTTGGAGACCAAATTTTACATTTTTTGGAATTTTTTTACTATTAATTAAGCCACTTTGAAAATACTGATCCGGTGGTCTAGAAAATTTTGCTGTTTTTTACTATTCACAGCAGATCTGCGATTTTCAAAGTGGCTTAATAAATAGTAAAAAAATTCCAAAAAATGTAAAATTTGGTCTCCAAGCACATTTCAATATTTAGAAAAAGTTGAACGGTTCGGATCGGTTGTTTGGATTTTAAAAACTAATAAACGACTCGTTATAACTTCGGCCGAAGTTATAACGTTAGCACATTAGCCAATCTCTATATATATATATATAGAGAGAGAGAGAGAGTGGCTAATATCAAAACGTTTGCACCAAGGCCCTCGTGCAACCAAGTCATTTTTGGATTTTCAAAGTCCAAACGGTTGATCTAAACCGTTAGATGTGATATCTATATTAAAATCTGCTTGGAGGCCAAATTTTACATTTTTTGGAACTTTTTTTACTATTTATTAAGCCACTTTGAAAATTGCTGATCACATGATCCAGAATTGGTTGCACTGTTTTTACTGTTCACCCGGATCAGCAATTTTCAAAGTGGCTTAATAAATAGTAAAATTTAATTCCAAAAAAATGTAAAATTTTGGTCTCCAAGCAGATTTTAATATAGATTGAACATCTAATGGTTTGGATCAACTGTTTGGACTTTGAAAATCCGAAAACGACTTGGTTGCACGAGGACCTTGGTGCAAACGTTTTGATATTAGCCTCTCTCTCTCTCTATATATATATATATATATATGTTACGTACAATTGTATTAAATGTTTTTGGTTATTTTCTTTCTGTATTTAAAATTGGATGGCTTAATTAAACTAATTAGACGTATTGTTTAGCTAATTAAGAAGACTAAACTATCCTTTTAACTTGTTAATTAGTAGCTAGTAGATGAAATCCATCACACAATTCAAACATTTTGTCAATATTTACAGGAAGAAATTACTGGCGCCAACTAAATTAATTACAGCATATATAATTTCGTTGGTATTGCACAAAATTTGGTTCGCTCACAAATTAAATTTGAACAAAATCGATCATTCCACCGAGATAAATGTTATACAATATATATAGCAAGTAATGATACTTATATAATTTGGAATAATGTGGGTATATTTGACTCATTTATATATATATATAAATATATATATATATATAGAGTAGAACTAGGGTGCTCCTAAGCTCACCAAGCCCTTCCGTGAGCGCGACTCCAAAACCTATCGAATTGACTTCAAACGACATTTCCAAACCGTTAGATGTTCAATCTATATTAAAATGTGCTTGGAGACCAAATTTTACATTTTTTGAAATTTTTTTACTATTTATTAAGATGGTTTGAAAATCGCTGTTTTCCAATGGTGCAGAATTTAATAAAAACAGCGATTTTCAAACCATCTTAATAAATAGTAAAAAAATTCCAAAAAATGTAAAATTTGGTCTCCAAGCACATTTCAATATAGATTGAATATCTAACGGTTTGGAAATGTCGTTTGAAGTCAATTCGATAGGTTTTAGAGTCGCGCTCACGAAGGGCTTGGTGAGCTTAGGAGCACCCTAGTTCTACTCTATATATATATATATATATAGCTCCTCTAGTTGTCTAAAGCTATCTGCAAACATGCCGAGACTGATTTATTTTTTGATATATTGTTAATTTGATACAAAATTTGTGGGTCGACATAATTAATGTATATTGCAAAATTTCCTTATATGTCATTTAATGCATTTTTAGCGCCCATCCACCCACATAAATGTATATTGTTTAGTTGTAAGGCTCTGTTTAACATAGGCTCTGCTTAGTTGCTTTCCAATTGTTTGTATTTTTTTACAAGGGAACAAATAAATGAAAGAAATGTTTGGATGAAATTAATCATATCATATAATTAAGTTCAAATTAATAGAAACAATATCACATATATGGTTCATATATCTATTAAATAACCATAAGAATATTTAGATCTATTGAAATAATAATGACAGATATTTAATATTTAGTTCATTTTACTCGCAATAGTCATAAGAATATTTTTTTTAAAGAAAAATAACCTCATTCCGAAGTACAAAATAAGAGATATATACATTTAAAAAATGAAATAACTTTTACAACAAAAATTACAATTGGAAGAAATGTATTTTTATTATTTTTTATGAATATACCGTGAATTCAGAAATAACTCCGAAACCCGTAATTTAATAAACCGATCGATTATATAATAGGTTGAAAAACAAAACAAAAATAATAAATTAATAATCCAAGTAGGGGTGTCAATGGCACTCTTTTATCCGTTTACCCGACCCGTACCGTATCCGATAAGACGGGTATGGGTAAGATATTTTTTCCATAAATTTATCGGGTATGGGTACAGGTAAAGATTTTTTGTTATCTAAATAGATAAGGGTACGGGTAAAGCCTATTTCGTACCCGTTACCCGATCGGATAATTATAAAAAAAATTATATATATTATATATATATTAACAAGCATTGAAAGAATACTTTAATTAGTTTACTTGTACTTAGCATGATTAGAATTTTTTTCTCAATAAAGTATTATATATGTGTGAAATAAATAAATATGTTTTAATGTATTATTTAATAAATAATAAAAATAATTATTATATTAGTATTATCCGTTATTTACCCGTTACCGTTTCGTTATCCGACAACCATAACGGATAAAAGTAGAATACGAATAAAATAAATTGTAACAGATAAGAATAAGATTCGGATAAAAATAATTTATAACGGGTACGATATGAAAATATTTCCACCCGATCCGATGACACCCCTAAATCCAAGGGATCTAACAGCCAACAACCAAACTAGTCAGCGTTGACTCTCTTTATTGAATACTGATCTTAATTTTGACCTTTTGAATTGACAAATTAACAAATCCCTCTTTTTTCAAGCTTTCTCAGATCTTCCCGCCATCTTCTCAACTACTCACAAGTCACAAAAGCATTTATTTCATTCTCTTGATACATTGCTAGCCGACATTTTATTAATATCCAAATTTACAAATTAATAAATATATCCAGAATCTCTGAAATTTTCAAAAAATACCCAAACTGGTCCGATTCTGGCCGGTTTCCTCCTCTCCAGAAACCGGCCAAAATCTGACCGGTTTATTCATATTTTTTTTTTAGAGACACTATGAATAGCAAGATAATGAAATCTAACACTGAAAATTTAAATTTTTTGTTTAAATTTTTTGTTAGATTACTTCTTTTGATTTATAATTAGTATATTTATAGTAAAATACACTATATTACTTGAAATTATGTTGAATTACACTATATTACATTAAATTACGCTAAATTATGTTAAATTACGCTAAAATACGGTAAATTCCGGTCAATTACTATGTGTCTTCATAGTGATGTATAATTAGAAACTATTTTTGTTTCTCTTTTATCTTCATAGTGATTTATAACTATAAACTATTTTTTTAAGAGACACTATGAAGAGCAAGATAATGAAATCTATCACTAAAATTCGAATTTTTTGTTTAAATTATTTGTTAGATTACTTTTTTTGATGTATAATTAGCATATTTATACTAAAATATGCTAAATTACTTGAAATTATGTTGAATTACACTATATTACATTAAATTACGCTAAATTATGTTAAATTACGCTAAAATACGGTAAATTCCGGTAAATTACATATGAATATGGATTATATCTTTACTGAGAAAGCGAAAAATGATGACGAAACTTCAAACGGCCATAAAACAGTGCTCGAGTGTCCGATTTCAGCAAATGACCACTTTTCAGAAAGCTTGCGAAAATACGCATGCATCAATGCTAGCAATGCTGGATTTCAAAATTCAGAATTGCCAAAAAACTAAGGGAAGAGCCTCAAAACTTGAGTTGAAGTTTCCGATTAAGATTTTCATTTATATTATTCAATCTAAGTAGCTCAGTAAATTAGTTACATAATGAACTTGTAGAATACCAATTTTTACTATTTTCGGAATTTTTTTACTATTTTTTATGATTCATGAAAGATGGCACAAAATCGGTCTACTTTAGCGTAATTTACCGTATTTCAGCATAATTAGCGAAGTTATTGTAATTTAGCGTAATTTAACGTAATTTAGTGTAATTCAACGTAATTTAATGTAATATAGTGTAATTCAACATAATTTCAAGTAATATAGTGTATTTTAGTATAAATATGCTAATTATAAATCAAAAGAAGTAATCTAACAAATAATTTAAACAAAAAATTCGAATTTTTAGTATTAGATTTCATTATCTTGCTATTCATAGTGTCTCTAAAAAAAAATTTGAAGAAACCGACCAGATTCTGACCGGTTTCTGGAGAGGAGAAAACCGGCCATAATCTGACCGGTTTGGGCATTTTTTGAAAATCCCACGGATTCTGGGTATATTTATTAATTTGTAATTAACTTTGGATATTAATAAAAATGTCAGCATTGCTAACATTGTGCCTATGCGTTGCAACGGTAACATTTTATAAGAGGAATAATATATTTTTACATAAAAAAAACATACCAATAAAAATAATAATTATTCAAAAATTGAGGAACATGCTAATAGAATTTATATGATTTTGTATTTTTAATTACCTTGAAACGTGATATCTAATAATAATTTGATGATGTACAGATTATGTATCAAATTCTAATAATAATTTGATGATGTACAGATTATGTATCAAATTCTAATATAATATCAAATATCGTATAACAATTCAATATTAACATACAACATGATATCAAATAACATAAATAAATATATATATTGATATTTTTTTACAAAGTTACAAACTCCATCAGTTACAAACTCTAATAAATAAATTGTAATGCTACAGAGAGAAATTGCCTCAAAAATTAAGTGCAAACCAAACCTAATTATTACAGGTAGAAATTACGATTTACATATTTTTCAAAATGGAATTGCAAAATTCTGAAAAGGTACAATTTATAAAAGACATTACAAAACATCAGAAAATAACAAAAGATCCATGTGGTGAGTGCCTGCTAACGAAATTAATGAAAGAAAATTATATCAATAAGGATTGACCAATAGCCAATCAAGTATACTACCAATCTTAGTCTAAGGCAAAGAAATGAAAAACATAATCAAACTACAAAATGTTGACAGTAAAATGCTTTCAGAAAGAAACCTGCACATTGTGACAGTAATAATGTCACAAACCTCCATATAGCTGGATTCAAACTACAAAATGTTGACCAAAAGTACATACAGATATGGTTGAGATGCCTTACCAGCAGGTTTTACCAGTAAGAACCAGTGGCTATTAAATGGTGTACCAGTATTGATCCTAATATGGATGCAGTTGACCATGAACAAGCACTGATAATAGAATTTGGAGTAATTTCTGTTACTTTTTTCATATAAATTATAGCAATACAAACCTTTTAACCACTGTACATCTTCTCTATTTTCTCTTTCAAATAACTTTTGATTGGTAACTCACTTAATTTATAATACATTTTTTGATTGGTAACTCACTTGGTAAATTGAAGATTAACAGAATTCTGAACAAATATAAGCTTCTGAATCTGAATTTGATAAATTGAAGATTAACTTGGTAACTCACTTTATAATCTTTTGTGCTCCTTCAACACTCACCTGATGCAAAAAAAAAGATGTTATTATTGTCATCTATCTTACAAGTTACAAGGGTATAGCTTCATCTTAAAAATAGCCTAATGGCTCAGGGGGTGCTAAGCCACCTCTTGATTTTGAAATTTATAATCACGTATGTTGGAATTTAATTGATTTTTTATTTCTTTAAATTTTTTATATAGTTTAGCCCCTCTCATAAAATGTTAGATGTGTACTTGTAGTCTAGTGGTTAAGACTCTATTTTGTTATTAGGAGGCCTTGGGTTCAAGTCCACTAACTACAAATTAATATTTGTGCATTTTAAGTTTCAGCCCCCTCTAACTAAATTTCTAGTTCCGCCCCTAACTAGAACCTCCTCCATAACCACTGCCACTTCTAGAACCATACCTGCCCCCACTGCCATACCCTACACCTGACCCGCCACCATATCCACTGCCACCACCGTAGCCACCGCCATACCCAGCACCATTGTCACCACCATAGTCACCACGATGATACCCGCCGTCGTATTTTCCACTGTATCTGCCCCATAAGTACTGTCACGGTGACGCCCAAAATTGGTGCGCTCATAATATTTTCTGTCATGACTGCACCAGTACTATAATTCTTTTGACCCAGCATTCTTGCATTTGTCATGCAAATAAGTGCACCAACGAGGCAAGAAGGATTAGTTTCCTAGATGCCATGTTTGTCTGACACTTGGTTTTTGGTGCAATAGGATAGGACTGTATGTGTGTGTGTATATATATATAGAGGAAGTAAAGTACTTGGAGCAGGGTTAAGGGCAATTGAAGCTCCATTAATTAATGCATTTACACAATTGGCTGGACTATGGAGAGAGATTAGTCAATTTTCAAGTAAATGGGGCTGCTAACTGTCCCTAAAATGACCTGAAATAACAAATATATATTGCATAAACTTGGTAAGGAAATATATTTTTGTGCATATTTCTGTATCTCAATTTTTCAATTTTTTTTCTTTCCTTTTTTTAAAATTTAAATTGTTTCAGTAATTAACATGAAATTTAAACTGACAGCATTTTACCAAGAAGAAAAAGAAAAAAATAGTAAATAAATTAGCTACAGAAGGATTATATCTATAGCTATTTGTTATTTTGTGATTCCTTAAAGAACAGGGCAAATCATATACTTAATTATTGGTCATATGCATCAGTTGAAACCGAGTTTGCAGCTTGGCAAATTAAACAGACTGGTCAATTTATATATCGGTTCGATTTACATTAATTACTCTCTCTTAACTAACTAATAACAGAAAAGGATGCTTAACATAAGAGATATATATCATTCCCTTCTAACTGGGGCTTAGTTGATTTTATTTCAGGCATAGCTAGAGGCCCATAGCTTACATTCAAACATAGAACAATTTTTTCTTTGTGATTCAAAACAAACATAGAACATTACAAACCAATACATAGATATATATGTATGGGCAAAAGAAAGAATTGATGTTTGGGAGAGATTCAATATATATAATTTAATTTTGTCAGTTCCTATCGAATGGTAGAATTTTTGTCATTGAAAACAATATTCAGATCGGTTTAATTTTGGTTATGTTGGTTTAGTTTCTGACGAATTGTAATGGGCTGTACTGAAGGTCAGATTGTAACCGGCTGTACTGAACTGGTACTGGTAAAGGTTGGAAGAAATTGGAGAGAAATCAGACATGGATCATATATAGAGACACAAGAAGACTGGTACGAAAAATGGAGGAAATGACACAAACTAATCCATACCGGACTGGTACAGCAGCCGCTGCTTTTTTGGAGCAAAACAGCAGTCCTCTGCCCACACTGACAGGCGACCGGTACCACTAGTATGAATACCGGTACGACCAGCATTGGAGAACCATGAGACATGAACTCTGGTGCTAATTCTTGTAAGGAATCATGGGCTGTTATGAATCCCGGTACCACTGGTACGGATCTTGGAGCTGACCTCAAGAACATCCGAGAAGCAACACAAGTGAAGCAATAAATCTAGCTGTTACTTTTAATTTTACTTTTCTTTTCCTGTGACTCATGTCATATTTCGGTTTATTTTTTTCATTTATATTTACGCTCAAATGTATTGAGGTTCTTTTCCTTTTCCAATTTGTAATTACAAAACTTTTGTAATTCGTTTAATGAAATCAAATGAGGGCATGACCCACATTTTTTTCTTAAGAAAAAAAAGTTTCTGACGGATTGATTTTTGTATCAGTGATTTGGTTGTAAATCTATATGAAACAAAGTTCGATGAAACTATTTCATGAAATGTGCTCACGTTTGCACTCTACTGGAAAAGATAAAAAAGACTTACCTACATATATAGGAAATAGATAAGAGATTTTATTAGCAAATGCAATTTCAAGTAATCGGTATGACGGCGAACTCGGCGAGGCTGATTTGTCTATAAGAGCATCTACAACGGTGATTTCTTTTAAATTGCTAATCTGATGTGTTAATTGCTAATATAATTGCTGAGAAGTACCACAGTTTTTAAATTAGCAAGTTTGCTTTAAAAGCAACTCTTTAGAACATCTACAACGGTGATTTCTTTTAAATTGCTAATCTGATGTGTTAATTGCTAATATAATTGCTGGGATGTACCACAGTTTTTAAATTAGCAAGTTTGCTTTAAAAGCAACTCTAATTAAATTTCTGGGATGGAGTGATTTAGAAATTATAAATGACTTTAATTGCTAAACTCAGTGGCGTTGCCCAAATTAATTGCTAAACGTTTGCTGAAATGGAGATGCTCTAAACTGGGCTAAATTTAATTTACAGTATGAGTTTGCTGAGTCAGCCTAATAGACGAGATACGTATGTACAAAATGTACAAAACATAGGAGTCTTTTGTTAAAATGTCTTATTATTTTTGTGTTCTAATCATACTTTATATTTTTATTTTCATTTCTCAAATTAAAATAGTTGATTTGAAACGTTCAACATGATTTCCATATTATGTGTTGGGAAACCAAATTTTTATATTCTTTTTGAATTTTTTTTGTTATTTTTATGTGTGTTTTTTGGAAAAACCTCTAAAAGAGAATTACATCACATGTGCTTACCCGACATTTTTATTAATATCCAAAATTAATTACGAAATATTAATTAAAAGGATAAAGAAAATATAGAAAGTGTATTATACAAGTAGCTTCATCAGATGCATTGGTGAACTTCTTGTTGCAGAGCAGGGGTAACTGGTACCAGCAAAAATGTCTAAAATTTTCAACAATATAGTGTTAAAATTTTATCATTACAATCATATAAAACTATAAATATAAGCAAGTCATAGGTTTAGGGCTGGAATAAATTATATAGGAAGAGAGATATTGGTTGAATTATCTTTGGCAACATGGTAAGATTCGGTGATGAAGATTAAGAGAAATGCTGTGCAACATAGGGAATGAGAGAACCTATCAGGCCCAAACTTCTTTTTTTAAGTTATTTGAAGGTAAAGACATAACAGTCATTTTCATTTTTAATTAATATGAAGCAATAATTTGTAGAGAATTGCCTTACAAAATTCTGATATGGGGAACATAAAAGGTTCTCGAGTTTAAATGAGATAATGGCAAAGAGCTCCCAGTAAATTTATTTTTATGCTAAGTGGGTCAAAGAAAGGGCTGAAATTGAAACATTGGGGCTTGACTGAGGCTATAAAGGATGTATGTAGTAAATTGCTACTTTTACCAGAAAAATTGTACTGCCTGAAGTTGCAATTATTACATCAGAACGCAAATAGAACTTTCATTATCAAAGTAGTAACAAAGGGTGTCAAAGAATAGTTCGTTAATATTGTAAAAAAAACTAACTCAAATTAAGCTTGAATCTTCCTCATTAAGCTCCACAACTTGTTTTCCACTCCTTCGGATTCTCAAAATAGTATCAGAATTCATCATCAACTTCACATATTTCTGTCTCACCTTCAATAAAGGGTGCCTTTCAATCACAGTATCTTGCCCATTAACCTGATAAGCCTCTTTAAGCACCACAAAGCATGTCTTGTTCTTCAACAAGAGGTAGAACACATGTGGATGCTTTTCAAACACCTTATCCACCTTTTGTGGAAGCCCCAAATGCTTTCGTAAGCAAAAAAGACGTCTCCTTTCTGCTGAATTATCGACAAAAATGCTCAATAATTCATGAAGAACACCTGCAACCCGTTTCTCAGCCACATCAGAACGCAGTTCCAGATCAGAGAAAGCTTCATAAGGAGATACGTAAGGCACCTTTTGGAATTGGTCGAGCCAATCTCTTATCTTGACTTTTAATCGAATTCCTTTGGAAGGAAACAAAGGGAAGTGAATGTCTGATCGGGACAAGAGCTCTAATTGTTCTCCAGATTCACTGATTGCATTCCTTTGCAATGCTGAAAGAGGCAATGTTTGACCTGTATCGGGAGCCTTTAACCACTTCTCTCCATCCCCAATTTCAAATATTTCAAAACCAAATTTTAGTAGGTTCTCTTGGTTTTTCAGAAAATCATCAGGTAAACCCAAGTACCACAACATACCTTGAACAATCCGGAACGGAAGAATTCTTTCTCTAGACATTAGCACGAGACGCCTCAACCTATCCACAATCTCTCCCATCTTTGTCTCATATATTGTGTTTTCTTCTCGGTCAAGCTCAAATGCCTCATGTGTAAGCTTAAACCAGGGAAGATTGTACTTGGGTCCTGTGAATTCCTCAAAAAAAGAGGGATATTTCCGGAGGAACGCCGTGACACGGCCTGATATCTCTAGCCGGCGATTTTGTTTTGAAATGGAAGAGATGGGAATGCCAACTTGAGGTGGAGAGAGAGAAAGGATGAGGTTTTTGAGAGAGATCAGGATTTTGAGGTCTTTTGATTTGGTTAAGAGATCAATTGAGTCGAAGTAAGGATCTTTCTTCCATTTCATGGTCACAGCTACATGCATGCATTGTTGAAAGAGCGTGAGAGCTAGGGTTTTGGATTGGTGGAGGGAGGGTTTGTATATTGGGTTTTTGGCGAGAGAAAGCATGGTTGTGTTCAGTGGCGAAGCTAGGAATTTTGTCAGGGGTAGGCGAACATATATAGAAGAACATATATAGTTGCAAAAAAAAAGAAAATTCAGCTCTCGTACTGGCCAGTGCTCGCATTCTTCCCTATCACCAGCCTGAGGTTTCCTGCTGTGCTGGTCTCTGTACAAACAAGAATAGAAAATATAAACTTGAGTTTATTACGACAATTTTGGTACCATAACCATCTCACTTTTTCCTAGAAGTTCATGTATAAAGAAAGCAAACTTCGTGCCTAAACTGTCCGAAGGGCTTTATCGAAAGTCAGGTCTAAACCACCCGACCCGCATCAAAATTCTCGCGGATGGTTTAGATACGTGAAGCCGTTTAAATTTATTAAGTTCTAAATCAGCACAAGAAATAGAATTATAAAGGAAAAAGACTATGCAAAAATAAAATCAGTTTGGAACTTGTTACTTTTTCTTGAAATAATTGACAAATTTACAGATAAAAGAATAGAACCCAAGATATAAACAAAAAATGGATACTCAAATTTGAATATGGAATTACAGTCCGCAATTAGCTGATACGTACCACTCATTCTTACGCATTTGATGAGTTATGTGACCAGTACCAAACTGAAGCTTATCATTTAAACAAAACAAAACTAATTGAACCTTTACTGGACAGGTACAGAATTGATACAAGACAATCAAATTCGTACTTGTAATTATTCTAGAGCTCTAATAGCATGTAACCACGAAAGGAGTAACAAAATGACATTTTAGACCAGAGAAAACAAACACTAATATTAAATTGAAAGTTTAATAGTTCCAATGTTCCATTCTTAGACTCTACCAGTTTGGTATCAGGAATCCAAAGACTAGAACATAGGTACAAGATCTATAAGCAATCAAGAAGGAATAGAACAAAATCAAGATTTCAAGAAACAACATCGACCATCATAGACACCTAATCGAAACTAAATTGTTTAAACCTAGTATTGACTAATCAAAATCTTAAAATCAACAAATTTTGTAATTTCTCAATATTTAATTTGTCTTCAAACATTCAGATTTTCACCACATCTCACAAATATACAACAAATAATTTGGTAAGATAGATCAAACCAATTCGATGCAAGCAACAAGATTCTGAAATTGGTTTCGTACCAGTAGCAATTTAGGAAATTGGTACTAAATATTGATACTAAAAATAGATTTAAGAAGTACCAGTATGTGGCTAGGGCTAGGCGCACTCTTTGTCAGTTGTCTCCTTCTCCTCCGCCGGCACAACACAGACGAACAGCAGGGCTCTGGTTCCTTTTCTCCTTCGCGCACAGGTGACGATCGATATCGCGTATTGTGTCTCCTCTGCTGAGGCGGAGGGTTGTTTATTTTTTCTTCGATTGATCTCCCATCTGCTGGGCTCTGGACCAGGGTAATCTAATTTTTCAGGGTGATGTGATCCACTTTACTGGAAAGCCCCTGGCCATCATTAAATTTCGTAAGTAAGTCCAATTTACCCCGATATTTTTATTAAAACCCCCAAAAAAAAACAAATTATCAAATCTGCTCCCACTCCAACTTTATTTTTTTTTCTACCCTAACCGCCCGTGGGCTGGGCGGTCCACTTTTCCCACCTGACCGCCCAGCTGCCGGGCGGTCCACTGTGCATTTTTTTTTTTTTTTTTTTTTTTTTTTTTTTTTTTTTTTTTTTAAGATTAGATTAGAGACAATATGAATATCAAGATACTGAATTCTTAACGCTAAAAGTTCGAATTTTGTTTGTAAATATTAGTTAGATTACTTCTTTGAAGCATATTTATACTAAAATATGCTAAATTACTTGGAATTATGTTAAATTATGTTGAGTTACACTATATTAAGTTAAATTATACTAAATCACATTACATTACGCTAAAATACGGTAAATTACATATGAATAGGGACGATATCTTCACTGAAAAGGCGAAAAACGACGACGAAATGAAAATCTTAAGTAATTTACTCAATATGTAATTACTTAAGTGAGTTATACTAAATTACTCAATACGCTAAATTACTTAAGTGAGTTATTCTCAAGCTTTCCGAAAAGTGCTCATTTGCTGAAATCGGACACTAAAATACGCTAAAATATGCTAAAATACGCTAAAATACGCTAAATTACTCAATACGCTAAAATACGCTAAATTACTCAATACGCTAAATTACTCAATACGCTAAAATACTCAATACGCTAAATTACTCAATACGCTAAAATACGCTAAATTACTCAATACGCTAAATTACTCAGTACGCTAAAATACGCTAAATTACTCAATACGCTAAATTACTTAATACGCTAAACTACTCAAGACGCTAAAATACGCTAAATTACTCAATACGCTAAAATACGCTAAATTACTCAATACGCTAAATTACTCAATACGCTAAAATACGCTAAATTACTCAATACGCTAAATTACTCAATACGCTAAAATACGCTAAATTACTCAATACGCTAAATTACTTAATACGCTAAACTACTCAATACGCTAAAATACGCTAAATTACTCAATACGCTAAATTACTCAATACGCTAAAATACGCTAAATTACTCAATACGCTAAAATACGCTAAATTACTCAATACGCTAAAATACGCTAAATTACTCAATACGCTAAAATACGCTAAATTACTCAATACGCTAAATTACTCAATACGCTAAACTACTCAATACGCTAAAATACGCTAAATTACTCAATACGCTAAATTACTTAATACGCTAAACTACTCAATACGCTAAACTACTCAATACGCTAAATTACTCAATACGCTAAAATACGCTAAATTACTCAAGTGAGTTATACTAAAATACGCTAAATTACTTGGAATTATGTTAAATTACGTTGAATTACACTAAATTACGCTAAATAACAATAACTTCGCTAATTATGTTGAAATACGGTAAATTACGCTAAACTACGCAAAATTACGCTAAAGTAGACCGATTCTGTGCCATCTTTCATGAATCATAAAAAATAGTAAAAAAATTCCAAAAATAGTAAAAATTGGTATTCTACAAGTTCATTATGTAACTAATTTACTGAACTACTTGGATTGAATAATAGAAATGAAAATCTTAATTGGAAACTTCAATTCAAGTTTTGAGGGTCTTCCCTTTATTTTTTGGCGATTCTGAATTTCAGAATCCAGCATAGCTGGCACGGACGCATGCGCATTTTCTCAAGCTTTCCGAAAAGTGCTCATTTGCTGAAATCGGACAATCGAGCGCCGTTTTATGACCGTTTGAAGTTTCGTCGTCGTTTTTCGCCTTTTCAGTGAAGATATCGTCCCTATTCATATGTAATTTACCGTATTTTAGCGTAATGTAATGTGATTTAGTGTAATTTAACTTAATATAGTGTAACTCAACGTAATTTAACATAATTCCAAGTAATTTAGCGTATTTTAGTATAAATATGCTTCACAGAAGTAATCTAACTAATATTTACAAAAAAAAATTCGAACTTTTAGCGTTAAGAATTCAGCATCTTTATATTCATATTGTCTCTAATCTAATCTTAAAAAAAAAAAAAAAAAAAAAAAAAAAAACACTAGCGGACCGCCCAGCTGCTGGGCGGTCAGCTATGGAAATTGGACCACCCAGTTTCTAGGCGGTCAGCTGTGCACAGTGGACCGCCCGGCAGCTGGGCGGTCAGGTGGGAAAAGTGGACCGCCCAGCCCACGGGCGGTTAGGGTAGAAAAAAAAATAAAGTTGGAGTGGGAGCAGATTTGATAATTTGTTTTTTTTTGGGGGTTTTAATAAAAATATCGGCAATTTACCGAATCAAACGGAGATGAAACTATTTCATGAAATGTGCTCACGTTTGCACTCTACTGGAAAAGATAAAAAGACTTACCTACATATATAGGAAATAGATGAGAGATTTTATTGGTAAATGCAATTTCAAGTAATCGGTATGACGGCGATTTAATTTACTGGGCTAAATTTAATTTACAGTATGAGTTTGCTGAGTCAGCCTAATAGACGAGATACGTAATTTAGCGTAATTTAACGTATTTCAGTATAATTAGCGTAATTTAATGTAATTTAGTGTAATTTAGCGTAATTCAGCGTAATTCAGCGTAATTCAGCGTAAATTAGCGTAATTTACCGTATTTTAACATAATTTAACATAATTTCAAGTAATTTAGCATATTTTAGTATAATTATATAATTATACATAAAAAAAAAAAATCTAACAAATATTTCAAAAAAAAACAATCTCCTGACCGACCAAAAAATGGCTGGTTTGAATTTAGAATCCAACCGGCCAAAAAATGACCGGTTTAGACATTTTTAAAAATACCCAGCTAAGCAGGATATAATTAATATTTTGTAATTAATTTTGGATATTAATAAAAATGTCGGGGTGCTTACCCCATTTGACCCAACAAACAGTGTTACAGATGCCTTGTTGACTTCAGTTGATGAAATGATATAATTAAATAAGAGTGAGGCTACGGTGCTATGCATAGCACGGATTGTGTCCGTGCTACGGCTCAAAATTTGACTTTTTAAATTCTAACGGTCGATCCGAACCGTTCAACGTGATTATAAAATGAATATGTATTTGCAAATCAAATTTTACATTTTTTCGAATTTTTTTACTATCTTTTTAGATAGGCTGTTTTTGGATGGTCCAGAATGTTCAGATCAAGTGATTTTCAAAAAAATAGTAAAAAAATTCGAAAAAATGTAAAATTTGGCTTGCGAGTACATATTCATTTTATAATCATGTTGAACAGTTCGGATCGACCGTTAGAATTTTGAAAAGTCAAATTTTGAGCCGTAACACGGACCCAATCCGTGCTATGCATAGCACCGTAGCCTCACTCATTAAATAATGTTTGAATTCACATTTTACTCGCCACTGTTCTGATTTTCTGATTGTTATCAATGCCTATCAATACATCTAATCAAAGTTGAACGGCTTAGATAAATAAAAAAATCTCACTTCAATCTACAGAAAATCACATATTAGCAAAAGACCGTTTTTCCATTAAAAAGTATATATATCTCAAACTGTCCGGATCTTTAATTATCTCATATTTCCAGTAAATAATTAATATCTCAAACCATTCGGATTTTTTTTTATATATGATGATATAATCATAGGTACTATTTATTCAGCACAATAATTAGAAATTTCACACATATATAACTACATATATCACATTCAAATCTACAAGCGTTGCACTTGCATGACAATCACCAAGAATTAATGCAAGTGTTTATTTTGAGATTTTTATTTTATATGTTTACTCCAAAACTTAAGGAAATCCCTCTCCAAAACCACCATGTCCACCACGGCCACCGCCACCTCCGCGACCGCCACCGCCATTGTTGTGTCCTCCCCTACCACCACCTCCATTTCCACCTCCCCCGAAACGGCCTCCACCTCCTCCGAAACCGCTGCCACCACCTCTGCCACCACCTCCTCCACCTCTGCCTCTGCCTCCACCTCCTCTAGAACCTCCACCACCGCCACCTCCCCCTCCTCCTCCCCCTCCACCAGCACCACCTCCACCACCTCCTCCCCCTCCACCTCCTCCCCCTCCAGCACCACCACCACCTCCTCCCCCTCCCCCTCCACCACCACCTCCTCCTCCTCCCCCTCCCCCTCCCCCTCCACCACTTCCTCTGCCCCTGGTAAGTAACATTCTCTTGGATTCATCTGTTTCCATGTCTTCATTAGCTAATAGCATTCTTGCAGTTGTAGTGCAAACAAGAGCACCGAGCAGAGCAAAGAGGAATAGCTTATTAGAAGCCATTTTAGCAACTGTAAGAAGTTGTTTTTCTTTTGTTCACAGAGCACCTTATCTCTATATATAGTTGTGCTTGTGCACTTGAGGTGCCGTGTGTTAAAGGGGGTTTATATAGGGTTTTGCATGGCATTAATTAATAGACGACTCAAATAGAGACAAATGTGTGTAAACGTAGACTTGCAGAGGAGAGATTTTTCAAAGGTCAATTTGTAAGCAATTTAATTAATGGATAACTCGTAACTGTACCGAAAGAGATTTTTCAGGAAGATATCGATCTATAAACTCGTTACATGTAACTGTCGCATTTAATTTAATTTAGTTGTTATCAATTTATCATTCCCTATTTGTAGGGGTGTCAACGGTACCTTTTTAGCCGTTTATCCGATTCATATCGTATTTGATAAGGTGAGTATGGGTAAGGTTTTTTTTTTCTTTAGCTTATTGGGTATGGGTATAGATAAGAATTTTTTTTCGTTAACCAAATAGGTAAGGGGATGGGTAATGACTATTTCGTACCCGTTGTCCTATAGGGTAATTATAAAATCTAAATATATATTCAATTCAATTTTCAACCCACCTAAATATGTATTTAAATATGTATTCGTGTTTTTGAATTTTCTTGCTTTATAAAAAACAATTTAGTTGGAATTGATTGCACATTCATTTTTATTTTTTATTAAAAATGTAATTACATATGTTGAAATGAATGGGTTTTTATATTTAATTTGTAAAATATAATAAAACTAATTATTATATTAGTAATATTCGTTATTCATCCGCTACCGTTTGGTTACCCGATAATATTAACGGGTAAGGATGGGGTAGAGTAAGGTTAATTTTTAATGGGTATGGGTAGGGTATGAGTAAAGCCAATTTTAATAGGTATGGGTATGAAAATGCCTCCACCCGATCCGTACCGTACCCATTGACACCCCTACCTATTTGGAAGTACTTATCTAATATCAATTGTCGGCATCTTCTTTGTGTTAATTTCTAACAATTTTCCAATTAATCATTTATTAGTTGTAAGAATTTCTTATGAATTTGTCAATATTTTCAACAAATTAGTACTATACTAGAATGTTAACTCTCTGTGTGCAAGTAACTTATCCCTGTCTTCAGTTATTAATTAAAGTTAGATTGGTCAAGTGGTACTCAGAGGAGGATTAGGAGCTCCAAAATTATAAGAATGTTGGTGATGTGAATAATAATACACTAACTCAACTAAAACAAATTGTGAATTAATTAAGTTTCATGATAATTACAGTTAATTAATGACTAGTTTCTTGAAATGATAAAGTTTAGTGTTGTAAAATCTTATCCAAAAAACTAATTCAAAGAGATGTATATGCTAACAATTGTCAGCGTCTCAACACCTACCAGTCACCAATTAATGCATTTGCATGACTTTCAATGTAGTAAAAGTATGATCATATTTAAATTTATATAGGGTAATATATATTTAATAAGTGCTTTCCAATAAATCATATTATTAAGTTGTCGACATTTCTTATGAGTTTGTCAACATTTCCGGTGAATTAGTATGTTAGACATTTCACACTCTCTATTTCCCCAAGCAATCCATCTTTTTTTTTTATGAGCAAAGATTAGAAGTCAAATCACCAAACTATTTGATACCTCTATTATTACAACAACAAAATTTCCCATCCGAATTCGAAATCATGGCCTCCCACATCAGAGACCAATAATTACAATTCTATAGTCAAGAGGTAAATCTTATTTTGTCGATCGCATTTTTCTTGTTATATTGCCTGGCATGGGCCATTAGGTGCATGATTTAATCTCCAATGTCAAGGCAATAAAAAATAGGATAATATTCTGGGACTATTTAGAGGATTGCACTGAACATTTAAATTTCTATTTCTATTAAACCACTGAAAAAAATGGGATTTAGAGTATTTACAAGTGTTATTCCCCAGCCATTCTACAATTTACAGAGTAAAAGAAAATGTTTCAACACATTCACACAAAATTGCAGGGTGGATTTACGAGGACAACTTATGCCCCCGCCTCACAGCATCCCCAAGCCCCCAAACAACAATGAAAAATTATATAAAATAAACAGAAATTATTGAGGAAAAAAGAATGAGCCAGTACATTATGAAGTTGTTCTTTTTAACTCAAACTCCGCCAATGCAATACTGTCCACTCACCGTCCTCCAATGAATCTTCGGTTGAGGGTGAAGCCTCTGATTTCTCAGACTTTGAGGGCTTCTTTCCAAAAATGGAAGCCTTCTTTCCCAGTAGACTAGATAGTAACTTCTGATCTGGTCTCTTCTCATCTTTTTCTTTCTTTTCTTCTTTTCCGCCTTTTTTCCACAAAGCTCTATCTTTTGTAATGAAGTTTAAGCTCATTTTTTTAAAGCTGAGTTTTGATTCCTCAATTTTTCCTTCAGGTAAGTCTACGATTGTTACAACTTCTTGAGGGTTCATGGCAATCGCTTCCAAAGTTTCATATACCTAATAAATGACAGATAATGTCACTATGTTTAAATTTCAGTACTGATACAAGCATGTCTTATATCAGCATGATAGTATGGTGTGAAATGTGAACCACATGGTCAGGGATGTTCATTTGGATCCGGTTTATTTGGTTTTCAACCGAACCGATAAATTTTGGATTAAATGGTTCGGTTTTTCAGTTTAAATGGTTCGGTTCAGTTGAATTTTTAAATTACTTTGTTTTTTCTATATTTTATTTGGTTTAATCTCTCTAATTCCGGTTCAATCAAACAAACCAAAATTTACTTGATATTTACTTGAATTATTTCGGTTTTTTATATTTGGTTCGGCTTAATCTCTTTTATTTCAGTTCGATTGATATATATCTTGATATTTATTTCTATGATTATTATATGTTGAGTTTTGAAATTTTGAAATTTACTTTGGTTTTTTTGGGTTCGGTTGACAAGTTTAATTTGGTTGGTTCAGTTATATTTTTTAAAACTGAATAAAATTTTGGTTTGACTATTTTAATTCGGTTTTAACCAAACTGACCCAATGAACACCCCTATTCAGTACATAATATAGATAATGTTCTCTGCAAGTTCATACAAAGATTTAAAACTAGGGGTCGAGATTATAACCTTGCAAATATCATTCAAGTTTTCCTTTGAGAGATCTCTTTGGTACGATGCAATTATATAGTCTTTGCACTCGTGGTACAGCTTTGCCAAAGTTTCTTTCTCCAAATTTATGCTTTCCTCTGCTGACACAAAGCTCACTGAAAGCTGGTGTTCTCCAAAATAATAGTTGCTTTATAAGTGCTTTATAAGACATACACTGCAGAGTATATTTTAATTTATTATTTTTGCAGGATGTAAGTTATAACTTACAATTGTGGCAAGTAGTTGTTCAAACAGTTTTGATGGTTCGATTTCTTCAAAAGAGGTGAATATCCCTTCTCTGCATAAAATAATAAATTAATAAAATAGGTCCATTTGACAAAACCCTCTATAGTGTAAAGCCTCGCAAGCATCATATTTACTTTTAACAGCTTAAAAGTTTTAAATAAATAATTCTTACACATTTTCAAATCCCGAGTGGTACAGAGGTGGAAGAGGAAGAGGAAGAGGTGATAGAGGTTTTACCTCCTCCCCTTACACTTGGGCAAGATCAGTTTAGTATGTATTAATCTCATGAGACTTTTATAATTTTTCTATGTTGTTATCTTAGTTTTTGTTGTGTTTTGTATTGCTAAACTTGAAGTAGTTCTTTTGTAGTAGGGCTTGTTGTGAGTACTATGTCTGTTGTTGGTTTTCACTTTTGAATAATGTAGTGTATAAAAAAATTTCACAGGTGATTGGTACTGTTTCGGTACCAGCACCTGTGAGTACCATGGATTTATAATGAAATAGGTGGGTTATCCCACTTTTCTCAAAAAAAGAAAAATCTTACACAGCTAGATCCTCATCAAAGAGCGGAGCTTGCTCAACAGCCGGCAGAGGTTTTGCAGTTTCCCACAATTCATGCCACAAATTACCTATTATTATCCATAAAGCACCAGAACTGAGAAAGTAAGGTGGACAATATAGTCGCTATTTTCATACAAAGCAACCTAAAAGCAGGCATTTACATTTACACCATCTGAGGATTTGTATTTGCAAGCAGGAATTGCAAACTTAAATTATAGTCACCACCTTCATACAAATGAGAGAACTTGGAGCTTAAGACGCTAGAAATGAGACAATTTGTGGGATATAAATTGTCAACAAACAGTTGCTTTAAAAGCTAAAGTGGATTGGTTAAAGCTGATATTACAACTTCATATTTTTACCAAGTAAATGTGTTACCTTTGTTTTGCATTCGGTCACTAAGACGACCACGCCTAGATGAACCTTCTTTATCAACATCGGTTCTCTCTTGACAAGATTCACTCCAGTCTGGAGGCGAATGCCATCTAATGAAATCCTCTAGCACGCAACCGGGATTCGCTGCCTGGTAAACAAACCCTTTGCTTTTACCGAAATATAAAACAAAAAATTCCAAATGTAAAGGAAAATGAGTGAGTCTATGGTACTATGCATAGCACGGATTGGTCTGTAATATGGATCATATCTCCATTTTCAAAGTCCAAACAATTGATCAGAACCGTTGAACATGATCTCCATATGAAAATGTACTTGTAGATCAAATTTTACATTTTTTGCAAGTTTTTTACTATTTATTTAGATAGGTAGAAAATCACTTGATCTAATAATTCTGGACCATTCAAAAGTAGTGATTTTTAACCTATCTAAAAATATAGTAAAAACTTCTAAAAAATGAAAAATTTAGTCTGCAAGTACCTTTTAATATGGAGATCATGTTGAACAGTTCAGATCGACTTTTTGAACCTTGAAAAAGAAGATATTGATCCATAGTGCGGGCCAATCTGCTATGCATAGTACCATAGCCTCACTCAAGGAAACTAGAGTTAAACCAAGGTGCAGAGGACTTACCTTGAAGGCCTGCATGTCAGACAGGAGTTGAGAACACCCTGCACCAACACTGTTAGGTACCATAACATAAAAATATATTAAATAACAGAACACAGATTTTGTGAAAAGTGAAAACATGTACAGTCTAGTGAGGCTACCAGTGAAGTAACCGCATGTCAATGTTCTTTAAATTTTGAAAAGATAAATAAGTCGGTATCAAGATTACCACACACATACCTTCCTGTTCGCAGCACAAACTCTTCCGTTTCTTTTATGAGATCTTCTGTCAAAATGGGCCCCTCCTACAGGAACAAAATACAAGCACAAAAAAAAACTTCAAAAAGTTTGTAGAAGGAATGGTCATTTCCCAAAATTGCCAAGTAACAAAAGCACTATGGAGATATTTGCTAATAAAGCAAAGCTTTTTTTTTTTTGGCAGACCCCACAAGAACTAAACTCAAGTCGGCAGATTTTTATGTTGAATTGAAACCTTTTCCTGAATTGCACCATGAATTAATTTGTTCAGCTACAAAAAGAACCAAAAGTAATTTCTTGTCACAAATATATTACTGGCCATAACCTAGCTCTAAAAGCAGCTCAGATGCACCTCAATGACAGTGTAACAACTCGATAGTTTCTAGCATGATCAAATTTTTCAACAAAAAATTTGCACTAAAGGACAGCACTTTAGACATAATCCCAAAAAATTATCTGAACAATGTCCAACTGCAACTCCTTCCAAATTTTATTTTAAAACTCTGCACAAAAAAAAAATAGGCAACATCGCAGATGAAAAGAAATGTTAAAAGAAACATAAATCGTTATATACCTGCATGACTGGAGAGTATACAGGCTCACCGGTCTCTAACATGGTTAGGTTTTGAGAGATAGAGCTCGCACCAAGCCTCAAAACATACTCTCCATCTACACTCTTCGCATAAATATTACCCTCCAATGATTCGCTCTCCTTTCGTGCTGCTTCAAGAGATTCTCTGGCGATTTCTCTTCTCTTTTTTCTTGCAATGCAACAGTTTATCACTTGGAGTTGTTGGTATAAGAGACAACAGTTCAGGTCTGGCTGTTCATCTAGTGGGATTTGAGGGATAGGTTCTTCTTTAGACCATAAGTTTCTTATCTGTAGATTGAATAAGAGACTAATAAAAATGCAGCTCTTGCAAATGAAAACCAACATTTATTTCTCATGTTTGCAAGAGAAATCAAGTTGGACATACTCGCAATTCTCATGTTTGCAAGAGAAATCAAGTTAGACATACTCGCAAATAAGATCCAAACTTAAGATTAAGGCAATGCACAGTGACCAATTTGTTCAATGTAAAACAGTTTAACCCCTAATTATACTAAATTGATATTTCCTATAAATTTTTTTCACGGGCAGTTCAGCCAGTTCAATTAACTTTTATTATTATTTTTCAAATATTAGGTTGCAGTTAGAAATAGGAGAATATATAAAGTTGCTTTTACAAGTATGGTAAGGGGTCCCCAAATAAATAAAGAATTTTGAACTATCACTCTTTACTCATGGTTTTTGCAAATGAGACACATCATTTTTCACAGTTACAAATTACAAGTGATACCAACAGAGATATTTGCAAAAACAACCGACCATCAGGTTGTGTGATGGAAGCCAAAGTATATGCATTGAAATAAATTGAGACCAAAAACACCCCATGCGGTAAATAGGCAAATTTTCTGGATCAACCTTAAATCTCAAATTACTTTATATATGCTGCAAATGAGGCAAACATACACTGCATAAACCTACAATATAGAAGTTGGACACTTAACACAACAATCAAGCTGTAACTTTTTCAACAACAACAACCAAGCCTTTAGTCCCAAACAAGTTGGGGTAGGCCAGAAATGGAACCCAATCGTAGTCACAAGGTGTATCTTTTTCACACACAATAAAAAAAAACCCTCAAATTACCCCTCAATTTCCACTCAATCAGCAACTGATGGAGTGAAGTAACAAGATTGTTCCGTGTTTTGGTTATTACATGAAGACAATAAAAAATCAGAAATCCTTCTTTAACAACTTATTATGCCATGTTTGGTTGTGGAGTAAGAGGTGGAGTAAACCCTTTACTCCACACTTAAGCTGCCAAACGAGGAGTAAATAGGAGTAACATGGAGTACGAGGTGCCTTAATCTGAAGTAAGTTATGCTACCTTTCCAGACGAATTAACTTACTCTACACTGAGGCCCACTATCATAGACAGAGGTTCATTTTCCAACATCTTACTCTTCCAAACAGATTAATTTAAGTCACGACTTAAACTACCAAATGAGGTATAAATCAGAAATCCTTCTTTAACAACTTACAAAGTAGAATATAATTTGCATGTATTGCTTGAATAACAACGTACCTCAAGAACAATGAAGTGCCAAAGGAGACCCATCTTTTGCATCGAACTGGCATTTCCAATCATCTCTGACAATTGATGGATAAAGCTTTCTGGGGGGGAACTGTGTAGGTATGGAACCGTCTGTGTACCTGTACCGCCTTCAACTCTTTTAAACGATTGATAATTATCTGTTAACATGATTGAGAACTAGATTAGTACAGCACCAGTATATAACTTAATACTCTTGAGCATGCCAGTGCAGTCCCAAGCTTATTACTTTACTGTTTGCTTTTTTTTCTTCTATGCTATCAACTATGTACAGAAAAAGATACATGTCTCAACCATACCAGTTCTATTAATAGGGATGTAGATACATGCTATACCGTGCCGTGCCGTGACCAAGTTACATTTTTACGTGCCGTGCCATGACCAAATTCGGAGGGACGGTCACGACGAGTTAGTCATGCTGTGACCACACGTGCCGTGTCCAAACGTGACTGGTCCCGTTTGTCATATTTGGTCACGTTTAACTATTTTTTTTCGTAATTTAAGTTAGATCTAGCGATCCTAATCACATGTGACTCCCGTGACAACGTGCCATGCCAATTTTCCAAAGAATGGTCACGTCATGCGAATGGTCACGGCATGGGACACGCGAGTCACAGCACGTGATCAGCACACGCGTGCCGTGCCGTACCAGTCACGGCATGACTCTTTTACATCCCTAGTTCTATACCGAACAACTCTGATCTGAAGCAAACATACAGTTTGAAGCAGTAATAGGCAGGTACAGAAAATTAGTAGGTTAAAAAAAAAAACCTCAATATGTACTTGATCCGGTGCCAAACCAGCAGGTTCAGAAATCGATAGTCTCATATGTCAATACTATTCAAAAGGCAATACCTGACTTGAAAAGGAACGAAGCAAGTGATTGGATCTCTTCTTCTCCCTCGGCAATCAACTTTTCATCTTTTTCTCGAAGAACAAGTGATTTTACAACAGAGAGGGTCACACTGCTCTTTTCCTTTAATGATGAAGTGTCCCCTTTAGATTTCAGCTCACTCATTGATTTGTAACCCTTTCCGGCTCTGAAATATAAATCAAAATTAATAAGCCTGTTCGCACATATTCACACAAGTAACGAAGTAGGCTCTTGCAACTTTTTATTTCACATTTTAATATGAGTAATGGACTAGCCTTGCTGCACAAGTAGTTGCATGATTGAGGATATTTCAGGGACAAGTTGGTTCAAACGAGGCTTAATTAATTCCCTATTGCACAGATGGGTTTCTACGACTGTTTCAGGGGAACATTACCATGGTATAACAGAAACTTTGATTAAAAATTGTTGCTTCTAGATATAAATGATCCTAATAGCAGTTGACAAAAAGAGTACTAAAAATTATTATAAAAAGAGAAACTCACTCAAGAGCCATGGCCAATTGTTTAACTAAAGATACAGGAGGAAATGTAACTGTTGCAGACAACTTTGTGTTGTCACCGGATTTACCTGAAGATGTTTCGTTGGCCTGGAAAGTGTATAAGACTAAGTTAGCAAATCTAAAGAGATGTATATAAGGGACATACTTCAGTGGAAAAAAAAATTACAGAGAAAACCAAGGTTCCCTTTTTTGGGTTTCTGTTACAACATCTTGTCCTTTATTTTTCTTAAAAAATCCTCATTTATTAATTCTTGTAAATTATTCATTTTTCTATATAATTAAGGGTTTTCTGTTGATTTGGAGGGTAATGGAGCAGTGTACTGTGAAGTAGATGCATTAAACTTATAATGTGTTAAAAAAAAAATCATTTGATATGTACGTAAAAGTCTTTATTGGCAATATACGGCATTATCTTTTCTAGATAATTTTGTTTTGTCATTCTTTTGACCAGAGTTTATTTGCCTCGAAGGAATAAGCAGATTTAAAAATAAAAATACTGATATGCTCAATAGAAATAGAGATCTGAAACTATTTCTTTAGTTGTTTTCACTTGAACATCATATTACGGGTACCTATTATTCGTTACCTTAATGTAATTAATTGAGAGGCCTTGAAAATTTAAAACTTCATAATACAGTAGACATATTAAACTAACTTTGTACCATGGATAAAGGAAACAAAATAAAAATAAATAAATATGCATATGTTTACATGAAATACAAATGACAATTCGAAACAAACCTCATCTTGATTTTTGTTATAGCAGCCAGATTGAGCTTCCTCTTGATCTATCGACTTCCTAGAGTTCTTTAGACCAATCCCGTCGATTTCTGTGAAACACAAAACAAGACATATTTTGTTAATCAAAGTAAAAAGAACAAGCTAAAAAAACAGTTCATAAGGCCATAATTGCAAAATTCAACCTGAACTAAATTGCTTAATTCGTAATTCAGAACTGAAATCAGCAACTTTAAAACAGGATATCACTGAATCAAAGCTCAATAACAACGGTCCCCTGGATCAGTATTATTTTGTTGATAACTCGGAAGCACACTTGGATACCAGTTTCAATTATTCTGCCCCAGAATTATTGTTTGAAAGCACCCCTATTGGTATTCAACAAAATCAGTACCGATTAGAATGGGAGTTGATTCCTAAGAGAATTCACTTATAATTGCAATCCATACAGCACTCGGACCCAATTTTAAGTAAAAGAGAGATACCTCTATCGGACTTGAGATCGATGGCTCTGATATCAGTGAATACCTTCTCCGCTTTCGCCGCAGCTGAGTGCAATGCCGTTTTTGCCCTCGAAACGATCGAGAAAGACGACGACGACGACGACGACGACGACGAAGAAGAAGAAGAAGAAGAGGAATCCATTCGAAGACCCTTTTACGAAATAATCAAAGAATTCATGGAAAAAATATACATCCCTTCTCTTACGCTAGGTCGAGATACAATACAAGGGACTGAATTGAATCAAATTTCGAGAAAGCGTAAGGGGATATGCGTTTGGATGGGTAATCATAAAACAACGGTAGTAATAGTATACCGCAGACTCGCATCATCTGAGGCAGGCAAGATTAGATTGGAGAGACGATGAATATAAAACTGTGCCGTGCTTACAAAATGAATTATTTTATTAGTTGATTTAGATCTCAGATTTTCTTTTCAAATATACATCTTTTTGACAACTCCCGATAGTGACAACAAAAAAAAGCCGTGTGAATCTCAAACAAAGAAGCCCTAACTCAAAATTAATTACCTAAGCATGACTCTCGTATTTACAATAATAAACTAGTTATTCAACCTCAATGTCGAAATTAATATTATTTTAATACAATGCTGGTTATAATAATGGCGTGCGAATTTTGTATGATTAAAATATCTAATCTCTCTTGTTGAATATTCTTGGACTATATTCGGACAATTTTGTTGAGATAAATTTTTAGAATAATTCGAATAGTTAAAAAAATAATCAAAATAAAATAAATCAAGTTGAAAGGATATATAATATCCCGACTGTGTGCGAGACACTTTCTTTAAGCGTATTCCGTCTCTATCGTGTAAGATGAAACCGCAATCAAAATAATTCAGGATTGTCATTGTTTAAGGCGCTACTATAGAAGCAACTGACGATAACTTCGCAATATCCAACAGTTGATTAAAATTTAATTAATTAAGATAAAATTGAAAAAGATTTAATAGAAGTGTAATAGATTATTTTTCTGGTTTCTTCTTGGATTCAGAAAATCAGATTAATTTATTTTAGGGAAAATTTCTACTGTCATCAAAATTTTCAAAATAGCTAATTTTTCCATCAAAACATTGAAATTTCTTATTTCCCCATTCAAAGTTGAAGTCATTTCTTATTCCCCGTATGTTGATTAAATTTGAAATTTTAAGTCTAATTTATAGTTTAATTTTATTTTAAAGTTGAAATGTCCATTTTGCCCTTCTTCTAAAACTGAGATCTCTTTTCCCCTTTACCTCATATTTTATTGAGAACCAGTTTCCTCTGTTGGTACTCAAGGCACTACTGGAGCTTGAAAACCTTGGACCAACCAGTTTCGTTTTTGAAGTAGGTGTCTTGTACAATACCCAAAGAAGTGTATCTATCTTCAGTTCTCTGTTCTTAATCAAATTGCAGCGCATATGCAACAGTTAAGAGTTTGCTTGACGGAGAAATAAGTTTCTCAAAATCAATGCTCCATTTTATATAAACAAGGAAAATTAGATCTTTTATATGACTTAAGTGCGATATAATCAACTAAATCATGCTCCTACAGATATATCATCAAGGAAGAAGAAATCAACTTAAAAAAACTATTCATTCAAATCTACCAGCTCCCGCCACAACAAAATAAAATGCATTAGTCATTCATTTTTCTTTTATAGTTTTTTGTTTTATAGGCTCGCTCATGCTTCGTCCAGTTTATAACTTATAAGCCTCGTCTCACAACTCAAAGGGGGGAGTCGAACTCAAAAGAGATTAGATCGTTGTAGAGTCAAGGGTTGCTGTACGCCTCATGGAACTCTGCATAGTGCTCCACCATTTTTCTGTGGTCGAGAACCACGCGGTGAATTGCGGTTCGACCAGTTCGATTCTAGCTCCAACCTCAGTTTTTTGGTCAAAGATATCCATCTGCTCTCTGACTCGGTCCACTTTTGTCTCTCCCTTTCTAACTCTTCCATGTATTTTTCCGTGTTTGTTCCCCATTTCGTACTTTATCATGAAGGCAATCTCCCCCCTCGTCGAGCAATTTCTCACCGCCTTGCTTTGCATTTTCATTTGATGCCGGCTTAAAAAACCGTAAATTAAGAAATATAGCTAATGATTATGCCAAGTAATAAAATAAAAAGTTGTCCCAATTTCGTATTTTTATCCAGAGCAATCAAGGGGTTAAGAAGAAAGGAGCAATTTTTGAAGAGGGATAAAATGGACATTTCAACTTTAAAATAAAATTAAACTATAAATTTAACTTAAAATTTCAAATTTAATCAACACTTGGAGAAATAAGAAAGGATTTCAATTTAGAATGAGGAAATAAGAAATTTCAATATTTTGATAGAAAAATTGACTATTTTGAAATTTTTAATAGGTACACTAGAAATTTTCTCTTTATTTTATGTGGAAGGGAATTAATCAAAGAAGCTTTTTTCTACTTATATCTTACCGAGAGGAGAAGAGTGTTTAATTTGGATTAAAGAAGAAAAACTGAAAAAATACATCATAAAGATGCGGTTAAGAGGGGTCATTAATTAGAAAATAAATAGAATTATTTAATACCATATCCTACAACTCAAACGAAAAAAAAATGTCCCGTTTTCTTTGGTCGCTAACCAGCCAATGCTGAAGGCCATTAGTGTTTGCCACCAAAGAATATGGTTTGTTTATTTTATTGTTTTAATTGTTGGTGTTGTTAGATGTTGATGTACTTTGAATGATGTTCTGAATGTAAACGATGAATGTAATTTTACTATTTAATTAATGAAGATTACTACTGTCAAACGTTTAAAAAAAAACTTCAATTTAATTGGATATGAAATATTCGGTTTAGTCCTCAAGCTTATTAATGTTACAAATGATGATACAATTTTTGAGTTTTCAAATTAAAGTTTCAACAAATTTAAGAAGAAGAAAAAATACCAAATTAACATTCAATACACAGTGTGCACTAAGCATTAATTAATTGTGTTTTTTAAGGAATTTGAAAAATAAGTCTAAAAGATTAAGATAGACGTTAAAACATTCAATAATTAATTAAAAAATTTCTAAATAATTACTGATGTGACAAATAAATTTAATTTTTGTAATTGTAGAAATCAAAATATTCTAAAAAATATGATCTTGAACTTTTTAGACATAGAATTTTTTTTTTTTTTCCAAATGTTATTGTAAATCAATTTAGATTGATATATAATTTTAATACTTCCCACAAAAAGTTATACTACATAGTCAATTCGAATTAGCCTGAGTGTGACAGTATAAACACAATTTTTCAAATTAAGCTAAAAGAAGTTAAAAATATACAAAAATTAAACATATTGTGACATTTTTAATTATTTATTTTATATTTTGTAAAATAAAAACTGTTGAACTTTCAGTCATTAGATAAATAAATAAATAAATATGCATGGAATTCTATCCATCTGCATGATATAATATAATGTAGAGGAGAATATAAATGTCAAACTATAAAATTATGCTTCATCATTGTAGAAAATTGAGTATTTAAATGTCTCGTGTCTTTCATGTTTCATTTATAACTCACATTTTTATCTCTGTTTTCAAATTTAAACAAATGATCTGAACCACTCAACATGATCTCCATATTAAAATGTCAATGGGACTAGATTTTATGTTTTTTGAAAATTCTTTACTATTTTATAAAATAGGTACAAAATCATTCTCTTTCAATGGTCCAAAATCTTCTAAAAAACAGTGATTACCAATCTTCAAATCGACATTTTGGATGTGAAGCATAAATGAGGCACCACGAGACATTTGAACCCTACTCTTGTAAAAATTACAAAGTTACTTCGTGATATAAGTTTAATCACAAACAATTAAATTGATGTTAGGCAGTGTTGTAATTAACGGTATGTGTTTGTCAGATGGACAGGGTATTACCAGCAATTACTCAGGAATAATCGAGAATAATCAGAAATAATCGGCCGATTAGTCGGGAAAATATGTGACGATTTGATCACCGCTAATGATTAATCAGTCTAAATAGACATTTTTTACCACACTGATGTTAGGTAGATTGTTTATTGTAATGTAAAAATATAACGTTATGTCACTAACATTTGTACAAACGTATTATTTGATCATAGGACGTGACTAATTATTTTTCTTTTCATGACATAACATGACGCGATCAAAATAGTAATAAATAGTTACATTAGATTTAATTGTGTTATGTCGCAACACACATGACATAATTAGTCACATTTAACGTGATTTGTAATTATATGGTCACACAACACAGTCATGCACCTATTATGCACTCAATCATCAGGTGCCATCCAGCATCAATTATTTATAATTTTAAAATTAACTATCTGATGATGAAGATCCAACGAATATAATTACATGTGTTTATTCAAAACCAAACGTGATATATATGTTGTGAATGTGTCTACATATTGTGTGACATAACGTGCTATGATCGGTTTACGTAACGTAAAGTTTTGATACGGACAGACCTGCGACATACAAATTAGGTCATGTGACTGTCATGCTTAACTGGGCGTGTGATGTCCTACGTGCACACGTCTTAATTTTTTTCCTATCTATCAAATTGCAACCCACACGACCCCATGATGCTGAAAGCAAATATTTCACGTCAGGGGCTATTACACATACAGCCACACGATTTCTGCATCAATGAAACCTCATCTACTCCGGAGCGAGTCTTCTCCGACACACCGACTATGGTACTTTCCCGCCATATAGCATGCTCGTGCCTCTTCGTGAAAACGGTTTCATGCACCAGGTGTACAATACACCATTCATCTGACACATGAATAGATTAAACGCTCGTTACGCTCCCCACCTGACTCGGTGCTCCGACCCCCCGGTGTACTTGCCCTCTATTAAAACCCTTCCGCTTCCGACCCTCTCCCCCGTCTACTCCTCTCCTGCTTCTTCCTCTCTTTCTTTTCCGAAGGGTTAAAACCTAAAACCCTAACCCTCTTGCATTCGATTGACTTGCCTTTTCATCTTCGCCATGGCCGTGAAACGCGGCGCCAAGAGGTCGCGCAAGGTGGTCTATACTCTTCCTTCCGATTCCGATTCGGGGTCCGATTTCATGGTCGAATCGTTATCCTCTTTTTCCGATTCCGATTCTTACCATAGTGACCAATCTGAACCCGGAATCGTACACAGACCCGGGAAAGAAAAGCAACGTGTCGGTAAACGGGAAAAATCTGTGTCTGATAGGAAGAAGAGAGGTAAAATTCAGATTGAGCCGACATTGGAGCGCCATTTTTTGCCTGATTTAAATCAAACCTGGTCTCCTTTGCAAGTTCAATCAGGAGACCGGCATTCGGATTCTGATTCTGACTTCTCCTCTGAAGTCGAATCAGATTTGTATCTATATGAACCTCAAAACCAGACCCGACCCGGGAAGAAAAGACAACCCACAAAAACAAAAAATTCTCGCGCTGGTAAGAAATCGAGAGGTGAGGCGGAGACCAGACCCAAATTGCACTGGGAGAACTGGTCTGAACAAAACGAAAAGTGGATGGATGAGCTTGAAGGACACAATCCTGACCGTCCGATTGATAATCCCAAGGCTTGTGATCCATCAACTGCTGTTTTACTTCCTCTCTTAAGGTTTCAGAAAGAATGGCTGAGCTGGGCATTAAACCAAGAGGCTTCCGAGACAAAAGGTGGCATCTTAGCGGACGAAATGGGGATGGGTAAAACCATCCAAGCAATCTCTCTGGTTCTGACGGCCCGGGATATGTGCGTGAAACTAGGTGCTGGTACTAGCACTTCTTTTGATAACAAGTCTACACTTGTAATCTGTCCGGTAGTGGCGGTCATCCAGTGGGCCGGTGAGATTGCGAAGCACACACAGAAGGGGAAAGTTAGGGTTTTGGTATATCATGGTGCGAAGAGGGCTAAAGGTGAGGTTGATTTTGGCCAGTATGATTTTGTACTCACTACCTATGCAACAATTGAGTCAGATTATAGGAAGTACATACTGCCACCAAAAGAGAAGTGCCAGTATTGCGGGCGTGGATTTGTTAGCGAAGCCAAGCTTGATACACACCAGAGGTACTTTTTAGAAAATTAAATCATAATGGGTTTTATGACTTTTTTCAGTTGTTACAGATTGATATTTCTGTTATGAAAATGTTTTTAACAGGTATTTTTGTGGGCCTGGTCACATTAAAACTGAGAAGCAGGCCAGACAGGAGACAAAGAAAAATAAATGGCTTTCAAAAGGTATGAAAAGCGTGGAATTGGTGTCATCGGATTCCGAATCTGATAGTGAATTAAAAGAAAAAAATGGTAGAAAGAATATGAATAAGGGTACTAAGAAGAAGAAGGCACAGGGTGATGAGTTTGTGGAGGATTTGGCTGACTCGTCTACTCCACGCGGTAAATCGCCACTTCACTCCGTGAAATGGGAACGGATTATACTTGATGAGGTAATTTCTTTTTTATTGCCCTTCCTTGCCAAGGAAATAGGTTTCCGGATTACAATATATGCTGCAATAAAGAGTACTTGCACAGTAACTCAGATTTCTACTTGAGCATTGTTGAACATTTATAATAGTTTTGTACTGGTGATACTGTTTAATTTTGTCAATCACACAATTGTACAATTATATTATTTATACAAAATTGGAGGAGAGTCACCATTTGCTGTTAGATAGCGAAGTCCCTGGTGTTTCTTAGTAACCCAACAATTTTCCACAAGAATTTTGTGTAGCTATAATTTGTTTCATAAATTTGATTGAATTCTTATGCAGGCGCATTGCATTAAGGATAGGAGAAGCAACACCGCCAGAGCGGTATTTGCACTGAAGGGTGAGTACAGGTGGGCCCTTAGTGGGACCCCTCTACAAAACAGAGTTGGAGAGCTTTACTCTCTGGTAATTTAATTAAAAAGCTTTTTATGTTTGATTGTAAGAACTATTTTATTTGGACTTACAAATTTGTGCATTTTCTTGTGTTACTATACCAGATTCGGTTTCTGGAAGTCTTCCCTTACTCCTACTACCTTTGCAAGGATTGCAATTGTAGGTTACAGGATTTCAGGTGAGTATGTACTTCCTGAAATATTTATCTTTATTTATTATTACTGCTTTAGTTTCAAGTTCTGATAAGATTTTTTTTTTCTTCTTATAGTTCTTCCAAAATTTGTACAGACTGTGGGCACTCTAGTGTTCGCCACTTTTGCTGGTGGAATAAGGTACATTTTTCTATGAAGTTTTGTTATCTAAAATACATGTTGACCCCTGTTAACTCTGAAACTACTTTCTATGGAAGCGGCGGTGTTCCTGACTGTGGGCACTTAGTTTCTTTTGTTATTTTGTGAAGGAAATGACTGAAAAATTAAATATTTTGTGAAGGAAACGACTGAAATATTAAACATTTCAGCAAATATCTAATTCTCTGAAGAATGCCATATGCTTTCCATATACTGGTAATCAGATACAAGGTTCTAATTTGAATTTTGACATCTTTTGAGTCACAGATCAATTTGGTGCTTAAATGCATAAAGTAGTGGAATTTGGGCAATTTTACCTTGCAAGGCTTACTTTATCAAGGCATCAACTACAAATAGTTACAAAAAAATTTCAAGGGATTCTTTGCCCCTTTTGCCGGCCACGCCTAAAGAAGTGTGTAGAGGAGCATTATTTATGTACCAATTATGATTATGATACACCACTATCACAGCAGCCACAGTAGTGTATAGAGGCAGACATAATCTGAGATAGCAACAATAACAAATATTGCCTTATTCTTTTAAGATCAAACTTCCACATTTAATTGAGGGAATGAGAGCTGGTACAGAGAGGAAGGGAGAGAACGAGAGCGGAGGCATTATGATAGGCTCCTTTTCACTGCTGACAGTAAATTAAGGGAAGTGCTCCGTTAGACAGAGATTGAATTGAGGGCACAAATCTTGATACGCTTCCAAACGGTCTAGATGTCCATCAAACCAGACTTGGTCCGATGGGCATCTGAACGCCCCTGCTCCCACTTTATATACCCTGCTCCCATCTTGTTTGCAGCTTTATGTATACCTGTCAGAAAAGTGTCGCAAAAAGCACCAGCAATTAGATTTAACCATCTTCTTTTGAATGATTGCAAAACAACCTGCTTTTCTAATCTTTTTTGCTAGTAAATAATGGATTTTGGTCTCTGCAAGAAAAATAGTTGAATGCATGAGTTTTTTTTTTTTTTGCACGAGTTTCTGTGATATTTGAATTTGTATGTCTATTTGGGATATTTCCCATTTTGCAGGAGGCTATGTGGTATTTGAAATTTTTTTTCTGTTGTAACCTCTTTTATGAGATGATTTTGCTTAAATTTGAAAATCTGATTATCCTGTTCTTGTAGTATATTGCAAGACCTATACAAGTTTCATCAAGTCAAAAGGCTGGTCAAAGGGCCATGACATTGTTAAGAGAGAAGGTTTTGAAAAATATTGTATTGAGGCGAACAAAGAAAGGGCGTGCTGCTGATATCGCGCTTCCATCTAAACTTGTATGGATTTCATCAGAGTATATATATTTTATCATAAATTAACCACTTGGATATTGTAATATCAGTCAAATCCTTATAATTGTACTTTGCAGGTTATTCTAAGGCGGGATTTGATGGATGAACAAGAACACGAGTTTTATGAAGCATTGTATACTCAAAGCCGTACTCAGTTTGACTCGTGCGTGTTTTCTTAATCTAATACTGTCCTTTCATTTGAATCACTTGTATTTCATAACCATACTTCATTATGTTATGCCTCTTATTATACTTTTCAGGTATGTGGAGGCTGGCACTTTAATGAATAATTATGCACACATCTTTGACCTCCTAACTAGGTTGCGTCAGGTAAATTTTACTATACCAATACATAGGTATATATTCCTTTTTATTTTCGATTACTACGGGAGAAGATTTGATTTAGACACAACATGAAATTATTTGCAACAACAACAACAACCAAGCCTTTAGTCCCAAACATGAAATTATTTGCAAAAGAAAATTAAATGAAATTAATTTGAACTTTCTGCTTGTTTTATTGCAGGCGGTTGATCATCCGTATCTTGTTCTATACTCTGCAACTTCTCAGGCTCTTGAAGGTTGCCACGATTACGCTGCATCCAAAACTGATTGCGGGTTGTGCGGTGGTTTTGAAGCCGAAGATGTGGTGGTATGCTTTGTTCCGTTTGTTTCATACTTTAATGGTTTTTGTGCATGCACAAATAAAATAATGTAAAGATTGGAAAGTAACGTCATTATTTAATGGTTTTTGTGCAAGCACCATTTGTAACTGGATATTGGCACATTTTGACCAACTACACTGAATTCTATACAGCAAATTCAATGTCAAAAAAGTGTAGTTGATATTGAAATATCAGTTACAAAATTGATATTATTTGTTGATTTGAAAAGTATAAATTTAGTTGAAAAGTTCCTTATGTAAACATAAATATAAGCTCTTCTTATTAACTGTTTCAAAATTGACATGGATTATATGTTGTATTTCCCCAGGTAACTTCTTGCGAGCATTCTTTTTGCAAATCATGCCTCATTGATTATTGTTCAAGTTTGGGAATTCCGTCATGCCCTACCTGCTCAACACCTCTTACAGTTGACCTCACTACTAAAAATTGTGGAGAGAAGTCTCAGAAGGCTAGTAAGGTCAAAGGATACAGACGTTCAAGTATAATGAACCGGATTAATTTATCTAATTTTAAGACAAGCACAAAGATCGAGGCCTTGGTGAGATAACAAAACCTTCTTATGACCAACTTCTTATTTTCTCAATTCCAATCAAATGCAACTGGATCTAGTATAGTATGAATTGGCGATCAAAAGATATATGGATAGAATTTCTAAGGGGGTCTCGAAAAACAAGTAATTTTTTCTGGTCTTTTTATCCAGGTTACAAGTGTGGTATTGGGGTGTATTAACGGCATGTAACTGGTTATTCCTTACCTCGGGACGGGACCAAATTGGTTATTGGGCAGTCAAAATCGTTACTGGTGTACCCTTTAGTGGAGTTATTACGTGGAAGTGCTAGTGTCGGCCAATTTACTTGGATTCTTTTACATTTTACAATACTCAAGTTAGTAGTAGCATTTTAAGGATCACTCAATTCAGTTCACTATTATAATTTCATAATTAGCAGACTGTTGCACATGACTAAATTTTTCACTTTAGTGTATTTTTTTACAATTTATTAAATCATAATTCTTCTTCATTGAAGAAAGAAGAAATAAGGAACATGGTAGAAGATGACGGCTCGGCTAAAGGACTTCTTTTTAGCCAGTATACATCATTCCTAGATTTGATTAGTTTCTCTCTTCGTCAGGTAATGAAGTTCAATAAAAGGAATACAAAACACTTGTTTTTTATTGTACTAAATTGAAAACATTTGTGTGCAGTCTGGCATCAAATGCGTGCAGTTGGTAGGTAGCATGACAATAAATGAAAGGGAAAAGGCGATCAAGACCTTTACTGATGACCCTGATTGTAAAATATTTCTTATGAGCTTAAAGGCTGGAGGTGTGGCGCTCAATCTCACTGTCGCTTCGCATGTAAGTTGTTGGATTTAGTCTGAAATTGAACCCATCAAAAGTAAACGTTTGCATGGATTTAATTGTGTAGCATTATATCTATGTAGGTTTTTATGATGGACCCATGGTGGAACCCTGCAGTGGAAAAGCAAGCCCAGGATAGGATTCATCGCATCGGCCAATTTAAGCCGATCAGGTACTACTTCTAATACCAAAATGCTTCTTCTAACAACACAATGTTGTATCATGTGGCGCTGAACTGGTATACATACTAAATCAATTTATAAGATTAAACTATGCAAAATTGAAAAGAATGGACTTTTATTCTTATAGATGTATTTAATCTGATTGATCTTCGAAAATCATAATTAGATATTAATGTTTCTTCAATCAAATTTTTTAGTTGTACAAGGTTTGTGATAGAGAACACAGTGGAGGAAAGGATACTTAAACTGCAAGAAAAGAAGGAACTTGTGTTCGAAGGGTGAGTGCCAACTCATTATTTCTTAATACTTGCATTTATTTTGGTTTAAAGTGGTTGCCTATGCTAAGAGTTCTTTCTCATGATTTTGCAGAACTGTAGGTGACTCTGCCGAAGCAATGGCGAAGTTGACAGAGGCCGACCTTCGTTTTCTCTTCCATACCTGATTGTTCTGTGGAATAAGATGTTTAACTAAGTTTAATTAGCGTTGCGTCTTTTCCAATCCTAATTGTTGTTGGAACTGTGTAAATAGATAGGCTGGTCTTGTGACAAACTCTGGTCCGAAACAAATTTTGAGCAAATAGTTAGCATTAGGAGAACTCAAAGGAGAATACATGTTGTTCATAAGCACCCTTGGAGAACACATGTTGTTACTCGTTTTATGCATGTGCATGTTGAATGCTAGTTTGTTTAGCTTCATATTTTGCTTTTTTTTTCTCTCTAACTTGGTCGCGCCAGTTATCCCATTAATAGATATTATGATATCCATTTGTATAGTTATTTGTTAATACAGTTATGTCACTCGTGTTCACATGTAAACATACAGGTCCAATAGTGTTTGCAGCTGCTGCTAATGAGAGTTAACCTCCAGCAGTTAACAAGCTCAGGTTAGCAATGCCAACAATGTGAAATTAGGTAAAAGGTAGCTGAGAGGGCTGAGGAATTAGGCATTGCTTGTTCATCAGGAGTTCTTTTTATGCATTAAATATGGTCAGCCGTCTGATACAATGCACTTCCGAAATCTAAATTTGCTCATGTTCAGCTTGGAGAACTGGCCGATTCCACGGAACCTTGCCAGAAAACTTCTCATGTCAAAAAGGACTTCCTGTGCCAAATCTAAAATTTGTTTCTTTTATAAACCCAAGTGAGGAGAAGTTTTCTGTACAAAAGTTTGTTCTGTCATATGAACATGAGCAGGCTTGTTAACTGCTGGAGAAATACTGCATTTTAGATTTCACCGGGTTAGAGTTTCGATTACTTTTTCTATTCTTTTTTACATAAGTGTCACTTTGTAACGATTAGTAAAATGGTTATGAACTATTAATTTTGTTTTGATTGAGTGGTTAAGTTTCATTTACACTATACTTATCTTCGTTAGTCATCACTCTTATCTCTCAATTGAAACTTAATAAATATATCAACTAATTATGGATTGAGGTTGACCCGTATGAATTTACAGGCACAATCTTGTCACTGTTATTTCTTAATTGGATGGTTGTTTGTATTAAAATCAGATATGCTTACTGCTTACAATGGAAAATTTGTTTATATGATCATTATAGTGCAGTGTGTATGTATTTTGTCAATGAAATCGGAAGATTTTGATTTCGGATGAAAAATATGGTAGATACAAATAAACAATTGGAGTTTTCTCTATATGTTTAGAAATCTTTATATGCTGCCGGGCAAATAAACGCGAGCATTCAGTCGATTAATAATATTGTAACTTGAAAAATAACAAACAGTTTATTTTGAGGGATGATCGTTGACCTACAAATTAATTTCATTCGGATCGGGTAGAAGCATTTGCATACTTGTACCCGTTACAAATGGACCATATCCGTACCTTACCTTATCCGTTACGAATTGATTTTAGCCATTATCATTATCGGATAACGAAATGGTAACATATAATAGAAGATCACCGAATAAAGATTCAATCTGAAGAACATAGAAAAAAAAAAAAAGTCTCGTGCTTCCAACAATTAAATTATGTAGGTCCTAAACTGTATTGGAATTTGTGGCATAATCAAATTCCCAGAGCAATAGAATGGGATTCATTTATGTATTTTAATAGTTAATTAATCACAACACATAGGACGCTCAATTGTTCAGATAATTTTGATCAAAATGCATTTTCCCAACATTTTCTTCTCTATTAGAATTGAATAAAATGCAGTTGGACAATATGAATATTCATTGCTCATAATATATATATAATTTAATATTTTTATATTTATCCGATTGGGTAACGGGTACGAAATAGTCTTTATCCATACCCTTACCCATTTAGATAACGAAAAAAATCTTTACCCGTATCCGTATCCGATAAGTTAACGAAAAAAAAAATCTTATCCGTATCCATCTTATTGGATACAATACGGGTCGGGTAAACGGATAAAAGGATGCCATTGACACCCCTATGGCCTATGTTTAAGTCTTTCATTTTCAGAGATCCAAATTGTTTATAAGGTAACCATTTTTTACTTTAATTGTCCCTATCCCTATTAATGGTTACCTCAAGTATGAAAATCAATGATGACTTGATAATGTTTACCTTTAATTAATTGTCCCTATCCCTATTCATTCTGCAGTGTTTTGCTGTGTATCCAATGAATATTAATACGAGGAAGGAAGATATTCACTTCTTAATTACCAGTATTGTATATATAGCTGGATAATGAAACACAAAATATTTGAAAAGATACGCGTGCATTGTATTTATCAATCATTCCTTTTTTTTGCATAAACAATGGCTGTTAGGATCACAGTTTTTGCCTTTGCACTTATATGTTTGCTTCTTGTCACTGGTAACACTTTTTCTTGTGAAAAGCAGCAATGTTTTATATTCCTCTATATTAGTTCCAAGTAGACTATATAGGGATTTGATAATTCACATAATGAACCAACAGAATTTGAGAGAAAAAACCTCTGTCATCTCATAGTATATATAAATTTTATCAGTTTTTTTATTAGAACATTTTGCTCTACCACTTGCAACTGACATGTTGTAACCTCAAAAACATGGTTTTAAATTAAAATGCAGAAGCAAGAAAAATGGATTTCCTTCCATCTGACGAGGATGAGTACTGCCACTACCTCGGCGAATGCAATAATAGTAATGATGCAAATGAAGATTGCATGACAAAATGTGCGAAAAATGGCTTTGTTTCTGCCGGAGCATTCTGTAAGATTTTTGCAACACCGATGTGCTGCTGCTTGCGGGACAAGAAGAATAGTATCACGAATGCATATCCCTCTGACAATGACCAGTACTGCCATTACCTGGGCACTTGCGCTAATCGAAATGATTGCATGACAAACTGTACCAACAATGGATTTCATGCCGGAGCAAACTGTGCACCAGTTGCAACATCCATCTGTTGCTGCTTAAAGGGCTAGATTCAAAATATGACATGGATTAATTGTGAATTTCAGGTTTCTTGTGGGTAGTTCATATATAAAGTTATCTGTAGAACAGGCAATGAATAATGCAAATTTATACTGTCTTCAATAAATACAAGTAATTGGATATTCTCCTTTGAATGATTGTACATGTTGTGAAATATTTTCTGCAATGAACTATTTTAGACTCCCTCCCTTTTCAGGCTTTGTTGTGAAATCTAAAATCAGATACTAAAACTTCGATTTTACACGGCGGAATGATGTTGTTTCACAAGAAATCTAAAACCAAATATTTTTTGAGATTTCCACATGAAAAACGGTGATGTTTTTGGGGTTTTGTAATTATAAGAAAATCACTTGGCTAGTTTGGGTGTGCCAGTGTTTTAAAACCTTGGGTGGTGATATTATTATGAATTTGATCTCAACAAAATCAAGTCAAGATACTCTCCATTATTTAACCATATCATATATATTTTTTTGAGTAAGAATAAGAGTCTAGCTCCTATTTTTATTAACTGCAATTGGTTACATAGTCTGAACAGGGTTTTGAGAGGTAACCCTGAAATGGATTTACATATGGATGGAAAGATAAGAAAAAATAAAATACAAAGAAAGAAAATTTTGAGAAAAGAAAAGAAATGAAGATTAAAACATCAATTAAACAAGCTGCTCCTTTTCGTTATGTCGCTATTCTTCTATTTGTGATAGTTCCACTGAGTTTTAACTTCTTCGGCCAATTCTTCAACAGTTTTCGTACGCTCTTGAAATATTCTTGTACAACGCTCCCTCCACAACATAAATAAAACAATCAACTTCAAAATTGATAACATCATTTACCCACATATTGTGTTGTGGAAAATTAGAAGTGAAAATTCGACCATATAGTTGCCTTGAGAAAGAATGAGACAATATATTTTCTTGCTATTTTTTATTAAACTGCAGCGTACAATGTAAATGAAATTAGTGTGAAGGAAAATCCTAAACTCAATCGTCCCTATTTCCTCACATATTTTTTTCAGACATTTATTATAAAAATTATTCTTGCAATCCTCTGCACCCCTTATATGCATCCTAAAAAATTTATATTTACATAGAAGTTGTTTGTATCATAATTCTAAAGTGCTTGTCATATGTTCTCTTTTGAATGATCAATTATAAAAAAAATTAAAATATAAATCATAGTAACATAAGTTTAATTCATAGTATAAACACATCTGGGATGCTGATAAGGGATGCAATCAACACTCCTTTTTTTTTTTAAATTATAACTGCTATTTTTTTGACAAATGGGAGGCTTTAAATAGATTTTGCCAATGTCACCATGCACCTCTTTAGCGTTCATAGCATATCTGATATGCAATGTGACAATGCATGTAGAGATGGATACATCTCGCTTCCAAGTTCCAAATAACAAAAACAGCACATGAGGGCTCCTATATCCCAAAATTGGGTGGAACGGTAAAGGAAAAAAATAGCAACTAATTAAACCAGAAGTTTAGAAAAAAAAAAAATAATATAGCATTCCTTTCTCAATGATGGCATTAACAAAAAAACAGAATACTGTTATAGAGGAATTAATATGCATATAATATATATGATAACGGGGTATCACTGCCTAATAAACCATTGGATGGTTTATTTTGAGAATTCAGATCTTACCCGGTACCGTAATAGGGAATCTTTTACAATTACTTGATCTGAACCGTTCTTTTTAACTTGCACGAATCTCAAAGCCCAATAATACTGCCCCCTCCTTCAGCCCGAATCTCAAAACGGCTGAGAGTTAAACTCAAACCGTAAAGTGCAGGGAATCTTTTACAGTAATGGAGAGGATATTCGACCACCTTTTCAGTAAATAGATAAAAAACAGATGTTAATGGTTATGTATGTACATGAAATTGCATTTAATCATAGCATTAGTCTTCTACTACGACATATTGCCTCATTGCAGTCTATCTAATGTTACCATGATTTTACATTATAAATGAGAATACATCAAGGAAAAGGAGAAGAAAATATTTAACTTCATCAGCTGATAAGATCAAAGAAAACCAAAACCTAAATTTTGCCTTTTCTACTACTAGATTTCTTCATTTCTTGATTTCTGGAACCAATACTGACCCAACTGTAGTTACTTGGGATCAAGAATGCGTCTATTGTTTCAGCCGTGCCAGCGGAAACTGTTGTGGCTTCTGACGGGCTAACAGACTTGGATCTGCATAGAGTGCTCTTGTTTTGTGAATTATTACTCGAGGTGGCCCATTTAAGCCATGACGAGGCCCTGTTGGATGTTTCTTTTTTCTTTTGTTTGAGACGCTCATCTTTCTCTTCCTTTCTTTCCAGGAAGCTTGGACTTGAGAGAGGCGTGAAAAACAACTCAGGTTGGAGAGGCACAAATTTTGTGAATGTCACAACTACCCTTATTGTGGGGACCACAGGTATAGCAACCTAACAGGGGAACATGAGAAATTATAATAATTAATAGAAGTATAAAATTTAAAACAACATTTATACTTGTATAAACTTATAAGTTTGATTACGGAAACTTCACACCAATGAAATTCCCAAAAATAAATAAATTATCGCTTAGGCCCCTAGAACTTATTATTGTTACCTTGACTGGAAATGTGCCGGGAGGGAACTTGTTAGTGAGCAACTCCCTTAGCCGCCTAACTGCACGGACACCGTTTGACAAAATGTCTAAGAGAGGTAAAATCTCTTCTATTTTTAATGGGAACTCTTCAGTAAGCCACACAGTCGGCCGCAAACTCTTTACTGTCTCCTTCTCCTTGCATTTCACCTGCCACAAATTCAATCAGATATGGTTAGGTAACCGTTGTAAAACCCCAAAACCGACTAACTTTAGAACCAGGCTAGTTTAATTGATCAGAGCTGGTGTCTTTCTGGCAAGTAAACTAATAATTAGGGGTGTTCATTGGTCGGTTCGGTTAAAGCCGAATTAAAATAGTCAAAGCAAAATTTTATTCAGTATTAAAAAATATAACCAAACCAACCGAATTAAACTTGTCAACCGAATATCAACTGAACCAAAATAACCAAAGTAAATTTTTGTTTGTTTGGTTGATCTGAAATAAGAGAAATTAAATTTTAAAAGGTCAAAACTTAATACATACACAAATACATTTAATCATCATAGAAATAATTATGAATTATATATACAAATTGTTGACATTACATACTGTACCAGATATATATAAGTTGCTGACATTACACATCGGTCGGTTCGGTGTTTTCGGTTTTGAAAAATCTAAACCGAACCAAATATAAAAAACCCAAGAATTCAAAAATTCAACCGAACCGGAAAAATTTTGGGTTAAATGGTTAGGTTTTTCAGTTTAAATGGATCGGTTCGGTTGAATTTTATTGGACAATCTAAACGGAAACGGAAAGTGCATTACCTTCTTCTCCCACCTATTTCTCTCTTCTTTCAAACGAGGCGGCGGTACGGCCATATCCACACTGCGCCGCCTCCTTCCCACATCCACCTCCTCTGCTACTCTGCTACGCCGCCTAGGCTCATAACAGCTGCGTCGTGGCGGCACAATATCAGCTACTAAGAATTCTCCGTCATCCTCGCGGATCCGTAACGGCATCATGACATCATCCTCCTCGAGAATCACATCATCATCATCATTATTATTATCATCATGATCGACATTATTAGTGGCAATATTGTTATTACTCTCTTCGGATTGGAGGGTTTTAAAGGTGAAAAGAATGTTGTTTAGGTCATATGACCTAGCCTTCCAAGTGCCAGCCACAAGTTCGGTCTTCTCCTTACCGCGCCAACTCGTTCGTGGGACCAACTCAGCTGAAGTGATGTTTAAACCGGGGCGGCATGCGGTCGAGTCGGCAATGAGTTCATCATCAGATTCGGTGTCCTCCATGCCAGAGAACAAATCATTAACCTGTGCCGCACATAAGTTGGTTAATTATTAATTAACAACGTAATTGTTGGTGGGTTCTAGAAAAAAATGTAACTATCTAATCTTATGTGCCAGAAATTCAGTTCAATAAAAATATGCACCTAAATTTGTTCTGCTCAATTACCAAGCTTTAGTTTAATTTGACATTCACTTATTTAATTTGGATATATATAGACAACTGAAAATACAATTTGCTGTATGTTAGACTCATTGGGCAATTATTCCAAAAATGGAAAAATATAAAATTGTCCAATATGTGGATTTTACTTGAAGGGGGGTTCAGCAAACTGTAATTTTTAGTTTGATTCTACAGCCATGATTGAATAATAAAATCTATCAGATGCAATCCTCACTGCCCTCATTCCTAAAAGAGGGGAAAAAAAACTAAAAAAAAGGCAAATTTGTTGGGCTAATTGAATAACCCAAATCTTTTGACTGCATTATGGGGTTTAGTTAAAACCCATTGTTCATCAAAAGAAAACAAGATTGATTAAACTACCTCACGGCGGCCATGGTGAAGCACCAGGAGTGACCCGATTGGGAGTTTGGGATCCTCCGGCGACGCCAAAAAAACAAACGACCGCTCGGAACGGCGCGACCTCAACCCGTCAAAACCCGCAAACGAAACATCTGCTCTGACATTTCCACCGCGCTTCCACACACGGCACGTGTCAGACGGCGCAGCCCTGGACAAGAAAGGCACGATTGGACTCTCCAGCCGAAACGAAATCTCGAGGTATGAATCCTGCATTTGTTTAAGAGCTGGTAGTAACAGGTGGAGCCGGCGCCGCAGCTTGGCCCAGGCAATGAGGCGGTAGTGCTTGAGCATCAATTTGGCGAGGCGGTGGTGGTCAAGTGAGATAGCAAGGTGGAGCGGGGACCAGCCAGAGGCATTTTGGAGAGACGGATCGGCTCCGGCCTGGAGAAGAAGAGAGGCGAGGTGGGGTCGGTTGAGTCGGACAGCGAGGTGCAGAGGCGTATCGTTTCCCGGGACATCGCGGCGGTCAAGGATGGCCGACACGGTGGCTGCGAGGGAGGATTCACGAGAGGAGTCAGCGAGGGAGAGAATGGAGGAAGGGTGAGAAAGGGAAGGGAGGGAGGCGAGTAACGCTGACAAGCGGGCCCCATTGTTGAGTAAGACGAAGTGGTGCGCTGGACTGTGTGAGTAGTCGGAGGGGTTAAGAGTTGGAGGGGCGGCGGCGTTGGTTGTTTTGTGGTGCTGCCCCTTTTGGTTTTGGGGTTTCACCTCCGTCGCCATTGCTCTCTTTCTCACAGTCTCTATCAGTCTATCTGATCTGAGTGTGACAGTGACAGTGACAGTAGTGTGTTAAAAGGATGGAGATGGACGATGCGAGCGATGCGAGGAGGTAAAGAGTGAAATAGTAATAATTTGAGACAGACGGGTCTAAGCTAACAACTTTTGACGAGGTAAAGAGAATCAGAGAAAGAGAGGAGGTGGCGGCATTGTGGCAACGCCGGGATGAGCGACAGGAGATTTGGACTGGATCAAAGCTAAAGCTAAGCTAGCTTCTTTTTCTTTTTTGTTTCTCTTTTCCTTTTCTTGGGCTCTGTAACTTTTTATTTATTTATTTACCTAGTTACTGCATCTTCGATCGCTTCGGTTTTTCTATTTTTACTACAAACATATTATTATAATTTTTTCTTCAAAAAATTATCATATAAGAAACATATTTTCAATATTTTTGTAAGTTAAAGAGGTAAGTATCTGACCTCAGGACCACTTGCCTGGTTTCATTATTTCTCTAGTCATATTTATGTACATTAATTTGATCTATGGTATAAATTCACCCGATCTATTTAATATTGGTGGTCCCATCCCATCTCCTCTTGAAATATCTCAAAAACAACTTACACGTAATTTTCATATCTAAAATTTTATCTAATTTCATAAAATAACTTATTCATTATTTTAGTTGGTTTTGCAAATGGTGGGTTTGATACTTTTGAGCGCTTTTGATGGGGTACTTGCATGAAATAGCAATGGCACTGATTGAGATGGCTGATGACCTTCTGTCTCACCATTCATTCTTTCTTTTTCTTTTTCTTTTCTTTTTATTTCACAATTTAGTTGGGTTGTTTCAGCTCTCCACTTCTGTCCCCTTAATTTACTTTTTTCTCCATCAAAACTTTACAGTTGCTTATTTATCCTTAACTAAATAATCTCCTCTTCATCATTATTTAAAAAAATTTAATTAGAATTCACTTAATTCATCATTACACTTTTATTGAAGACCAAAATTATAATTTTGGTCCTTCACTCTATAATCTGTAAAAAGAAAATTAAATTTGCAATACTTTTTGCACTGATTAATTTTTTTTTTAAATTATGGTCAAATGAAAATAATATAGAATGTATGCTGAAAACGAAAAGAACGGTGATTTTTAAATGAGGATAAAATAATAATTTCAATTTATAATGTATAACTAAGTGATTTTAATTCAGGTTGTTCTACTTAAATGTATAAAACGAACAATATAAAAGATTTTTCAGTTTTGGCATAGGAAACTAATATTAAAATTAATTGTAAAATAAATAATTTCACTTTGGCAAAAAAAAAAAGTTTCAGAAGAAATTAAACTAGAATCCTTATACAAGTAGTATATGAGTTCCTCAAAAGGTGCTCCGAAGCATTTCCTTCTTTGGCTGAAAATTACAGTTGGTGAAAACCGTCCGATCTTCTTTTGATGTGATTTAACAGGAATCTGTGCATCTCAGAAACTAACCATCCGAACAAAAAAATATCACTTGAGAGTAGGTCCGATGGGCATCGGACCTACTTTGGTTCAATGGTTTAATCACCGTCGATTTACTTTAAGATTCGTGCGGAAAGCTCTAAAATTCGTGCGTGCCTGTTTCAAGTTTCGTGCGCACAAATCTTAAGTTAGATCAGATGGGCATCGGACCTACTTCCGTTCTCAAAAAATATTCTTTGCATTGTGGCGGATCTCACCGATCTATAGTGACCTCGGGTTCCTAAAAGAAGCAACGTTACTTGACTAAGGTTAGTTTCAGATCTTCTGTGTCAATTACTCTATGATCTTACATGAAGAGTATTTCACTTAAAAAACGATCACAAAGAACAATGACAAGATTTGCACTCACGAAATTAAAATTATAATATTATTCTAATAATTGGGAAAGAGTTAAATTTTAATTTTAATTATTCTTAGTTTTTAAAATTATATAACTACTATTGTAGAATAATTTTATAGACATACCTTCACTGAAAATATGTTCCTGCCTTACTGCCATACTAACAATATACGCGATTAATTCACGAATAATTCGCGTTTTATTCTTGTTTTTTTTACGTTTCCGAACCCAACTCTGAATAAAATGCAAAAAACGTATAATATGCTTTATTCGCGAATAAAACGCGAATCACTAATTATTCACAATAAAAATGCGAAAAAAACACGAATTTTTTTTTTCTTTTTTTTTTAAATTTTGGGGGGGTTTTTTGAGTTTATTTTTTGCTTCCCAGTTGTACCGAATCAATTTCCGAATTATACCGAATCACGAATTTTTGACCTACCAAATCAAACCCGAACTATTTATTTGTTACTATGCTTACTGCTAACTGGGTGGCCTAGTACTGTTGCTTAACACTACATGAACTTCTGTACAGAAAAAGCAACAATTGATCTACTATAACAGATTTAGTACGTACAATGTCTGAATCTTATCAACATGTTAATCGGATCACGTGAGAAATAAAGTTCATTTTCATCTCCATTTCGGCACAAATGGATAGATAGCATAAGGACCTGTTCGGCAACCTCATTTTCCAAAGGTTTTTTAGGTAAAAAGATTTTGTAGGTACTTTTTTTTTTGCAAGTGTTGGATGGTTTGGTTTTTTTTTTTTCACTTTAAATTCTCAAATGATTTTATTTCATTGTCTAACTTTAATTCTCATTAGTTTAGAGCTCCGTTTTTCTTCCTAAGCGGCTGAGCTCTCTTTGAAAAATCTAATATAAAATAATTTTCTTCTTTTTTGAATTTGACAAATAGTAAAAAAAAAATTATTTGTCATTTTGTAAATTAAGTTTCAAACTGATACTTGAACACAATAAGTTTAATTCTACTATTTGATAAGTCTAAAATTAATTAAATAAAATATAATTAGCATGCCATTTAAATTTCTTTGAGAATCCGATACATGCAGAGTTTGTTGTTAGCATAACATATTCTATAAAAAAAAAAAGTTAATTGTAAAGAGCAAAAAATCAACTTTCCAAAAAACTTCCCAAAAAAATTCAGTCTGAGTGAATTTTTTTTTTTTCCCACACGCACAGTATCACGCCGAACAGGCCCCTATGTTCTAAATTTTTCCACGGGTTTTTCAAGTTGAAAATTAGCTAATTGATTTTCCCATTTTCATATTGAAAAATTTTCGTTGCCGGACAAGCCCTAACTTTGTGCATTATTATTAAATTCTTAAAGTGGATGGATATTATATAACTCAAGCTTGAAAATTAATTGGTTATTTTACATAAATATTTGTCATAGAGCTTGTTCTTATTTTGAAGAAAGAAAGACAGCATAGATATCACAATGTAACAAGAATATCAAATTTTAAGAAATTTTTAATCATTTATTATTAATCAAACTTATAATAAAATTGACAGGCTTCATAACCAAGCGTTTACTTTTCACACACTTTAAAATGCGCATTTGTCTATTTATTGATATAACATTTGTCAATTATGACATAATTCAAAATTAATTTGTAACGGTTAGTTTGTATAGGAAATAATGTTGTTATTAATAGACTAGGAAATAATGTCTTGTAATTAAATATGATAGGGAATAATGTATAACGGCTAGTTTTTTATTTCTTTTAGTATAAAACTATAAATAGTTACACTTGTAATCAGAAAAATAAGATTGTAATATAATTTGTTTTCTTAATCTCTTCTCTCTATCTTACAAAAGTAACACTTTCATGGACTTCTTAAAATATACATGTGGCTATTGGTCAATACACATATAATATAAGTATTATATCAATACAAACAAAATTATTGTGTAATTCATACCTGTTTATTTTATTTTTTTTAAATGATAAAAATAATAACCGAGTGTTGTATAATAAATTAGATATTGGACACACATAATATTTCTAAAATTAGGCAGGTGGCTAATTAATTCTCATATAATTGAAAGTGTTTCCGCTTGGTGAAAAGTTAAGTTACTTATTATCTCTAACATATTGTTTACTAATTCTCATATAATTTCAATTTCCTACTTCTAGTTAATAAAACATATTGTTTTTGAGATTGAAAGATAAAAGTTTAGTTTATTAACTTTCATTTAATTGTCTATACAGAATTCTTTACCCGGGTTTCAAATCCACAACCTCTTACACGAAAGGTGTTGCTCTTTGCCATTAAATCATAGGCTAGTTCTTAAAAAAGATACTGTCAAAAATAAATTAAAGAAGAAGTTCAACACCACACTCCACCCAACCCCTTCCGCTTTCTTTATTTCACTGAATTTTTCAGATTACAATATTATGCATACACACGATTTGTATTTCCATTCCTGATTGGTCTCTAAGTACATTTTAATATGGAGATCACGTTGATTCGTTCGGATCCAGTGTGCCATTCATTCTACGTGCAACTTGTAGTTCCAACAGATACTGTTTTTATTAACACAAATTTTGATATAAGATACTAGCCAATGTTTACTACATTGAAGAAAAATATTTACAATTAATGGGAATATTAATTTCTCAGCTCTTTCTTACCAAATTTGGAGAGATAACTGGAGTTTGAAATTAATATAGATATAATTTCAATTCACAACTAAGCTCAGTTGTATTTTTGTTGAAATATTGATATTTAAGGTATTGTTGAATCTAATTATGTAATAGTGTGTAATACTGTAACAAATTAGTTGGTTATGATTGAATGTTATTTTATTTTATTTTATTTTGTGTGTGTTGTGATTAGCTTTATCCTGGTTCCAAATTGTGTTAGAGAACTTTGTGATTAGTAAAATTATCTATTTTTATTTGAAAGTTTTTTATTATTAAAAAATAGAACCTTTTCGTGCTATCTCAATAATGAAAAAAATCCCTCATAATGTATTTTAGTTTTTCTTATCAAAATTATTTCAACACATTAATTAATTCCTCTCTTGTATAAAAGATAAAATGAAATAAATTCATAGATACAACTGGAGATGTAGAGGAAGCCAGAGTTATGATAATATCACACCCTGTTTATTACAACTGTACTCACTTCTCGAACACTGTGCTACGGACTACGGAGAGTGTGGGCACACTGTTTGTTGAAACAACGTGTCTTGTCTCTTGTCGTTATTAATTCGTTCTATCCTAATCCGAATCCGAATCCGAATCCGAATCCGTTATTAATTCCTTTGATCTCCTGTGGCTTAAATGGTGTGGTGTTCCCTGAAATCATGGTTGTCAATTTAACAGGCTGTACAGCCAACAGGTATGGAATTATGGATCCGTTGATTCACAAATTCTTGAACACTTCCTGAAATATTCTGTACACAAAAACTAGTTTATTAATATTCTTGATAGAATTAATATTGTTATCTCATGTCAAGCACTTGACCATGTTCTATCTAGGAGTCCGGCTAGTATGATCTCGGTGTCATATGGCATCAACTACAAAATTAATTGGATAGACTTCAAACAACTAATTCAAACCGTTCAAACCGATTTACTTTATGAGTGATGCGTTTACATACAAATTTTTTATATTTTTTAGTCATTTTAGTATCAAATCAAGACGTCAAAAATGTTGAAAAATGAATGCATTAAAATTAACTTAAAAACTCACACATTTGACTACATGACTTGATACTAAATAAATTCGAAAAATTATAAATTTTGCATGTAAACGCACAACTAATGAAATAAATCGGTTGAACGGTTTGGATTCACCGTTTGAAGTCGATTCGATAGGTTTTGAAGTTGGTATTATATAGGCTGAAATAACACTGATGTTATACTAGCCAGACTCTCTATCTAGTTCATTTCCACTGAATAAGTTATTTTCATATAAAACTACCAACAATTACATATAATTTATCGAACTCCACGGAGAGCATATCCGAATTCCATTGACGGAGTATCAATTTTACAAAATGTTTTTAAAAGAAAAGGAAAAGGCAAAGATCAAATGAAGAGAAAAGTAAAATAAATAAATAAAAGATTAATGTTTCTTATTTTTTTCTCCCTATTGATGATTATGTATTCTGTGTGAGGGACCACCAATCTCTGAAGTCTTTCATAATCTCTAACTGCATTGCATTAAACCAATTATTTTCATTTCTGACATCTTTCTCTCCATAATACTCCATAATACAAAGCAGATTGTTATTTGCATGTGTTTGACCACTTGAACCTTGAACTAGAAGTAACCTTGCTAGTGATTTCTATTACCTTCTCTGGCTTCCTCCAATAACTCAAATATACAAAAAAAAAAAAAAAATGTTTGAATACATGTAAGCTACATGGTCAGAATACATAACAGTATAACACAATAAAGTTGAGAAACTTTTCTACAAGTTATCAATGGAGCACCCAATTATAAAGTCTTCCATGTTCATGAATTTATATTTCACAAGTCATGCTATCTGAGTACTCCACCTACCCAAATATTTTTCCAGGGTTTTTAAAAAAATGGGTGAAATAAAGGCGTCTAATTTTTTACCACTTGAGAGTAGGTCTGATGGGCATCGGACCTACTCTAGTTCGACGGGTTTAATCACCGTCGATTGGCTTTAAGATCGTGCGGAACGCTTTAAATTTTGTGCGTGTCTGTTTCAATTTTCGTGCGCACACATCTTAAATTAGATCTGTGATTTTATCTAGATCCATATACAAATGAGTAATGTTGCGGACATAAATTTAATTATAATTAAAGTTAGATTATGCGTATTTAATGCAGACAAACAGATTTTAATGTTACAAAGCTGTTACTAAGAGTAAGCAGAATTCAAATCATGGATCCTTTGCATATGGACCAAGAATGTTATTAAATATGCATCTATTTATCTGTCACAAATCAAACAAATACATATACCTCAAATATTATGTCTAAAATTCCGCTAGAATGCATTTAAAATACCTTTTTGTGTGTATTTGTTCAAAATTTGTAATGAATTTTTATTTTTTATTTTTTATGATCATATATTCACCTAAAGTTACCAATAAATTCTAGCTTGCATCTTTTACATGCACATCAGAATGCATTTATGGTGCCCTTTTGTTCATATTGTGCCTCTGAATCTCCTCCATCCGATGGATTGAAGTTATCTTCTCCAAGATCTGACAATAAACAGGATATGCTTTTGAGGTGATGTTTGCAATATACCAGTAGCAAGCAACAGTACAGTTGAGCTTCAAATTCAGTCCCACTTTTCCTGCCAAAAATAAGCAGTAGAAATTATCAGAGCACCTAGCTATAACTCTTCATTACTCAATGAGAACAGGTTTTATTTTGTTCCTTCCGTATTAACTCAAAGAACAATGCCTTTTATAAATTCCACTACATATCGACAATTGGCTACTTTTTTTTTTTTTTTTTACCAAATGGTCCAAAAAAATAGTGTCCATGCAAAGGTCAAACAAAAAAAAGGGTACAAATGGATGCTTGCTATTATAGAGTCTAGCTACTATAACATCAGTCTCATTTTAGTCTATATAACACCAACTCCAAAACCTATCAAATCGACTTCAAACGGTGAATCCAAACCGTTCAAACCGATCTACTTCATTAGTTGTGCGTTTACATGCAAAATTTATAATTTTTCGAATTTATTTAGTATCAAGTCAAGCGGTCAAATGTGTGAGTTTTTAAGTTAATTTTAATACATTTATTTTTCAACATTTTTTACCGCTTGATTTGATACTAAAATAACTCGAAAATATAAAAAAAATTGCATGTAAACGCATCACTCATAAAGTAAATCGGTTTGAACGGTTTGGATTAGTCATTTAAAGTCTATTCAATCAATTTTGGAGTTAGTGTCATATGACACCGATGTCATACTAGCCGGACTCGCTATTATATTGTAGATTTTGAAATAGAAGTCAAGTTTGATCATTGTGATTTGATATTAATCGGATGGCTAGAGCTTACAATCTTTTAGATTTTGCCCCAATCTGGATTGCTCCATGGTATTCTGCTCGAGAGAGTAATCTTATATTATGGTTAATTTTTGTGTTTATTCCAGTGTATGAATTCAACTTCAAAGACAGCTTCAATATGTAGTCTATCAATGGAAAACTTGTAATATGGACATGTAAGTTACTTAGATGTCAATGGAAAGCCCAAGGACTGTTTGGCAAAAAAAAAAAAAAAGTATGTTAAAAAGAAACAATGAACTCCAATGTGTCACATATCAGATTATATGGGCTTCTTTTATTATAGTATAAGCCAGGAGTTATTGGTTTTCACCATAGCACAACAATTATAGGCAACAATAAAAAAAACCAAACAACTCCTCATGCTCCACAGAAATTTACACCATTTGATGGCTCCAGATTTAGTTACCTCATGTCATAAAGAGAGCTTCGGGTCCACGGTACTCTTGCGATGAGTATCGCCAAAATACGAGGCAAGAGAGCTTAATTCTAAGTCTAAATCTATTTAGCCATTTACATTACAAGTACAAGAATACCACAAACAGCACCGAAAATACAATACTTCTAGGAACACCGTAGAAGTAAACCAAAAGTGAATCCTAATCTACCACCAAAAATAATTTTGCACCGAGAATCTAAGCCCTCAGTCCCCAGTCCTATCCCTATCAAATTTTAGATCTACCGAATTTTCCCCGCAACTACAAAATAATTAAGAAAGAAGCTCTAACCAATTTACAATATTCACCACCGGCTCCAGTTTTTTTCCCTCAAATTAATAATTTGACCATTAATAAGCAAAAATCCTGAAAGCTAAAGTTGCAAGGCTAAATCGGGCTGCTGGGCCTCCAAATTAATACCTGACGATTGACCTGGCGGCGAACCCGGTGAATTGAACATGATATTTAAATCCGGTCTAAGTGTCTGTGGTTCTTTCATTTGCATATGTTGATTATGTGGCATGAAACCTTGCCACGGCAGCTGACCCTGGAGTCTTGTCAAATCCCTTTGCACTGGAAATATCACCAAACCAGGGTTGCTATTACAATTTTGCCCTTGCAAAGGCTGAGCTACATTGCTAACAGTGCTGCTGCCCCTTGAGCTCGTATTAACCACCCTCCATACAGGAGCATTATGTGAAACATTGTTAGATGTTGGTCTAACTTGAGTACTTAGAAAGGCTGGTACAGGTCCTGGAACCGATGCTGGTACAGGTGCATTCAGAGAAGGTTTTGTCTCATACGGGGGACCACCAAAGGAGATCCAGGAGTTTTGCCCAGAATTAGGGGGACCCACAGCTTTGGGGCTCTCAACTTCTTTTTTCACTGATTGTACCGGAGGGAGAAAACCTTTAGAAGAGCTCGGACCTCTATTCAGGGCACCCAGTGACACATTCGACATTCCAATGCTGTTGCCATTACTAGCATTTGGAGCATTAGTCATAGACTGATTAGTCACTTGGTGCTTTGTGATGAATCCGAATTGATTTGCTTGCACAGAATTACGGTTTTGCCCCATACTAGCACTACTCATTTGCCTTGGTGTGCTCACCTCCGGCAGCTTTAAGAATGGCCGGGGCATTTCACCGGTGCCTTGCAAAGCAGTATGGTTCTTTCTAACTTGAGAACTCATGACAGTTGTGGGGCCCACCTTTTTACTCCTTTGTTGTGCCTCTCTGACGTTATTATTATTGCCCAAAGGTTCTAAAGTAGCAGCACCAAAGAGCCTATTATTCCGATCAGTAGCTCTAAGCGTGCTAGATGTACCCAAATGTGCATCTGCAGAGGCATTATTAATGGATCGAGATGATCTAGGTTGTTCAACTCGATTAGATACAAAGATAATGGGAGGTGACACGGGCTCAAATTCATCGACCCAACCACGACCGAACTTGGTACCAGCAGGTAAAGACCTCTCAATCCTACTAGAAGCGATTTGCCATGCTGTGGGGCCCAGAAATGCTGCAAATTGGGCCAAACTCCTTGCATAGTAGTGTTCAGTTTCCAGCCCAATCTAATGAAGCAAACAAAAATTTGACAGAAATAAATAACTGCAGAAATACCTAACTTGCTTATAATGTAAATTGTTGATCAGGCACCATAATAAACCACAGAGAATAAAAAACTTTCAGAATTAACAACAGTGTGAATAAGATAATTATATCGAATATGGACATACAGAGAGGAGTTGCTTTGGGTCATCAGCAAAGATGTCATATATGGGATCAAGATCTAGTGAATGTTGTTGTTCACACATGCCATATGTTTTGCGTCTATTCATATCAACAGGCTTTTTAATCTCATCAGGGCCCCGCCTATTCTCATCCGCAACTGGCGTATCCACTGGCCTCGACGGAGACTCCCTTGCTGAAATGAGCAGGAAAATTTCATCAAAAAAATGTCTAAATCAACCTTATCCCTGATTTAATTCAACTAATTGCAGCTGTTTAGGTACAAGAAATTAATCAATTGATCTTACTCCCACTTAATTCCTCAGCCAATAATAAACAAACATAAGCAAAAGGTAAACCCATGAATTATGAGGAGGGTTCAAATGCCTCAATTTTTCATGCCTCCATTTTTTAAAACTTTAATAACTCAAAATTTAAAACTTAAAAGTCAAAATAAAACCGTTGGATATGATCTATATCATTTTATCTATGCACGTGTAAAAAATTATGACATTTCAATTTTGTTTTGGTTGTCATCAAGAGCTTGTAAAAAACGTACTAATGTGGATAATTTCTAGACGTTGATTTTTCAACTTATTGATTCACATAAAAACAAAATCAAAATGTGATAATTTTTTATGAGCACATAGATAAAATGATGTAGATCATATCCAACGTTTTTATTTTGACTTTTAAGTTTTAAATTTTGAGTTATTAAACCCATGAATTATATGCTTAATTGGTGCATTATTGTGCCAGTTGAGCATTGTTTAAGGCCAAATACAATTTAAACTCAGTTTACATTGGAAGAAATTACTTGTGGAAACTAGACTAATGTGCAAATTGATGATAAAACAAGAATTAAAAGGACCAAACCTGACAGCTCGCCGACCTTCTCAGATTGGCTGTCACCCAATGAGCAGCTATTGTTATCGACAAATCCACTAACGACTACATTCAACTCAACACTCTTCTCCTTGATATTACTACTATTACTGATATTAATATCCTCGTCATCATGGACATCGTCAACTCTATCATTCATGGTATTGACACATGAAGCACTCAGCGAAGTTCCAGCCTCCTCAGTGGAGACATGGGTCCCGGCTGATGATATGTCAGAGCTGATTGGCTCCTGACCAAACCGACTAAATGACCTCTTTTTAGTACTGTTACTAATAGTCAACTTTCCTCTCTCCTCCCATGAGTGGTTTGGTGGAGATGCCACCTTCCTCTCCTCTCTTTTGCGCTTCTTAACTCTGTGCACCATTTCTCTCTCTTCTCTCCTGTTGTTTGTATGCTTCTCTCCTATGCTGGTTCTGACCTGATATTTCTCCCTGATTGCTGGGTTCCGCTCCTGGAGTGTGCGGGTTTTAATCTTTAGCCTATCTACAGTCTCTGGTTGTTTTACACCATCTCGAAGTTTCTGAAACTTGCTTCGGGCCAGCTCTTGAATTGAATGTGCCTATGTAATAGTTTTAAAAAAAAATTAAAATTAAATACTTCCTTTACATAATAGCCACCATAATTGCATCATGTGATTCATGCTTTTCTTTGTTCTGTCCCACATATTTTATGTCTTGTAATAGTGTGTTCTCCTTGAATATCTTTTTTTCAGCATTTTTTCACAAAAGTTGTATCAAGATGGTTGCATGTTGGACAGACGTACTAAACTAGAACCAATTGGCAAAATTAGCATGTAACAAATCCCCATCAGGCTACCATGTCACTACAATAAATTCCAAGTTTCTAATACCATCTTAGAAAGGTATTACCTGTCTAAAGTAAATGGTGTCTGGTGCATTGTACTGCATGGCATTGCTACAAATTAAGAACACATCATCCTGCAATGGCAAATGTTTCCATTTAACAGCGAAGAAAGGCCGAATAAATAGACCATCAAAAGTTTAGTATAGAGCAACTATTATAATCTAAATAGCTGACTTCCTTAAAAAGTGATGCAAGTCTATTTTTACTGTATTTATCCTGTCCAATATATCTCAAGTGATATATTAACAAGTATTCTAGCATTAGAAAATGGAATGGAATCATTTAAGGGGATAAAGCAAAAGTAGTCTTTCATTGTGCATTAAATCAGTGTATGACTTCAAGTCCTTTCTTTACTGTCCAATTACATGGGAACTTCGTTATTTCATGATTCCATTGCGCTAACTACTCTGTGAACTGCATTAGCAGTGTAGAGATAATAAATGGTGAGTTTGTTCAAACTTCACACTTGTCATAAAATAAAACATTATGGCCTTCCATAATCTGGGTCCTTCATATTTCAAGAGATAAGGATCTGGGCCCCACGAGAACATGACTTGATTTGGAAAATTGAACTTGAGCTTACTTCATTTGCAAATGATAACACTTTATATTTTGCAATTAAATCTGAAGTCTATTCTTGGCATCACTCAGCATTACAAAGACAATTTAAAACAGTGCTAACAATAATAGCTGTCTATATATAATCAAACATTAGTTGCCAAATATAAAATAGAAAATTTTCAATAACCAAATTATCCAATCTAGAACTATATTAAAAGCACATCTCTTCTGGCGAGCCATTTAAAGGAAGAGGTCAATAGTGGTGTGTTAATAAATATTGTAGAACATCGAGTGCATTTGCAAAATGTCTATTGAATTCAATTTGGTAAGAGAAAGAAGAAAATGATGTGTTAAACCATAACTTAAAAACCAGTGAGTAAGAATGACAAACTGGGTTAACTAGACCACAATCCGGTAACCAATTAAAAGCATTAGGTACTTTCTTAAAGAAAGAGGTCAAATGTGGCTCACTCGCAAACATGGCTATTTACGAGTGCTTTTGCAAACAGTCCATCAAATTTATTTTGGTAAGAGGAATGATGAACAATTTAGTGAACCATTAAATCACTAGAAGTAACATAAATGACAAAATTATTTATTACACCATATATCCACAAACATAGATTATTAATTGTAAGGTCAATGACAAAATACATTTATTAGACCATAAATTTATTCTGGTAAGGGAAAGAGTTTCATAGCTTTAATACATGATACAATCCAAGAGATTCGACACTGGAGACTTAGCTGTTAGAGTTTACAGCGCTGGGGGGTCAGAGTCGGGATTTCCTTCTGTACTGTATTCTTTTATCAGCAATTTTTGCAAGTTAGATGCATGTAATATAATTTATGTACAAAATTAGTAGCATAGTAACTGAGGTGTTGTAAATAACTTTCTCTTTTTACTAAAATATATGTTGGTGACAAATTGTCAAAAAAAAAAAAATATTCTGGTAAGAGAAAAACAAAATGATTTACTTAAGAGACCACAACTTCACAAAAATTAGTAAGGCAATTGACAAAATAAATTATCATACCACATTTTTACAACCAATTACAGCATAAGGTGTGTGATCCTTTTAAGGAAGAGGTCCAAATGTGGCTTACTTATTGAGTGCATTTACAGAGCCCAGATTAAGTTGGCAATAGAAACGACAAGTTCACTTACAGTTCACAAGAATTAAGAGAATAAATGAATAAAAACGAAAGAAAAGCATATACCTTGAAATATTAGTGACTCCCTGCTTTAAACCATAGACTGTACTTTTAGTGACATTATATACAAAAGAACAACAAAGTTTCCTTTTTTTTGCGACCACAAGTGCATGCTACATGCAAAGTTCGTACTGGCATAACTCTTTGCATCTCAACAAATCAATACTTATCTTTACAAAGTAACAGCTTGCACAAACAATTAACTAAAGGAAATTGTAAATTAATATTACTAAAATAAGTAAAAATAAGAAATAACACGAAAATTAAACTACACGTTGTGGTAAATCCAATATTAAAAGAAATTTTACCAATTTGAGAACCATAAAAAGAAGTAAACAATTATTTGCTACAAAGGTCAACTCACCTCAAACTGTTCCAACAAACAGTAGGCATTCTTAGCAAGCTTTCTTTTTACAGTGCTGAAATCCATCGGGTGCTCAATCACATCATAATAATCAGGTAGCTGCATTAAAATAGATGTGCTTCTTAATTACTTTTAGGTTCCAACATAAAACGAAAGAAATACATTAACTCTTTGGTTGAATATACTTGCCTCTTCTGGATCGACCGGCTCAGCAAATACCCCATAGGTATCTTTCCTGAAATAAGAACATATAAAAACCAAGATAAATCAAAATATTGAACTAAAAATAATAACCACCAACAAAAATGTTTATAAACTCGTACTTTTGAAGCTTATCGAGTATCTCTTCGAGTGTCTTGCATTCAGGTAAAGGAGTTCTCTTCACAGACTTAGACGACAAGCCTAATTGAATAAATTAGCCATTAATAAAACTTGAAATATAAATTTTTAAATACTAAACTAGCATGAGATGATAAAATATTAACCTGAAACAAACCCCCTCAATCCAGAACCACTGAAATTGCTCCTTCGGACCTGTGAACAAACATGAAATGGAATGATACATCCCATGACTAGTTAGAGACGATCACTTTGTTGGCACATATATAATAATTAACTAAACAAAGCAAACACATAACACTTGGGAACATTTTGAAAACATAATAAAAACACCTAAAACCATAGCTAGTGGTAATACTCTGCTCCAGTGAAACCCTAATCTCAACAGTGTTGTAAAATGTGAAAAAGTGAAGGTAACACAATACCTCCCGGCAAGGAGGCTTGTCAAAACCTAATCTGTCTACCCTGCCACCTAGACCACCACTAATCCGCCTCTTCTTCAAAGGCTTGACCTCCTCCTCACTCTCCCCTTCATCCTCCACAAAAGAAGAAGACGACAAATCGAAGTCCGCCATCTGGCGCCCTCCAGTCGGCCTCCCACCTGATAGGTTCGTCACGAGCTTGACCTTCCTCCTTCCCTTCCTCTCGGTCTCCGATTCATCCCCAGAAGAAGAAGACATGCCATAGAAATCTTCTAGAAGGGGACGAGGTGTGAGGCGGGGTCGGAGGTTGCGACGAGGAGGAGATGGAGGCGGAGAAGGCGAAGGAGACGGCGATGGAGGCGGAGGCGGCGGTCGAGGCGGGCGGCCGCGACGGAGCTGAGACTTCATCGCTTACAATAATAGTTTCTCTCTCCTGATTTTATCTTTTTTTTTGCTTGTTTTAATTTTCTTCCCCTTTTTTTTAACTTAATTATATCTCTCTCACTATCACTGTTTCTCTCTTTCTCTCTTTCTCTCTCTATGGCTCTGTGTGACTCTCCGCTCACCAACTCTGGCCACTAGTACGACTTTTTTCAAGAGCAGATCTCCTTCTCTCTCTTTCTCTCTCTAAAATGAGAGGAGAGGAACAGAGGATGTCATCAGTGTGTGTGGGTGTTCTTTTATTACATAAATGAGCCAGGCGGAGTCGGTCATCATTCAACTCCGAGCCTTTCACATAAATGCCCTTCAAAAAATTTAAATTGACGAAATACATTCAGATCTAACAATGGCAAATATTTTTTTTTACGGAAAATGTGGAAGTCAAACCTTCATATTTTTATTGATATGCACAAAAGATATGTCCATTTTTACAAAGTTTTGTAAGAAGAAAGAAAGAAAATTACACGTTACAAAGAAACAATAATATTACTGAAAAGCAATCAATGCTCTACCCTACTCTGCTATTTAATGTTTTCCTTCATGTTTTTGTACTAGTTTACAATCTCATTTGTAATTTTAATTATTATCAACTATGGAGTTTTAACTTCTTTTCTAAAGATTCCAAAATAGATTGTTATTTGTATTTGTCTAATCTCTTTGTGATTTGATCCATTTGGTTTTGAGCTTACAACAACACTTGTTATGTGAGTGCACACAAATGACAAATACTTGAATGAGAAATTTTTTTCTCTTTGAGCATTTTGTACTTAAGATTTAGTAGCTATTTATTGTAATTTAGTTTTGTAAAATCTAACCTGCACCATCATTATTGTTATTGTAACTGACATATTATGTGTGGAGTATGGCTAAGTTGCTGCTGGCAGCATTTCAGCCAAGTGCTGCCGGGGCTATATTTAGCCATACGATGTTCAAACAACAAATTCAAACCGTTAGATGTTCAATCTATATTAAAATCTACTTGGAGACCAAATTTTACATTTTTTTGATTTTTTTTACTATTTATTAAGCCACTTTGAAAATTGCTGATCATATGGTCCAGAATTTTGTTGCACTGTTTTTACTGTTAACCCGGATCAGCAATTTTCAAAGTGGCTTAATAAATAGTAAAAAAATTTGGTCTCCAAGTAGATTTTAATATATATTGAACATCTGACAGTTTGGATTTGTTGTTTGAACATCGTATGGCTAAATATAGCCCCGGTAGCACTTGGCTGAAATGCTGCCAGCAACAACTTAGCCATACTCTTATGTGTGTATTATATTTGTATCAACAAAAAAATTATTATTATTTACTTAGTGTTGTATTTAAAATTATAAAGTTTTAACCATTATATCATTAATTTTTTGCAATTATGCAATTTTATGCAATTTTTATGCAATTTAGTTTTAACCATTATATCATTAAAATTATAAAGCCTTCAAATTTTATGCAATTTTTTTTATTTCACTACTTGTTCAATTTTATTTTTATATGTTCAGTCTATAGTGGAAAAGAACAAAAAGGCAAATTCTGGGTTGTGCATAAAAAAACAAGAATAACCAGGTCAGCGCTTAAGATGAAATGGAGTTAGGAGTAGGCAAACTTGTTCACCAGAAATAGATAATAACTTAGAATCATATAATATGGTAAATGTAATTGATGAGTTGAGTTTGTCATTTCTCTTAATTCTCCCTTTTTAAATATTTTTATCTAAATATGAGCTCTTTCTTTAAAAGAAGATCACTTCATGAAAAAGTAGAAATTTCTATTTTGAGAAGTAATATCTTTAAAAAGTAATGATAGACCGGGTCTAGGTTAAAACATCTCTTCTTAATTCTCTCTCTCCAATATGTCTTGCTTTTGAGGAGATTATTTGGTAGACTCGATGCATCAATACCAACAGATATGTGGGACCCGCGTAAGCATCTCTCGTCGACGAATTTTAGAAAAGTTCTGTTCCAGGTTCAGCCAACGGAATTTCTTTCGCATTTCTCCTCCTTTCGCTCTCAGACAAGAATCCTCTCCATTACTGTAAAAGATTCCCTTCACTTTACGGTTTGAGATTAACTCACAACCGCTTTGGGATTCGGGCTGACGGAGGGGCCAGTATTATTGAGCTTTGAGTTCGTGCCAAGTTAAAAAGAACGGTCCAGATCAAGTAATTGTAAAAGATTCCCTGTTACAGTACCTGAGAGGGTCTGAATTCTTCGCTCTCTCTGTTCCTTTCACTTTTCTATTTGTTTTAATTTTTATCTTTTTTGCTTGACCACTCAGTTGGCAGTTTTACCCTCTCCAGCTCATCTATTTGGATGTACAATTTAGGAATGGTTTTAAAATTAATATTTTCTAACAATATTTTTTAAACGTTCTTACAGTATACAAAATTCAAACAATCGATCAGCACACTTTAACTTGAACTTCATGTGAAAATGTATTTACAGATTAAATTTTATATTTTTTTAGTAAGATAAAAAATCACTTGATCTAAATATTTTAGACCATTCAAAAGTAGTGATTTTCGGCCATTTTAAATAGTAAGAAAATTCTAAAAGATATAAAATTTAGTTTGCAAGTACATTTTCAAATGGAAGTTATGTTGTACAGTTCACATTAATTTTTTCGACTTTGAAAAAGGAGGTACTGATTCATAGTACAGACCAATCTGTGATATACATAGTATCATAGCCTCACTCATTTTTATTTTAACATATAATTTTAAAATTTGTAATTGCCGAAGTTTAAAGATAAAAATATAATGAGGCACAAAAAAATTAAGGCGTCCAAGGAACATATTACTGCGAGAATAGATTTTTTAATAAAAGTTAGAGGTCAAATAACTCAACTATTTAATATTCATATATAAGAGAATGCTTTATTTAGATTTCGAACCTGCAAAATATTGTTTTTGTCACCATATCAAATACTGATCCTCTATTGAGAGAATTAAGTTTAGCAAATAAAATAAATTAATGTTATTGTTTTAGTATATAATGAGAGTCAAAGTTCTTCGTCTCAGCTTCAAATTTCAATACGAATATTAAATTTTAGAGTAAAGATGTTGTCCCCCCAACTCCAGTCCCCTAAACGTCCCCCCAATTCTAACTAACTTTGTCAATCATTAAATCACCTTGAAAAACGTGTAAAACATGAGTCCAGTTTTTTTCTTTAAATACTTGATATCATAAGTATGAATACTTGATGAATTATATATGAATATTTGATGAATTAGGTATGAATACTTTCCATATTTGAGTCCAGTTTTTTTCTTTAAATACTTGATATCTTAAGTATGAATACTTGATGAATTATATATAAATATTTGATATCTTAGGTATGAATATTTTCCATTTTGTATGAATACTTTCCATATTTGAATATTTGATACCTTGAAAAACGTGTAAAAGTATGTCATCATGGATCTCATTTGAAAGAGAAAATTGTGTAGAACACGTTCGTGGTTTTAGATTTGCAAAATTCCTCATAGATCGTCCCAAAAATTGGTTAGATTGAACGGAGAAAAAAAAAAACCACCTTGAAAAACGTGTAAAAGATGGGTAGGTATTGTGTCCAGTTTTTTTTTAAATACTTGATATCTTAGGTATGAATACTTGAGGTCTTAGGTATGAATACTTGATATCTTAGGTATTCATACTTTTCATTTTGTATGTGAATTAATTTAATCAATGAATGGGGGACTGGTGGTGTGATCCACGTGACTTTTTGGTTGTGGTCCCCAATGCAGTATGACAGTTACTGTCCCCGAAAAGTAATGGTCCACAGTTTGTATGTGAATTAATACTTGATATCTTAGGTATGAATACTTGATGAATTATATATGAATACTTGATATCTTAGGTATTCATACTTTCCATTTTTGGCGTGAATTAATGTATGTTGAATGGGGGACTGACAGTTGTACTTTGACCGTTAGGGGGACGTTTAGGGGACTGAATGGGGGGGACTGTTAGTCGATCCCTAAATTTTAAACTTATGACCATTTACATAAAAAGGTTAATATCTTAGCCTCAAGATTCGTGTTCTTTTGCAGATGTGATTTTGAGAAATATCATCTTAATTTGCTCCTCAAGATTGAAGATTAAGAAAATTATTAAATGTTGGTGTCCAATGAAATAACCGGTTCAGTAAAACTGTAAAAGCGAGATTTCAAGTGTAATTAAGAAAGATTAAAGGCCAAAATATAATTTCTGACTTGTACGGAATCCCTTTTATTGGATTTTGACAAAAGGATGAAAGTGTTAGAATAAGATTGCACCATTAATTAATTTGGTAAGCACTCAAAAGAAGCTTCCAAAAGCCAAGTTGGAAGTAAAGGCCGCCGAATAAAGTTTTCCTTTATGAGGGGGTGGAATTGGAACAGAATTATTCTCTCCAATATGTAGTACAAAAATTTCGTAAAGTCTTTACTTTACGGTTTGAGATTTATTCTCAGCCGTTTTGAGATTCGGGTTAGCACAGGGGCAGAATTATTGGACTTTAAGATTCGTGCAAAGTTAAAAAGAACGGTCTGAATCCACTAATTCTAAAAGATTCCCTTTTACGGTACCGGGGATGATGTGAATTCGTGGAATTGGGGAAATAAATCAGCTGTTATTTTGATTTCAACTGTTGATTTTCGTTAAAATCTGCGTATGAAAAAATTTGAACAGTTAGAACCAGAATAACCCTGTTATTCTCTTAGAATAACAACTGATTTATTTCCGAAATTGGGTCTCTAAGAAAATGAGTTCAGCTGAAAAAAATATAAGTTAGAAAAAAAAAACAAATTTGTTTAAGAATAGATTAATTTGTTCACTGAGAACATGCAATAACTAGTACATCGACTAATTTTTTATTCAACATTCATAAGTGGACACTTAAAATAGTATAACCATATGTGTTATTGTCTCGAAAAATTTATCAAACATGCTTCAAATAACGAATTCAAATATTTGAAACCGATCTACTTTGCGTTTACATGTAAAATTCATGTGCTGCTTATTGAAGTACGTATACTTAATTTATAAATTCCTCGTTGATGGTATGGAGATGGAGAATTTAGATCCCCTAAAGTAACTCAAATTCTGAGTTTATATTCGATCCGTCTAATCAGAATCCACACGAATATTAAAGGCCCTGTGCGGCCAAATTGTGATCTGACGATCTGGAACTAAACTCGCTTACATTATCCAAATAATTTGATTAGTCGCATATGTTTGCTCTCGAAAAAATTGTCGTACTTATTTATTAAGTATCTGATCAACATTTATCCAAATAATTTGATTAGTCGCATATGTTTGCTCTCGAAAAAATTGTCGTACTTATTTATTAAGTATCTGATCAAATATGTAATTTTGTAAAATTTATATGTAATTAAAAACTAAATTTATAATATTGTTTAACCTTACATCTAGTAATGCATAATGTAAATTGTAATATTGTTAAACTAAAAGAAAATGATGCATGGATAAATTAAATTAAGATTTCCATCTATGTTATTATTAAATTATATGAATCATTTTACACTAACCTATAACAACTTTAAACCATTTAACACCATTACTAAATGCATATTTAGCATTGTTAAACTAATTTATCAAGATTGAAAATTGAATCAAAAAAATTATTAAGCTAATATATAAATTTGATTTCAGCATATTTACCAAATTCGCATTCATACCGAAAAAAGAATGAATTACATATATATTTTTTTTAAACTCTTGACACTGGCTAATGAATTACATATTCAATATTGTAATATTAAGATGTTTATTATGTTCTTCAAAGTTGTAATATTATGAAAGTTTGAATATCTATTTGGTAATTATCAATTGACAATGTTACAATAATAACAAGAGGAGGGTTCAAATGTCTCTATTTTTCATGCCTCCACCATGCCTTCATTTTTAAAAACTTCAATAACTCAAATTTTAAAACTTAAAAGTCAAAAATAAAACCGTTGAATATGATCTACATCATTTTATCTATGCACGTGTAAAAAATTATGACATTTCAATTTTGTTTTGGTTGTCATCAAGAGCTTGTAAAAAACGTACTAATGTAGATAATTTCTAGACGTTGATTTTTCAACTTATTTATTCACATAAAAACAAAATCAAAATGTGATAATTTTTTATAAGCACATAGATAAAATGATGTAGATCATATCCAACGAATTTATTTTGACTTTTAAGTTTTAAATTTTAAATTATTAAAGTTTTTAAAATGAAGGCATGGTGGAGGCATTTGAACCCTCCTCTAATAACAAATAAAAGGTCTTCAATGACATTTTTAGAAGATTTGACGGAAAAAATAATAATAAAGAAATACACGTCAGCCCTAAAAAAAGTCGGCCCAACTCTATAAATATTGCCCATAACTCTCTCTCGTAGAAAATCTAAGAAGCGACTGCCTCTCTTTCTTGCGCCGACTTGTGTTCGATTGAATATTATCCTACACTGCTTGTAGTTTCGAGTAATTATTGCGATTTGATTTATGTTTTCTACTCTGTTTTATTTAAGGTAATAAAATCTTGATTTATTATTTGCAGTAATGAGTTCATAAAAATAATTGATTATTGTTTTATAGTTTGAATTGCGTTGGAAATATATATCTATTGAATTCGAAACATGTTGAAATTTGATATAATTGGATCTATTTAACGATTGCATGAAATTGATTTTTGGCAATTGAAGGTATCATTTAAACCGTGCAAATTTGTTGTCAAAATGCATTGCATTTCTATAAATTGATAGTATAATATGAATAATATTGATTTTTGAATTGCTTGGTAAGTCACCTATTATGCTTGATAAATTCAACATAAAAGGATTATTTGCCTAAACAGAAAAGTGGTAAAAAAAATTATATATTTTGAGTTGGGTATATATGTACTATTTGTTCATAAACATTTATTTAGAGAAGTGGATAGTTAATAGTAACTGACTTTTAATTTGACTTTGTTTACTTTTTTTTTTTGTTTTTCCAAGTTTTTATTGTATGATGTAGGTGAGCAATATGTGGATGGATGCAAAATATAATGTCATAATGGACTCGGATTGTGAAAGAAATATGAAAGTTTTGGCAAGTTCGTTTTCTCATAGTCGGGTAAGTACTCTATTTATACGAGTTCGAATATGCTCGTGCTCGGTTCATTAGCTTAATGAGCGAATCAACTCGAGTTGAGAAGACAATACTGAGTTGACAGCTGTGCTCGTGCTCGGTTCATTAAATGCTCGAGTTGACTCGTGCTCATTAAGCGACTCGCGCGCTAAAAAATAAAGCTTGTAGGCAATTTGAATTTTGTTTCGAGTTTTTTTTTGTTTCAGATACATCATTCAAAAACTAATTAACTTTGATAGAATTTAATAAATTGTCATAATCCAACCTGCTTAAACAATGCATAATTTAACAAAAAATTATCCGTAAACAAATTTAACAAAATCAAACAACTATCTTCTTGTCGGTTCTCACAGCCCTACATGTCACATCCTCACAGCTATCTCCTTGTCACAAACGGAGAAAGAACTTTGGATCCGCTGGGTTAGGGTCGCTGGTGCCTGGGTCTGAGTGTAACTAAGTTGGATTTAGGTTTGATCCAGTTGAGATTAGATGTGGCATGATTTCATATAACTCAGTTCTTAATGTTTTAGCGAGCAAGTTACGAACGAGTCACGAGTTATGACTCGTGAACTCACCCCTAGATACAACTAGCATTTACATGAAAAAATAGATGTCACGACTGTATGCAGAATTGACAAACATTCCATCAATATTTTTTCTTTTCCAAAATTCCCATACAAAAATGAAAATATTTGTGCGAATTTTGATTGAACAGTTCCGAATTCCGTTGTCCTATCTTAGTTCTGGTTTTCACAAAGGAATGTTCCTAAAGTATCATAGCGACTGCATCCGTTTTCAAAATCTGACAACGCAATTGCATCTGGGTGCCTAGTGTAAATTGTACAGAAACTGGTGAAACTTGACATAAATCAACATATGGACCTCTTGAAATTGGGGTTATATATAGGCCAAGTGAGCTGCAATTCTAATATAGAATTAATAACAAATTAGCTATAGATAATAGATCCTAACAATTTAAATTGTTGGTTTAGAGGCTTAACAAGAAACTGCACTTGAATTACCTACGCAGTGCAGTTAGATCCAAATATAACATGACACTAAAGTTTTTGAAATCTAGAAGAATTTGTACAAGCACCTGACCTAAGGACCCAGTGATAATTAATAATTACCAGTACTGCCAAACTAATTTCTAATAATTCATATCAAATATCTGTTTCCTAACTAGTTTGGCCTCTCTCTCTATCTCCATTAAAGACAAAGGGCCCCCTTGCATTTGCCCTTTTATTTAAGCAACTGTTTGTCCTTTTTTTTTTTTTTGAATTGTCCCTCTTTCACATCATCCTAAAATTTTCTGTTTTAGGAATTTTGGTTCTTCATAACTAAAAATAATCAAAATGGGTGACTTGGGTCACGTGTCGTGCTGTGATCAAATTTAGAGAGATGGACATGGCACATTAGTCACGCTGTGACCACGTGTCGTATCCAAACATTACTATCACGTATGGTCATGTTTAACTATTTATTTCCCATAATTTTAAACTATTTTATTTAAAATTTACCATTTGATCGAAATTTAACGGTCTTGATTGACTACGTGCCATGTCGTGATCAGACCATTTGCGTGCAGTGCCAATTAACCGAAGGTTGGTCACGGCACATGACCGGCAAACATGCCGCTGCCTTGACCTATCCGGTCTGTCGTGACTTCTTTACATCCCTGGTGCTGGTAGGTAGAGTACTAGCATGATGATACCCATATGGAATAGGCGCTACTATTATGATCCGAGACATGAGATTCTGTTGCTTTGTTGTTCTTCCCCAACACTGGTACAGTACCGGTGTGGGACAGCTTCGGGTCTCAAGTCTGTTTCATCCTCCCTACTACTGGTACTGTTCCAGTATCAGGACAATCTGCTATGGCCATCGTCTTTACCTCTTATCTATTTATTTATTTATCAATCTTTTGAGTTAATGAATCTCAACTGTTTGATCTGTTTTAAAATTCGTGCAGACTAGATCCGCACTAATATTGAAAGATCCCGTATGTTATAGGCAAGAGCCGGATTGGCTCCGTTAAAATCAAACAGTTAAGATTCATTAACTCAAAATATTTCCTTTTTGAGTTAATGCAGAGGATACGCGTTCCTAATACCTTCGGTTCTTTTCCTGCTCGTATCGTACCTTATCTTATATTTTCTAACCATATCTTATTATTATGAAAGAAAGCAGTATCAGGTTTCAGTTATATTAATTTGCAGTTTCTTACCGAACACCATTGATCATTTAAATAACTTCTAAAGAGAAAAACATGCTATGAATCTCAGATTTACCATCACATTTTCTAAAGCAACTGAAAGAAGAGATTTAATCATTTACCACACTTTAAAATCTTTCAACCACTATATCCTTTCTGCACAATATTTCTTTATATTTAAAGCAAATTAAACCTCAAATACTGAAAAAAAAGAAAAGAGAAATTCTAAGCTAGGTATAGAACTATTTGCTTCATTTGCTCTATAAATTTCCTTTTTAACTATCCGAAAACTACCAGCTTAAATCAATGAGATATTTGAGGTTCTGCTTTTTGGAGATTATGATAATAATTCTATCGGATAACAGCCAAGCACCCGAAGAAATTTAGAAAATTCCTGCACATTGCAAGCAAATTCTAATTTAATTTCTGAGGTATTGTGATTGTTAAAAAAATAAAATTAAGAAATAAACAGCGAAATTTGCAAGAGACTTGCAGCTACTTCTTAACAGAAATAGGTGTTACCATGCTATTTCTTAAAGGAAACAAATGAAATGAATAATTTGGCATATATTAGAAGCTCAAAAAAGAAAACCAATAATAAACAAACAATATAAAATAAATATATACAATAACTAAACTAGATAAAAATAGAACTCTGACCTGTAAATGAGACAGGGCATTTTGGGCACGGGTCTCGGCCATGGACGCCTCAAAATCAATGTAGAATAAATAGTCAAAGTACCTGAACACATAAGATTAATTCAAGCAACTACATCATGTTTCCTTATGCAAATTCCATAAATTTATTACCAAAGGTTCAAAACACAAAATCAAGATAGCTAAGATGCTTACATGGTGGTGCCATGGTTCAAGTCATCTACAAGTCTCAAGGGGTTCGTCCTCAGTGGCCGGCTTTCAACCTGTTTCCATATTGTTGTCTTCAAAATTTTAAATCTTACAACTTTTGTAGATTAAAAATTTAACCAACTCAGACATTTAATTTAATACCTTTGATAATCTGATATTTCTGAGAGCAAAGACCGCAAGAGCCTTGAACAGTACACCAGGCCCCTCTTCCAGAGTGAACACAACGCTTGTCTGTATAACGTGAACCGAATTCTAACATGGATCCATTCATGGATGAAATAGCAGTCAGGAATTTAAAATCAATACCTTAAAAGGCCGATCTGTCTTAGGTAGGATCGGTTCTCTCGCCAGTACCAAAAATCGGGTGATGTTGATTTCTTCATCCTGCCATAAAGAATGGTATGTTACTAGTCAAGGTCAGTGCAGCAACCGTACATATGTAATTCTGGGGATAGTGGAGTACCATTGTTGTTTTGAACATCAATAGTAGCCTCCCTCCAGGACCGGTACTATACCAAATGCTATATTTGCAAATAACACCTAACGGTTATAATTTGCAACAAGCAGCTTATATCTTTTTGCTTATTTGCAGACAACAAGTATTGGTTCATGTCGAGCAAAAAATGACTAAATTAAATGCCACAAATATCTCATATGAATAAAACTAAATAAGCCATAGTCCTCTACGAAACAAATTTTGTAGCCAAATCAAGTCATCTGCATGGCTTGTTTTAGTACAGTTTGTGCTCAAGTTAAAAAAAGGAAGATACTTTCGACACTAATGAATAGAAGCAAGCAACTTCAAAGAATCATCCGTCTCACTTGCAAATTTGATTGTTTAATGTCATATGCAAAGGAGTAAAACAGCAGCTTTCTTACTTGTAATTTATTTTGGAGTATATTGAGGCCATAAAGGTCCCCAGCTCTGGCACTAGCTATTGCTCCTGCATCCTTCATCCCTTTTTCAGCTATTAACTGGAGGAAGAAAAGTTCAAAGTTTAATTAATCATACTCCTATACTCCTGTAATAAATCAAAATACTTGGGATATTTCCATTTACCTGAGCAGCCCCAGCTGTATCCTCAAAACTAACCTTAATTGCTTTGAAGTCTGAGATTGCACTCTCACATTGCCAAAATGCCTACAGACCCACACATTAAAAACCAGCAACTAAGTACAAATTTGTTAAGGAACTAAATCAAATAAGCTTCTGATTATCACCATGAATTACAAGGGCTGTTTCCAAAGGAATCAAACTGTCAAAACTTAAACACCAACTAAATTCCAAGCCTCCAAGGGCCCTTTTTGTTTTTTATTTCTCTTTTGAAAACTCTTGGTTCTCTATATTTTCAAATTTCATCAAAAGAAAGTGTACCAGAGGATGGCTAAAGACGCGTTGTATATCCTCCATTTGTACACCAGGTAGTGCAAGAAGGCAGAGGTCAACGGCTAGTTGCACCTCACCTACGATATGCAGTCGATGGCTAAGCAGCAGATCGTAGTTTCGATGTATGCTCCCGATTAAGGTGTTTTCAATCGGAAGAACCGCCTTATCTACGTGCCATACCTCCACAGCCTGAAAAAAAATAACAAAAATATTTAGCACAAATATGTAACTTTTGAATTGTAGAATTGTATATTGTGTTTTATAGGAGGTCTCCATCCCACTTGTCAAGGATTTGAAGATGTCGAGCTTGTAAATTGAGTATTTTAATAAATTGATATTATCTTGAAAACACAAACTCTTTGGCATATGATTTTGAATTCATAGGGAAATAACATGTCTTGTCTGGTTAATAATGTGAGACAACTATTTTAATACATCATACAACCAAATACAGACAGAGGATGAAATATAACAAAAACAACTTATATTTGGTCAGGTATTGCAAAATTGCACTCTGTGTCAATCCAAACAGTAGCAGTACCAGTAAGGTATCAACAAAGAATAAGATTATTTAATTGAAAAAAATTAGTATCCTGTGAACGAATTTTGTAATATGTCTTTGTACAAACTGATATGCTATGGTACCAGAATTTTGTGTGGTTTCGTTTACCAATTCACTGTATGTAAATTGAGTTTTCAACAAATACCCTTTGAGGCTTTGATTGATCCTCATATTACATTAGTACTGAGATGCTAAACAAAATCAAACCTTGAGTGCAACTTCAAAATGCTCACATGGAACAGACACACAATACGGATATGCTTTTAGTGCAGCAGCCTCGCTAAAAGCTCCCGGTGAGCCCTATTTTGAAGGGGCAATAAGGTCAATAAAATAGTACTATCAATATCTCATACAAGTTCATCAATCTCTGTTCTCTCCCATATTAACATATTTAATATAAGTAAATATATGTTGAATATTCTAAAATGGTACCTGAAATGCCACACGAATATCTGATGCATCACTAGAGGTCGAGCAATCCATAATAGACAAAGGCTCTACCAAAAAAATATATATATATATGAGAACCTTAATTACTATAAGTTTAAAATATCAAAGATTGTATCTGTTTAATCTAACCCTATTTAACTCCTACTTAATTATTCACGACTGTACGTTCAACAAGGGAAATCAACTATGCGAAGTATATTGCATTACCAAATATGCTATTCATACAACAACCATAATACAACACAACCCGCAATCATTTATTGCGGTATTGCTAACTTATACTATAATTTAAAAAAATAGCAGAAGAGGCCGCAATCACTTTCTGCGGTATTGCTAACTTTACTATAAAAAAAAAAAAAAGCAATGAGGGGGAACTAAACCATTTATTTGTACTCTCTACCAGAAGTAGCTATTAAACACCTTATTTTAGCAATAGAATAATCACTTAACGAAATAAGTTATTAGTCTATTAATGAAACAAGTTTTAATTTCTCATCAACTAAAGCATCAATCCACATTGCATAGAGAGCATACGAAATGCTTTTGAAACAATGATATAACCATAATTCAAGGCTACCCCAGTGATACAAGATATACTTGGGTGAACAAGGAACAGTAATTCCATTTAGTCAACTAATTTTTGAGAGAATCAAAAGCCTCTAAATTTGACTAAATGACCTTCTCCATTTAATTAAAATAAAACAAAATAAACCCATAATTTGAGTTCTGTCTCTCTCTTTTTCTTTTCTTTTTTCTTTTTCATTGGTAAGCAAGCCTGATTGATTGGTCGTTGGGTATTTACAAATTATAATTAAGAAATTAAGAAACTGATATCAAGATAAAAGGTTTAGAGCAATTCCGTCAACTTCATTACTACTATTTTAATGATAGATTTTTCATTCTGATCTAGTATGATACCAGTAACATTGTTCTAATAAACACCGCCCAACAACAACTAGCAAGGTACCTATCAACTATCAGCAATTGCCTTAGCAAAGAAAAAACCATTAGCGTGGTTATTCTCGTCTCTCTTCTGTTTTCTTTTTATATTCAAATAAAATCTGAAATTGACCAATATACAAAGAAAGCCATAAACCTATGAGAAACTACCGCCTAAGTTCATTCAACAAAAATGAAACAAAAGAAAGCGCCTAAAATATTGAATAAGGTTAATGTCCAGGGAATTTGTCAATTTTCTTTGGCTATACGGTGAAGGAGAGAGAGAACAGAGGAGAGGAGGGCATATGTGTCAATTTTATTTCTAAAATAATTAAATAAAATATTAAATAATTAAAAGGGGATAGAAGAAAGAATGTGAGGTTTTTATGGGGATATTAGATATTATGGTGTTTTCATGGGGAAATTGGCTATTTTAAAAGTTTGTATGGGTACACTAGAAATTTTCCCTTAAAAAAATAGCAGAAGAGGCTGCCATCACTTTCTGCGGTATTGCTAACTTTACTATAAAAAAAAGAGCAATGAGGGGGAACTAAACCATTTATTTGTACTCTCTACCAGAAGTAGCTATTAAACACCTTATTTTAGCAATAGAATAATCACTTAACGAAATAAGTTATTAGTCTATTAATGAAACAAGTTTTAATTTCTCATCAACTAAAGCATCAATCCACATTGCATAGAGAGCATACGAAATGCTTTTGAAACAATGATATAACCATAATTCAAGGCTACCCCAGTGATACAAGATATACTTGAGTGAACAAGGAACAGTAATTCCATTTAGTCAACTAATTTTTGAGAGAATCAAAAGCCTCTAAATTTGACTAAATGACCTTCTCCATTTAATTAAAATAAAACAAAATAAACCCATAATTTGAGTTGTCTCTCTCTCTTTTTTTTTTTTTTTTCTTTTTCATTGGTAAGCAAGCCTGATTGATTGGTCGTTGGGTATTTACAAATTATAATTGATCACAATTAACAATACCGACCTGGTAAAAATTAAAATATTTCATGATATATTAATCCCCCCAAGTTCCTAGTAATAAAAAAAAAGCGAGACTGAAATTTTTATAAATAGAAACGATAAAATTCTCATGAATTGGAAAAAAAAAAAAATTCGAGAACTGAGACTAAACCCACTTGGTAGAGAGCTGCAATCCCTGCTAAGAGCTCGAGCATTTTTCTCTAAGTCGCCACTCCGCAATCCTTTGAACTGCTCTTGCGAATTTGAATTTGAAAACGAAGAAGACGAATCAGGCTCATCCTTTCTCTCCACCATGCTAGTGCCGAGAGAGCTCTTACGAAGGAGACTGCTTCGCGGGGTAATGGGAGAGACTCCTCCAACCCCGTTACCAATTGCTTGTGACGCCATTAATGGGTAGATAGAGATAGAGAGAGAGAGAGAGAGATCCAATTGGCAGCTTCTGCCTATTTTTCAAAAAAAAGAGAGAGAGAGAGATAAATTAAGAGGTGGGTAGAGAGGAAAGAGAGATTAAAAATGGCGGCCTTGTGTTGAGACTTGAGAGCGTAGCGGTTTCTTTTGGTTGGTACTTGGTAGTAATACTGTCTACTGACTACTGAGGAAAAGTGAGAGAGGTTACTTGGCAATTGTCAATTTAAACCGGAATATAAACCCGGTGTACGACAATTTTTAAGTCTTTAAGTGATAAGTTGGACCTACATGTCAGAGTGATTGTTTTTGTATCTGTATACCGTGGTCCGGGAATATATAAAATTTCGATGACTTCTTGGTGGAGGCAAATTGGCGTTACTAAACAGGCAACAGCACACTTTGTCGTTTTTCCTGAGGTCTTGTGAATAAAATTTAGAAAAATATAATTTATTGTCCTTCATTTTAATTTCCTTTCCCTTTTGATTTTCTTTTGTTCATCCCCCTCATCAAATTTCAAAACACATTAATGGCACACGGATTTGGTAAACTAGAATATTTATTGTGGTCTACGGTGTTGTGAACCAGGAGTAAGCAGTTGAGACGACGACATCAGTCCAACTGACTTGTTGACAATTGACTCTGCCACTCTGGAGTTGGGAATTCTGTTACGAGAATTTCTGTGACCAAACTTGTAGCGAGTCACTTAACTGTTTGTCAAAATGGCAATACAAATGCCTGCTAAATAAGAACTGTATATGAGTTGATATGAATGCAGTTAATAACTATATATAACTATTATGAGTATATCTTTTGATTGGATTGCAAAATTTTAAATTTCTCTTTTCTGCAAGTCAGTAAGTCACCATATATTTTTTTTTAACTTTAATCAAGTTTAAATTGTGAGTGAGGCTATGGTGCTATGCATAGCAAGGATGGCTAGTGTACTACGGCTCAATATGGTACTTTTTAAAATCCTAACGGTCGATCCAACCGTTCAATGTGATAACCATATGAATATGTACTTGCAAACTAAATTTTATATTTTTTCGAATTTTTTTACTATTTTTTTAGATAGGTAGAATTTTGATGGTCCAGAATTTTCAGAAAACACTGATTTTTCTACCTATCTAAAAAAATAGTAAAAAAATTTGAAAAAATATAAAATTTAGTTTGCAAGTACATATTCATATGATTATCACATTGAACGGTTGGATCGACCGTTAGGATTTTAAAAAGTATCATATTGAGCCGTAGTATACTAGCCATCCGTGCTATGCATAGCACCATAGGCTCACTCTTAAATTGTTATGCTCCACAAGTGGATTGATCGAATTTTACAGGGATTCTCAAGCAGATCTATAATAGGTCGGAAATTTTCTAAGTCAACTACAATTTTTCAAACCATCTAAATTGAATGCTCTTTATAGCAGTACATCTTTTGACAGGTTTTGCATGTACGATACACGTCAAAGATAATATTCAATTATGAGTGAGGCTATGGTGCTATGCATAGCACGGATGGGTCCGTGCTACGGCTCAAAATTTGACTTTTTAAAATCCTAAGGGTCGATCCAACCGTTCAATGTGATAACCATATGAATATGTACTTGCAAACTAAATTTTATATTTTTTTTGAATTTTTTTACTATTTTTTTAGATAGGTAGAAAAATCAGTGTTTTCTGAAAATTCTGGACCATCAAAATTCTACCTATCTAAAAAAATAGTAAAAAAATTCGAAAAAATATAAAATTTAGTTTGCAAGTACATATTCATATGGTTATCACATTGAACGGTTAGATCGACCGTTAGGATTTTGAAAAGTCAAATTTTGAGACGTAGCACGAACCCCATCGTGCTATGCATAGCACCATAGGCTCACTCTTCAATTATTATACCAATTTACAACACGCATTTCCCCGACATTTTTATTAATATCCAAAGTAGGGCTGTCAACGAGCTGGCTCGGGCCGAGCTAGGTCCTAGCTCAGCTCGTTAATTCTGGACCGAGCTCTTACCGAGCGAGCTGGACCTTTGGCACCCGAGCTAAAAGTCCAGTTTGAAATCGTGACGAGCCAGCCCGAGCTGGCTCGCTGGGTTTAGTTGGATCTTGTTTTAAGAAGAAAATAAATTCTACACACTTTTTGGATCGAACTGAACCGAGCTGGACCGAGCTAGATAGTATAAAATGCACACAAAATCAGACAAATTCACAAATTGATGCTAGCCGAGCTAGGCCCTAGCTTGAACTCGTTAATTCTGGACCGAGCTAGTGGCGAGCTGGCTCGTTAACAGCTCGGTCCAGTAACGAACGAGCTGTTAGCAAGCGAGTCAAGTGCGAGTCACGATCGAGCCACGAGCTTTTTTGCCACCCCTAATCCAAAGTTTAATAGAAATTATTATTTATGTCCAGATTTCCGGATTTTCGCCAAAAATACCCAAGCCGGCCGGCTTACTTCTTTTATTCTTTTTTTTTTTTTAGAGAGAGACACTATGAAGATCAAAATATTGAAATCTAACACTGAAAATTTGAATTTTTTGTTTAAATTTTTTGTTAGATTACTTCTTTTGATGTATAATTAGCATATTTATACTAAAATACGCTAGATTACTTGAAATTATGTTTAATTACACTATATTACAATAAATTATGTTGAATTATACTAAATTACTTTAAATTACAATAATTTCGCTAATTATGCTAAAAATAAGGTAAATTATGCTAAACTACACAAAATTACGCTAAATTAGACCGATTTTGCTCATCTTTCATGAATCATAAAAAATAGTAAAAAAAATTGAAAAATAGTAAAAATTGGTATTTTACTAGTTCATTATATAACTAATTTACTGAGCTACTTGGATTGAATAATAGAAATGAAAATCTTAATCGGAAACTTCAACTCAAGTTTTGAGGCTCTTCCCTTTGTTTTTTGGCAATTCTGAATTTCAAAAAATGACGTAGTAGTTATTGACGCATGCATATTTTCGCAAGCTTTTCGAAAAGTGGTCATTTGCTGAAATCGGACACTCGAGCGCCGTTTTATGACCGTTTGAAGTTTCGTCGTCGTTTTTTGCATTTTCAGTGAAGATATCGTCCCTATTCATATGTAATTTAGCGTAATTTACCGTATTTTAGCGTAATGTAATGTAATTTAGTGTAATTTAAATTAATATAGTGTAATTCAACATAATTTCAAGTAATCTAGCGTATTTTAGTATAAATATGCTAATTATATATCAAAAAAGTAATCTAACAAATAATTTAAACAAAAAAATTCAAATTTTCAATGTTAGATTTCATTATTTTGCTCTTCATAGTGTTTCTAAAAAAAAGAAAAAAAAAAGGAGTAAGTCGGCCACAAAATGGACGGTTTACTGGGGGAGTAAACCGGCCATTTTGTGGCCGGCTTGGGCATTTTTGGCAAAAACCCAGGAATCTGGACATAAATAATAATTTCTATTAAACTTTGGATATTAATAAAAATGTCGGCCCATTTCAATATTGAATAAAAATAAGAGTCTAATAATTGTCTCCAAAATAAATCTCCGATTGCATTCCTCAAGTATTTAATATCTAACTTTTATTTCAAGCGTTCATATTCAAGTTTTTAAATCTCTATTTATTAGAGGTGCAAACGGATCGGATACGTATCAGATAGTGATAAATGTTGGTGTTGTGATCTAGAAGCCAATCATAGGATGATTATTTTCTAAGTTTTATTCATGTAATTGGATGATTTGTTTATCATTTTGTTATTTGAGTATTATATTACTTATAGATCATTCAGGTTGAGGATTTGAAATTGTGGAACTCTATAAAGGAGTTAATAAATACTCTAAAGTGTCCATAGTCTTAGTAATTAACAACGAACATTAATTACCTGTATAAGATTAGTATTTGGATTAGATGATGATCATGTTCTGCATATCATATGAATATAATCAAATGGATACCTGATGGAGATCAGGGGATTGGACGGACCAAAGTAAAACATTTAATATGAATTGTGTTTGTGTCATTAATATTTTATTTGTGTCTGGAATACTAAGGTATGAGATGATTGTTTTTCTCACATAAGAATACATATTCGTGGGTATTATCCAACGCTGTCTGTAACTGGCAGTCATACAGATTCTATCTCAGTATGTGTCTCTCATGTGGAGAGATAGTAATTATCAAGAATACCAATGTCCCTCATGTAAATGAGTGATGATATCACTGGGCCCCTTGATGACATAATACAAGTATGTGCACATATGATGAAGGAGTTAATCATAATTACTGAATTATTTCAGAATCAAGAAACGAGTAGATTTGCAAGGATGACACGTTTCTACCTTGGATTTATTCATGATATCATGAGACATGGAATTGACACGAGGCAATTATTACTTTGGGATTGTGATACGGTATGGTACTTATCATCTGTGTCATTTGGATAACTATAATACATATTGCTAGGTGCCGCTTGTAGTTTATGGAATCGAAAGGAGTTTCAGATTTCATTGCCATGTGACATAGATATCACAAGGTCACACCAATAAGAAACTAATTAGAAATGCTCCTTAATTTATTTGACATGTATGGCATGACATATAAATTGGTTTATTCACTAAAACATGAGAAATATAATTATTTGGGATAATTATATATGATACTACAATTAATTAAATTAATTATATTAATTCAAATAACAAAAAATAGAACTTGGCCCAATAAACAAAGTCCAATGAATGTTGTTAATTATGGCTCATGTTTATTTTATGAATTGTTTCCATAATTAAAAGTTTGCCCAAAATAGTTTACCACATTTTCTGAAAACTGCTGCGTAGCGTTTCTTATTTGGACCATATATCTCTCATAAGAAATATGTTTTTAGCATTCTATATATTTATGAAAAGGTAAAAGAAATACCTAGAACTGTCTCTCTCGAGAAAATCCAAATTAGAAATAGATCATGATAAAAAAATGTGGTATAACGTGGTGCTTAATTTGGACTACCATGTTCTGTAAATTGCCGCATGTTTTTTTTTGGACCATAGCACCCTCATACGATGTCTGTTTTAGGCGTACTATATATGAATTGAAAGCTAAAAGTAAGATCTATAATTTTTATTTCTGGAGAATAACCTAATTCAAATTAGATCGTGGTAAAAAACGTAGTAGAACGTGGGGTTAATTTTGAACACATAATTCATATTCCTTGTTTGCTATATATATTCTCTCTCGTTCCTTTTGAGAAGCATAATTTGTTTTTAGAGAGTTGAAGTTTGGCCAAAACTCGCTCTCTCTTGTTTCATCTCTCATATGTTGAGAACTCACAAACCCTAAAACTCAAGAATAATTCTATGGATGATAGGGGGATTAAGGAGCAACCAAATTAGTACTCTATAGCAAGAGGAAAATTTAGTTTCTGATTAATTTTTTGGTGGATACCGTGGATGACTTCTATTTTGGAGTCTCATCTTGATGCAAGGTGTTCTAGGTCACGCACACATTAACCCCCAAGGCGCTGCAATGCATCAACTACCATTAGCATCAACAAGGAGATGAAGGCTACAACCCTACATCTCAAGGACCTTCTTTTCTTGTTTGGAGACAAGAAACTAAATGTATGATGCTTATTGATTTGGAAATAGATTTTGGTTTGATTTCAGTCGCACATGATATTCCTTTGGTACTTTTCTTGTCAAAATTTTGAAATTTCGCTGCCTTAAGTACCATAAAACCCAACAGTAAAACCATATCCGTATCCGTTTTTATTTTTCGGATACAGATCGGATATTAAACGGATACTGATACGGATCGGATATTATTCGAATACATGATTCGGATATTGTAATAAAATTAACTTATTATTTAACAAATAATTTTTCTCAAACAAAAATAATTCATAACCACACTATCAACTCCGATTCTATTTGAATTTTAGATTGATTTCTCTTCTTTGTTTTAGAAGAATACTAGGATGTTTATATTAATTCATATACATTCTTAATTTGTTTTAGAAGAATACTAGAATCATATTGTTTATATTAATTCGTATATTTGATTCTTGATTTTATATTAATTTCTTATAGTTAAAGCATTGGAAATATTAATCTCATAATTTTTTTTAATTGTGGGTCCATGTGTCTTATAGTTAAGCACTGAAAATATTAATCTCATTATTACTTTTTGGGTTTGTGGATCCAACTGTCATATTTGAGATTTCATCTGTTTGCAACTTCGCATAACGTAAAAAAAAAAAAAAAAACAGCTGTCCGCATTAAATGTCTTCTACAGTGAGAGAAAACAAGGTACGAAAAAGGAATAAAATACCACAAATTTGAAAAATTACGGATAGCGGGTTGCGGTCAGTGCGGAAGGCTTCACGGATATCTGAAATTTAAAAAATTACGGATACGGATAATTCGTATCTGTATCCGCTTTCGAAATTGAAACCGTATCCGTATGCGTATCTGCATATATAATTTATATCCGTATCCGCATCTGTATCTGCAAATTATTTGTATCCGAATATCCAAATCTGCAAAATTTCGGATACAGATCCAAATCCGGACAGATAATATCCGATCCGTTTGCACTCTAACCTTTTACAATGCTACTCGCAAGCATTTAAATCTCTATCGGCAAACATTTAAATCTTAAATCTGAATAGTTTTAACTCCTAATAACTTTTGTCCTTAAGCCACAAAAGAAAAAAATATTTTCACCCACTTTTATTTTTATTTTTTTCTCTGACCATTCTCGTCAATTTTTCTGACGATGCGTGATGAATTTGCGAATCTAAAAATACCGAAATTTTTATTAATACCCTCGGCAAAAAAAATAAACAAAAAAATCACAAAATCTCCAGAATTTCAGATTTACCTGGGCCGTAACGTGAAATGGAGGCCCCATTCATTGGGGGCCATCATTTCATGTTGCGCCCCATTTGAAAACCAAAAATTCGGCCGAAACTTTGAAATTTAATATATTTGTTTAATAATTTTAAAAAATAGAAAGAACAATTAATAATTTGAATATATTAGAAAGAACATCAAACAAAATAGATAAAACATCTTATAATTTAGATGTACTAAAATGACTCCGAAATATTTTTCAAGCAGGATTTTTTTCGACTGTAAAAAGATTAAACTATTTCTTGGTGTGTTACTGAAAAGAAATAAAAATGATTTGGATCTGAATTATTGATCCTGGTTCAAAAGTCACTTCTAGGTAAATAAATAAATTATCGTGATCCTTCTAGTACATTCAAATTGTAAGATACTCCATCTATTTTAAAAAAAAATAATTAATTTGACTTTTGTAATGATGATAAGGAATTTTTTTACTAGAAGTAATAATAAAATAGAGAGTCCTTCAACTATGATAAATATGATTAAAAAACAACTATCATGTAATTAATTGTATGTGATAGTCAAAGAAAAAAGAAAGGAAGAAGTGGAGAGAGACAAAATAAAAGCCACACCAAAATCCGGTCAGTGGATTTTTTTTCCTTTTTTATAAAAAAAGAGAGTTTATACATACCCCTCAAAAACCTTCAAATTACATATTTTTCTTTCTAAAATTCATAATATAATATCCTATTTACACTTTAAATTTCAATAAATCACAAATTTATCCAATATATTGTCTTTTATGTTAAGACTCATTTTAAATTGGGTAAATTTCGCCAAGGTCACTGAACTTTGTCTTTTATCACGAATTGGTTACTCAAGTTTGATTTGTCTCTCTATAGCCACTGAACTTTTAATTTGTCCCAATCAAGTCACCCTATAACTTTTTCATCCAAAATGTTAATAAAATATAATTTTTCCGTTAGTATTTTGGACGGAATGAGAATATTCCATTAAAATTTTGGACATAAAGAGCATATTCAGTTAGTATTTTGGACAAAAAAATTTAGAGTGACTTGATTTGATCAAATGAAAAGTTCAGTGGCTACAAAGGGACAAATTTTAGTGACCTCCAGCAAAATTTAACCTTTTAAATTTATGAACTTCCCGTTTTATATTTATTAAAAAATGAAAAATATGTAGCATGTTGAAGAAATGTTCAGCCTTCCAATTCTCTTATTTGTGAGGACAAATGATTCATTTTTCTACTTGTAATGGACACTCAAACGTATACGTAAACGTCATTGTGTACACATCTTAAGTAGAAAAACAAACTATTTGCCTTCATAAATAAATTAATTAGGTCATTTACACATACTACATTTATTTTTTAATAAAGGGTAAAATTAATATTTTATAAATTTAAAATGAACTTTATAAAAATGTTATAAACTAAATAAATTTGTGAGTTTTTAAAATTTAGAATAGTAAATGATATTATTTTAGAAGAGAAAATAAGTAATTTCAATTTTTTAAAAACTGGGTTTTATTGTGGATCTGTTTGCCTTTTTATCCTAAAAGGGCAGTATTAAACACGTCCAAGGAGCATTTTGTGAGTTGAAGAATTAGAATTATAAAAATGTATTCAACAACCACGAGGTCCTGACACGTAGATATGATTCGTATCAACTTGATATACATTAATTGACGAGTATAATTTAGACCGAAGTGGACAAACTAAATCATTCATCGTATATAAAATGGAACAAAAGCAATGCTAGTTTAGAAAAGTTTTTTTTTCTATTTCTTACGGGAGCAAGATGGGTCCGGATCCCCTAAAGTAACTCAATTTTTGGGTTTTGGATCGGGACCGTCCGAATCGAATCTGTCGCTTGAGATTGCTTCGGGATTCGCATCTGTCTCTCGGGATGCGTGCACTCCACTTTAGATGGATGGTCACAGATTCGAATCGATCAGTCCCGATCAAAAACCCAATTTTTGGGTTACTTCACTGGATCTGAATTCATTAGACTGGCCGTGGATCACACTGTTGGAACATGAATCAAAGTGCTATTGTGAAAGTTTTACTTAATTATAGCCAAAAGTTATAGATTATAGACAGAGAAGGAACTTTAGATTTGTTGGATTAGGGTCGATGGGCGTCTGAGTCTGAGTGTAACTAAGTTGGATTTGGGTTTTATCCGGTTGGGATTGGATGTGGCATAATTTTGATGTAACTCAGTTCTTAATGAGCAATTTATGAGCGAGTTGGGGTATGCTTATGCTCAGTTCATCAAGTTAACGAGCGAGTTGATAATGAATGAGTTGTTAACAAGCTTATAGCGAACGAGTTACAAGCGAGTCACGAATTATAAGCGATTTACTCACCCCTACTCCTGCCTGCATATATATTTGATAGTTTAAATTCTTCTTTGTTATTTTATGTTTAATTTTTTTACTTAGGATACAGTCAATAATTTAAATTCTTCTTAATTTTTTTACTTAGGATATATACTGACAATAACAAATACGGATATAATTTAAATTTTATGTTATTATTTTACTTAAAATTCTTCTTAATTTTTTTACTTAGGATACAGTCAATAATTTAAAAATTCTTCTTAATTTTTTACTTGGGATACAGTTAATAATTTAAAATTCTTCTTAATTTTTTACTTAGGATACTGACAATAATTTAAAATTCTTCTTAATTTTTACTTGGGATACAGTTAATAATTTAAAATTCTTCTTAATTTTTTACTTAGGACACTGACAATAATGTAAAATTCTTCTTAATTTACAGTCAATAATTTAAAAATTCTTCTTAATTTTTTACTTGGGATACAGTTAATAATTTAAAATTCTTCTTAATGTTTTTACTTAGGATACTGACAATAATTTAAAATTCTTCTTAATTTACAGTCAATAATTTAAAAGTTCTTCTTAATTTTTTACTTGGGATACAGTTAATAATTTAAAATTCTTCTTAATTTTTTTACTTAGGATACTGACAATAATTTAAATTTTTTCTTAATTTACGGTCAATAATTATACATGCACAAAAATATTTTATACCCTTAGGCTACGTTTGGATGCACTCTAGAATAGCTAGAATAGCTACTGTTTAGAATAGTAAATAAGAACAGCTACTGTTTAAGAACAGTGCTAACTCAAGCTATTCGGAATAGTGAAAAAGTTGTTTGGATTGCATATTAGGAATAGAGTTTGGAGGAAATGAATAGAGTAATAATTTATGTGTTAGATTAAATCTTTTTATCAATACGTAATATAAAAATCTTTTTATCCAATACGTAATATAATATTAATTTAATTATTAAATAAAATATTAGATTAAATATAATACAATATAATATAATATTAATTATTAAATGTAATATAATATTATTTTAAATATTAGATTAGTATTAAATATAATATAATATTAGATTAATTTTAATACAATATAATATTATTTTAATTATTAAATGTAATAAAATATTATTTTAAATATTAGATTAGTATTAAATAAAATATTAGATTAAATATAATATAATATTATATTAAATATAATACAATATAATATTAATTTAAATATTAAATGTAATAAAATATTATTTTAAATATTAGATTAGTATTAAATAAAATATTAGATTAAATATAATACAATATAATATTAATTTAAATGTTAAATGTAATATAATATTATTTTAAATGTTAGATTAGTATTAAATAAAATATTAGATTAAATTTAATATAATATTAGATTAAATATAATACAATATAATATTAATTTAAATATTAAATGTAATAAAATATTATTTTAAATATTAGATTAGTATTAAATAAAATATTAGATTAAATATAATATAATATTAGATTAAATATAATACAATATAATATTAATTTAAATGTTAAATATAATATAATATTATTTTAAATGTTAGATTAGTATTAAATAAAATATTAGATTAAATTTAATATAATATTAGATTAAATATAATACAATATAATATTAATTTAATTATTAAATGTAATAAAATATTATTTTAAATATTAGATTAGTATTAAATAAAATATTAGATTAAATATAATATAATATTATTTTCAATATTAGATTAGTATTAAATATAATATTAGATTAAATATAATATAATATTAGATTAAATATAATACAATATAATATTAATTTAAATATTAAATGTAATAAAATATTATTTTAAATATTAGATTATTATTAAATAAAATATTAGATTAAATATAATATAATATTAGATTAAATATAATACAATATAATATTAATTTAAATGTTAAATGTAATATAATATTATTTTAAATGTTAGATTTGTATTAATATTGAAAGCTCCAATCACTAATCCAACTTTTTGTTAGAATAGTGGAACAAGGCTATTCTTCTTGTTCCGAATAGCAAGTATTACGTTTGGTTGCTCAAGCTATTCGAATAGCAATGCTATTCTAAGAATAGCACTATTCTTAGTGCATCCAAACATACCCTTACAGGTATAAGAAGAAAGGGCAATGGTGAAGAAAAATGGAAGTTTTGGCTGAAAAAAGGGCCCTTTTTTGGCGCCAGTTGCAAATCAATCATTGTGGGCATCTTTCAGCTGTCCACTTGCTGGCAAGTTGGTAATGGGAGAACTATACTCCTGGTCCTGGAGCGGGTTACCAAGTTTAACAGCAACGACAATAGTCACAAGTGAGCCTCAAATCTCACTAAGAGATGCTTGGCTAGTGAGAGACTTGTTAGAACCGGATCCCAAATTGGAAAACTCTCTGGTATTCAGCCAGGGCGGTTTCAGGATTATCGTAATGGAGTGGCAAAAAAATATCGAATTGAGTTTAAATATCTAATCGGATTTAAATCCATTAACCAATTGAATACTCGACAAAAAACAATGCTTTAACTTATATTTTCCAATGCTTTGACTTGTAATTTCTGATGCTCTGACTTATAATTCTAATTACCAATCAAAATTCAACAGATTTATTTCAATTTTAACCCTAAATTTAACTCGAATTACAAATTAAACGTCCAGAGGGGGGCAAAAAAATTTCAGGGGGGACAAAGTCAGTCGGAACCGATAAATCTCCACTAAAACTCAAGGGGGGGCAGCTGCCCCCCCTGAAATACACTGGGTCCGCCCCTGTATTCAGCAATGATAGTGATATGGTCTTGTGGAAATGGGAAGAATCGGCTATCTACGCAAAGAGCCTGGCAATGAAAGCAATCCAAGAAATGAGCGAGTGGATCAAGAATTGCTAGAAAATCGTAGCAATTCCCTTGATAGTGTTCGGCACACCCTCCTTAGGTCTTCTTAGAACTCCTTAAGAGCCTAAGGAGTCTTAAGTTTGTCAAACACTTACTTCTTTGTAAAGCTTAAATTCACTTTCTTAAGCTTCCTTTTTTCACATTTTTAAGCTTGTTCAAATTTTTAAAAAGTCATTCTACATGACTTGAGCACTTGAGCCTCCTTAAGAAAGCTAAGCATCAACTTTCTTAACTTTTTGTTGCCGAACACCTCTTATTTAGCAGAGATTAAAACTTAATCCTACCTAATTTGCCAAACACCCTCCTTAGATTCATGGAGTATTTCTTTCTAGAAATGTGCAGGTTGGGCTTTGATTTTTATTTACTTGCAAGGTAGTGTGCAAGAGTATGTAAGGAGCAGCTGTCTCTGTTTATACAGTAGCTATCTCTGTGTATGTAGACTATATTTATTAATTCACTTCACATGGCAGCTTCTGCCAGGGTCTCAAAAAAAAAAAAACACTTTGCCAGATAGTAGAGAATTAAAAAATTTAGAAATATTTTCAACTGGTACTGGAAGAGGTATTTCCAACTGATCACAGGGGCGACCCAGTGTATTCCGGGGGAGGGGAGGCAGCTGCCCCTCCTGAATTTTGAGTTTTAGTGGAAATTTATCGGTTCCGATCGACTTTGCCTCTCCTCCAGAATTTTTTTTGCCCTCCTCTGGACGTTTAATTTGTAATTCAAGTTAAATTTAAGATTAAAATTGAAATAAATCTATTGAATTTTGATTGGTAATTAGAATTATAAGTCAGAGCATCAGAAATTACAAGTCAAAGCATTGAAAAGTATAAGTTAAAGCATTGTTTTTTGTCGAGTACCCAATTGGTTAATGAATTTAAACCCAATTCGATATTTTCTTGCCCCCCTGACGAAAATCCTGAATCCGTCCCTAACTGATCACGAGTTCACGACCATCGATCACGTTGCGACCAAGCTAGTTGTGTGCAACAAATTTCTTAATAAAGTCTTTAAGATTGCATTCTTCATCTATTTCATAGAATTGAAACTCGTTAGACCCTTTGCGATTGTACGCTACGGAATAATCTCTATGGTTAAGGAAAGATAAGGAGAAGATTTTGCCAGAGGGAAGGGCATGGAAACAGACCTCAGCCATGTCATGATATTTTGTAAGCATCATAAGCCAAGGCAACTGAGGGGGTTTATCCGACAAGTTGGTGGCCGATCTCCACTTCTTGCACACAGCACGGAAGCGGATAAAATCAATGGCGTCGCCTAATTTGTGTGCAATGAAGGGTAGCAAATCAAGATTTAGTTCAGCCCAGTCAAATTTTGGCACACTACTGCATTTGTTAGCCATTAATTAATCTTAATTCCTCTTTGTATGCACAAGTCGGTATGGATAGATGGTACACCTGTACATTATCAAATGCAAGTCAGGTTCATATATGATGAATTAATACATTTTTATAGTAATGAATTATAGAAGGTCCTAAGGAAAGTAATTTTATAAGGTTATTTTTTGTAGTTTTAATTATGGGATCGATGTCAGTAGCAAATTTCAATAAAGCTTGTTACAATGAGATCAGGATGCTATCCAAACATAGAACTGCAAGGAAATGAATAATAACACAACAATTATAGCTAACAATCATTCTCAACTTGCTTGTAATTTAAAATATAGATCTTATGAAAAGAAAAGGACACTTTTGGTAATATACTTTTTGTGAGATGCTCAAACGAAATTCAACTGGGAACTCTCAAATCAAATCACACATCCGATTATTTTAGCTGAGAAAAAAAAGATAAAGATGATAATCACTATATATAAATAGACATAGATTATTTTAGCTGCATGATTCAGTGTAGAATTAAGGACTCGGAAGAAACTAAAAATACTAAGCTAGACATGAGTACTTATTCCAAGTAAATTTTTAGAATATGGATACAAATACTCGGATGAAAATAATAATTTGAAGTAAAAGGGCTCAATTAGGTTTCTTGTGAACTGTTTTGTGGGTTCATTACTTGGTAGCAAATTAACCGGTACGTATGTCTTTGTATTGGCACCATGGTATAGTTACCTCTGATCAGTTTTGTCATAAAGTATTTTTCATTGTTAAATTCTGAAAAACTGGGAGGGGCACTTGGTAATTCTGCAAACAGGTCTGATTTTGATTTGAAGTAATGGGCAAAATTTGCCAATTGAATAATAGAGGCTCAGATGAGTGCTTTCTGGTACTGGTACCTAACAGACTGATTTTTATATTAGAAGGCTTCGCTGGCAACTTTTGTATGGTTTGCATTTTGGCTGACATAAGATTTGTGGTGAACCAAAACTTGCTGATAGATATATACGAAATTTGGTTGTTTACTGATACTTGCATATGGAGATTGTTGACTATGCAGGTTAGAGCGGTTCAGAAAGAGTATACATGTAAAGTGTAAAAACCCTTTTGATTCAATGAAATAGGCTGCCTATTGCCACCATTGTACCAATTGGTTAAAAGTTATTCCTTTCTACTAACGTTGCTAATGTAATTTTGTGTAGTAGTCATAATTTTTCCCTTGCCAAGTCAATATTGACAGTATATTTTCGCAGGGTATACTAATGATGTTACATTAGATGAAAAGAGGGTACCAACTTGAAACACTATTGGACAAGTGCGTATAATTAAAAATTGCTTATTTGAGGTTTATAATTAGCAATGCTATCCAGGCAAATAATAACTATACTACAAATAAGCAATGCAGATTGGATTCCCAAAATTAGTTTGTTACCATGAACTCAATATGAGTTTCTAACTTGTAATACCTATAAGACAACAAATTTGTCGGAAAGTACCTACACCATTAATTTAAGTAAATTATATAGTTGACTTGAGAAAACGTAAAAGCTTTTGGCCGATTGATGCAAACCTCATAAATGTTCAAAATAAAATAAATATGAAGTGCAATTCGTAACATTGTTTTTCAGGTTCTTGCTTATCTCGTATACAAAGAGAAATGATCCCTCAAAGAAAGGGCTAAAGTGTTCTAATATCATGCAACATTAGACTAATAAATTCAATTAAGATTACAAAGTTACTTCCTATTGGTGTCAATCACTTGGTATATGTCTCCCCTCTTTTGGCTTTCCAAAGGAAGATTCTCTCTGTACATTCATGATTCATACATTTTTAGGCGTAAGAAGATAATCATCATCTGTGTACTATTTGCTAATTAAATTTAAAAATACTAGTACCTCACTGTTTGAACAATGGAATAGTCTATCTCGCCAATGACCACATCCTCTTCATGCCCAGTTGTTGCTATTATTTCGCCAAACTACAATAAATATTTTTCACAATAAAAGTAAATCATAGTACACATACCCAAAATGCATTTTTCTAATATTGTATGATCTGATAGTGTGTGCATATTCCCATTAAATGACATACCGGTCCCACAAGACTAGAATGACCCCAAGTCATATAATCGGAATTTACATCTGGGTCCCGGGCAGGAGAGCAGGCCGCCACAAACAACTGCACAAGTACTACAAATTTCTCTAAACTCATCATATAATACCTGATTGTGACTATCCTCATATATAATACCTGATTGTCAACAGCCCTGCATGTTTTGTTTAGCACATATAAATACAAGAACAAGAAATATGATGATTTTGAAAGATTATATTATACAAATACAAAAAATTACTTAACTTTGTATTAAATTATTCAACCTAGTTTAATTTAGTAGTACCTTGACTTTAGCATGAGCTCCCACAGGAGCTCTCCAGTACTCATGTTAAATGCCCCTGGATAGCAAATCAGATGAGCACCTATATATATATATATGCACATAATAAATGATATATTATGTGCATATATATCCAATTGAGCAGGTAACATTAGAAACTTAGTTCGTTTTTGAAAAAGATAATTCTATTTAAGTAGCATGTCGAGTTTTGAGTTGTACCCCTTGATCTGTATAAAATTGCCAACTCTGGAAAGCGATTATCATGACAAATCCCTATGCCAATTCTACCCACATCTGCAATTAGAAGGTAACTAATTCAAAACATGAAGCAAGTAAGAAATTACTTTATACATATATATATACAAAATGCAATTAGAACAATAAATGTTTTGGATTTAAATAGTACCAGTGTCGACAACAGTGGGTCCATCTCCATATGCAAAAGTATCAGATTCCCTAAAGTTTAGATCCCCTGGTAGGTCAGCATCGAACAAATGCAACTGAAAACGTGATATTGTTTACTAAGATATCATATAATCAGATTGATAAGAAATATACAGAAAAATAATTGAACCAGTTAATTTATGTACAATTCACCATGAACTGGTACTAGTCCATTGACAGTAAGATATATTGTCTACTTTTACATGAACAATAGATGCTACAGATTCATCAACTGACAACTCATTAGTGTCATGTCAAGTGAAGCTAAAAAGATATAAAAAGTAAGCAAAAAATTAAACAAAATTTTAACAGTTCGAAGAGCTTCTTGCCTTTCTGTGCTTGGCTATTATTTCCCCATCTGGACCGAGAACACAGCAAGTATTGAACAGCTTATCACCTGACATTTCGGGAATTGATCCACCGATAATTGTAATTTTGTGATGAGAAGCAGCCTCGGAAAGCATTGAGACGGATGGTGCAGATTGAGCATCTATATCCTCGGCATGATCTCTCAAGCTCTTCATTGAGTAAGGACAACACCACATCTCCTGTAAAGAGCTCTCTCAAATGAAGTCATATATTGCTCGATTATTTCATAATGGTATTGGCAGAGTTCAGATTTCATGTCAGCACATTATTTAGTAAAGTTTAAAAGGCCAAAGTGCTAATTTTTGTTTTGTCAGATGGATTTCAGGTCAAATTGATGAATTGAACAACAAAAGCAAAAAAAAAAAAAAGTGTATGTAATTAATTCTTACAGGTAAGACAACAAGCTTAGCACCCTTCTGTGCAGCGCCCCTAATAAGAGAACGAGCGTGTGAGATGTTTTTCTCTTTAATTGGAGAGACCAGCATCTGGCAAAGTGCGATCTTGAATCGCATTTTGATTGATGATCGGAGAAAGAAAGTCTAACGCTTAGCTTTTAACTTGAACTAAGAAGAGTGATTTACCTTTTGAAATTCAGATCCAGTGCAATACCGCACCGAATATAATGAGATCTCAGTTGTTCGTTTGAATATGACACGACTCTCGAAACAAATCCCATATATTCTATATAAATTGTAACTGTCCGGTACTGTCCCATGTATTCTTACTTGTGGGTCCCTGTTTTGTTCGTGCGGAGTTAATTCTCAGCGGACTTGGGCCGAAATTTTTATTAATAGAAAAAGAAAATAAAAAAATATCGACATTGAAGAACGTTTTCGCTGAAATTCGAGATGTAGCAAAAACGTGATGGTCCATAATGTCCAGAGCATTGTAGCTGAACGTTATAAACCATAACGTCAAGTTAATCTGATCGCTAATGATCTCTAATTAACAAAAAAGCACTGTAGCTGAATGTTATGGTCCATAACGTCCAGCTACAGTGATTTTTTTTTTTCAAAAAATTCGCAAACTGAAGTAAGAAAAAAAAAGCACTGTAGCTTGACGTTATGGACCATAACATTCAGCTACAGTGTTTTTTTGTTAATTAGAGATCATTAGCGATCAGATTAACTGGACGTTATCGACCATAACGTCCAGCTACAGTGCCCTGGACGTTATGGACGATCACGTTTTTGCTACATCTCAAATTCCAGCGAAGAACGTCGATATTTATTTTATTTTATTTTCTATTAATAAAAATTTCGGCGACTTGGGCCTGGGCTTTGTTTCTTTGTATCTTTCTTCTTGTTTTTGTTTTTAAACGAATTAAAACTTGAACTATATATTTAGTCTAATCCGAAATGAGATGTCAACATATGAAAAGTTAAAATACTCTGAATTTTCTACTCACATTGTGCAGATATTATCCATTGACAAAATAATTAAGTATAAATATATCATCAAATATAAATCAAAATATCGCAGTGAAAGCATATAATAGAAATTAATTATTTTTATTTTTATTATTATTTCAAGAATATCCTATTTTCTTTTAATTATATAATTATTAGATTTTATATAACTAAATCATAAACTTGAAGGGTATTTTGGTAATTTTCTCATTTTTATTCAATAATTATTAGTAAGATTAACTTTTGGGTTGATAAAAAAATCTGTGGTTGATTATAAAGAATTAGTTGAGAACAAAAATTACTATTTTTGAATTGCAAAAGTCAACTTGATGAAATTAATCAGGACATGTAAACAGTATCCACACTATTAATTTTACAAGATCCCATCAATTTATGCTGGACAAAACGGTGATAAAGTATTAGAAATGATCTATTCATATCAAATGATGTTTTTAGCTTTTGAGGTTACATATAAGTATAAATGTTTAATTTCTTATAAATATTTTTAAAATGTTGTTTTCTTATTTTATTTGGTAAATTTTTTGAGAAATGTTTTATCTATTTTATGTTATTATTTTATTTTATTTAATTGTATTATTATAATTTTATTAATAAAATTTATTATATAATATAAAATATTTTAGAATAAATAATAAAATATCCTATAACTAATTTCACAGTATAATCAAACATTCATTTCAGTACATTATTATAATCAATTCTGTACATATTTGTATCTATGAAATTTCACTTCTTGAAAATTGAGTTCCTATTTAGCTAAAATTTGTAATTGTAAACTGCTCTGCACGATTCTTTCTTTCTGGTTTCGCATGTTAAGTTATCTCTCGAAGTACGACCACCGCGATCCACCGCCTAAAGCAAACTCCAAAAGGGGCGAAGCACTATGCCAGGTAGCCCAGAGAAGACTGTTGCCGCAATCGCTGTGGCCTGCTTGGTGACGGCGATCTCGGCGGCGCTTCTCCTCCGACGCCACCACAGGAGGTCGAGTCCTCCGAGAACCGAAAGGGGCGATGCACGAGAGTTGAGGTGCTCCGATTCGGGCGAGAAGAAACCACAGGAGAAGTTCAAGCGACTCTTAGCTGACAATTCCTACTCCCCGTTTAAGCATTTGAATCACGATACTAAAGGTGATTGAATTTCTCTCGGCTGGTTAAATTTCATGATCAGATTACAAATTTATCTTTTTTGGCATGTTTTGATCAGGTTACTTATTCAAATGAGCTAAGCAGCCTAAGCTGAAAGAAGAACACCTGCTCTAGTTCAATAAGGGAGATTTGAAACCTATTAGTACACGACTATTCCGATTCCATCTGAAAAAAATAGCCATTTTTTTTAATACTTTTTAGTTTTCTGACAGGAGTTAAGCTTTCCTAGGTGTTCTACTTCACATAGAAACCAATGTAAATACTAGGCGTTGTCAATTTTTCTATGTGCTTGTAAGTGCTAATTTCATAAAATTTGATGAAGGTTCTCCAAATAAGCTCCATCCGTATGAAGAAGATATCACACATTTGCTGCTCAATCCCCCAACATTACCCATGTTTGTGTCAGATAATGGCAATGCACCTTTAGATATGAGTTGCTCTTACACTTGGGTTGATACAGAACCCCAATTAGAGTCCCTAGCAGGGTTACTGAGGAGAGAAAAAGTTTTTGCGGTTGATACCGAGCAGCATAGTTTCCGATCTTTTCTTGGTTTTACTGCCTTGATGCAGGTATTTGGAAAAAGAAAAGATGAAAATAATTTATCTAAGTTCCTTAATATTATTTGTAATATCAAAACACTCCTGATAAAAGTGATATATCATTTATGACTTGCCCTCCTTGAGGTGGGTGTATATGAGATTATCTCTTTGTCCGTGAGGCGTTGATGATACTTGAATAAATAATATTTTGCCCCCTTTTTTGTTTTATATATAATCTACTTAATTAAGTCTAACAATTAATAATGTATCATGCTTTCTAGATATCTACTGTGGAGGAGGATTTCTTAATTGATACTATTGCTTTACATGATGCGATGGGTATCTTAAGACCAGTGTTTGCTGATTCTTCTATTTGCAAGGTACGTTCACACTCAACTGATATTGTTACATTTATCTGTTATGAATTTGTGCTGCCACAGTCAATATAGTTGTCAGGCTTTCACCTGGTATATACCAGAACAGAAATTCTCACCAGCCTATTTATTGCTGGGAACATATAAATTTGTTTAGTTATTGTATTTTTGCGGTGAGCTTGTAATGGCCTAGGTGATATACTCTCTCAATACACGTACATATATTTCCTCGATTGTGTACAGTGCCTAATGATGAGTACTAATTTAGGTATTTCATGGGGCTGACAATGATGTCATTTGGCTGCAACGTGACTTCCACATATATGTCGTTAACATGTTTGACACCGCCAAGGTAGAAGTATACTATACCCACTATTTATTTGTTTAATTTGTTTCACTAATTTGTTTTGAGTCTTTTGACCTTAGTTTTGTGCAATTTTTATATGTTTTCTGTCAGGCCTGTGAGATTCTTTCAAAGCCACAGAAGTCGTTAGCATATCTTCTCGAGGTGTACTGTGGAGTAATAACTGACAAAACCTTACAGGTACATGTCTTGTTGGGATGCACACAGTTGTGGTAAATTTCGAGCCTGTACCAAGCCTAGTATATCAGATTTTGCATGCAAGTTTTAAAATTCTTCCTTTAATTATCTAGTGTACAAAAGGTTATGATGCAAAGATTGTTGTTTTGTTAGTGTAAACAATCCAACAAGATATATCATGAATACAAGGCTATACTTAGTAACTGGCATTTGGAAATTTCAGAGGGAGGATTGGAGGATACGGCCTCTCTCAGTGGAGATGATAGAGTATGCACGGTGTGATGCTCATTATCTTTTATACATTGCTAATCGTCTCTCCTCTGAGCTCCATAGCAAAACTACCTCTGGTATGCAACTGTTCTCGCCATAACATAATATAAACTGATGTAGTATAAACATAGAGCTTTAAAATTCAAATACCTTAGTTCCAGCAAGTTTTGTAACTAAACTATTTCTAGAAGGAGTTGGACCCAGCTCGAGCTTAAATAGAGCCAAGTTATTGTTACTTGAACAACACAAAGTAAAATATGAACTTTAATTGAACTTGATTTTGGGTAATAAATTGGCATAAACATTGGGCCTTATTTAAAACAATATTTTGCCAATTTTTACATGGGCATGGAAAGGGTAACACAGGCTTTTTTTTATGTATATGAAAGTGCTTTTATTCTCTTTCTATTATGTTTGCATGTTAAACTTATTTTTACAATTCTGTAATCAGACAGTTCATCTTTTTCCGATGACAAAATCAATTTTTTCTTCGAGGCCAGCCGGCGTTCAAATTTAGTTTGCATGCAACTATATACAAAGGAAATAGAACCTTCTCCTGGTGCCTCGGCTGCCACATCTATATTTTCAAGAATTTTGAACCAAGAATTGGACCCATCTAGAATTTCTGAATTGAAGGTACTTCATATGCTAGTTTTAGTATTCAATTCTTGTTTCACTTTCTAGTCTCTCCCACTGGTTGCTTCTTGAGTACCACTGTACCAGTTTAGATGTACTGAAATATTTGTAAAACTGATGTTTTGTAGGATATAATATGGAAGCTATGCGCATGGAGAGACTTAATGGTCTGTAAGTGAAACAACCTTATTTTGCATGTACTGACATAAAGAATACTTTTTTTTTCAAGGAAAAGATAACCATACCTTTCTTAATTTAATGTCCTGTTAAATTTCAATACTGCTTCGACTTTAACAGTAACATGCTCTCAATCCTGATTGCTATGGTACAGAGATTCCCAGTTTTATATATGTTTAATGTAACTTCCTGTGATAGTGACATTAAGAGAAGGAAAAATAAAATTGAAAATAACATTACTAAATATACAAACTTGTTTGTACACCTGTCAATCCTGATTGCTATGATACCGAGATTTCCAATTTTGTTATATGAGTGTAACTTCCATTGGTAGTGACATTTGGAAAATTAAAATAACAATACTTTTTAGCAATGGTGGTTATCACTTATTTTATTTTAATTATCTTAATCCCAGGCTCGCATCCATGATGAGAGCTTGCGCTACACACTGTCAGATCAATCCATTTCTGCACTTGCTATGAAATTACCAAAAGACCCTCAACAGATATATGACACAATAGCAGAATCTCCCTCCCCCATTGTTGTCTCGCACATTGAGGAGTTGTGCAACCTGTTGCAAAATTCAAATTTGAGCATTGATGATTTGTTTGACAATATATTAGAGAGGCGTCTCGACCCGGCAGGTCGTTGCCCCTTGTCGGCTTACAATTACAGTCTCTTGTCACAACTTAGTTCAAAAAGGGGGGAGATGTTTAACTTTTCTTTGAACGGGGCTGAGAAGGTCTTCCAAATAGGAAATAAGAGGGCTTCAAGGGATCTTTTCATTAAAAAGTTCTCTTGTAAGTCCCCAGTTTATCACAATTGTCGCATATATGCCAGTGATGGGAGGCTTCTATGCTATTGCGATAAGAAAAAGTTGGAATGGTTAGCTCCTTCCATTTTCTCTTGTTTTGTTTCATTATTATTTATCTACTTATATTTTTTGACTGAACACATGGACCTATTCCTCATGGCACCAATGGAAATTGAACCCCGACCCCTTTCTGTTTGGAGCATGCTAACATCACTGCAAGTGATTTTCATTTTTTATATCCACCCTTAGAGTTACCTTCTTGCATTAATTTTGGAAAAATTAGGTATCTGCAGAGAGACCTGGCGAAGATGGTTGAAGATGATCCACCGGCAATAGTTCTCCTGTTTGAGCCGAAGGGACGGCCAGATGACAAAGACAATGACTTCTACATCCAGAGCAAACGCAACATCTGTGTTAGTTGTGGTGAAGAGAAACACTACATTCGCTATCGTATCATCCCATCCTGCTACCGAATGCACTTCCCTGAGCATTTGAAGAGTCACCGCTCCCATGACATTGTGCTTCTATGTGTTGACTGCCATGAGAAGGCACACACCGCTGCTGAGAGGTACTGCTCTGAACATTTATCTGCTAAGATGGAAGTAATGTGCAGGAGATGGAATTAAAAAAATTGGATATTTAAATTATGATAAAGCCTGTAGGTTAGGGGTGAAAACGGTATGGATAATATCCGATCCGTATTTGATCCGTATTCGAAAAATTAGATGTGGATATCCGATATCTGAATATCTGTGTGGATATGGATACTGATATGGTTTTACGTTTCAATTATCCGTATCCGAATATTAGATATATATCATATATTTTAATATATATTATGAAAAAAATATTGTTATTCACCATTAAAATTAGATAAATATTATGAACTTTGGTATTTTTTAATATTATTTTAATAAATATTCGATCCGATCCGTATCTGTATCCGGAAAATTAAAAAGGATATGGATATGGTTTTACCACTATCCGCTCCGTATTCGCTCCGTTTTCACCCCTACTGTAGGTTCAAAGTTTGAACTTAGGACACTACAAAGGCAATTGGTAGGGTTAGTTACGAAAAAGGAAAGTGCAGATACGAAATGCCTCCCAAAACAATAATTTTGTGGTGTAACAGGTACAAAAGGAAGGTGGCAGAAGAGTTTGGGGTACCCTTGTTTGTGCAAAAGATTGTCAATTCAGGTGAGGAGAAGGTGTTTGTGTCAGTTGGACCAACTAGTGACATGGATAGCATCGATGGTGGTATGGGGGTGTCACCTCTTCAGCTAAGGACGGCTGCTATGGCTCTTCTGCGGCATGGATCAAGCATGCCGTCTGAGAGGCGCGATCAGTTGTTGGAAGTAAGTGGGGCCTACATTTTGTCAATTTGGTTTGTTTTCTTCCAGTTTCTGAACTGGTATGTGTATGATATGTTTGTTTGGCTGTTGGTACTAATAGATTCATGGGCAGAATTAGAAAATTTAGATTGGGGTGTGGGTGGGGTGGGGGGGGGGGGGGGGGGCTGAAACAAATATAAAACCACATTATTTGTGGTATCTGGGACTTGAACCCAAGTCTTCAAAACCACTAGACTCACTACAAGCAAACATTTGATATTTTATGAGGGAGACTGAACTATATAAAACTTACAAAAAAATTAAATTAAATTAAATTTCAATATACATAATTAAAAAAAGATTAAATCATGGGGGTGGCTAAGCACCCTCTGACTTACCTTTAGATCCGCCGGTATTGAAGAATTTCTCTCTTGTAGACGGTGAAAGCGTACTATGGAGGAAGGGAGGTTTCTCAAAAGGATCTCGAAGCAGCATTACTTGTAGGCATGAGTCCGCATGAGAGAAGGCGCTTTGAAAAGAAGGGTCTTTCCTTGAGCTCAAATTATAGAGGCACTACACTGCTAAAAAGTGGCTTCCCCTCCCATATGCTTGAAAATGGTCATGACAACAATGACTCTTCTATGGCTTGTGAGGTTGGTGCTTCAGAGAGTGATAAAAAGTTGAGTTTGTTGGGTCACGGGCCTCATGGTAAATTAGTAGTGGAGCAATTGCTTGAAAAATACGGAGAGGAAGGGATCCTTGAGTTCTGTCAGAAATGGAGACAAGTGTTTGTGGAGGCACTTCATCCCCAATTTTTACCTGGCGGCTGGAATATTAAGCACAGGTTAAGTTGAGATAGCTTTATATAATTCTGTACACCAATAAAATTACTGCAACAATCAGCAAGTATTGTATTTTGCATGGAATGCTGTACTATGACCTCAGTAAGTGCTCATTTTGCTTAAACCACAAAGAAACATAATGAAAAAAAAACTAATAATAAAGTGAATAACAAAAAGAACCAATTATGCACATCCTGAACCTTGTCATGTACCCAAAGTGGCACTGATTGATTTCTGATCTTTGACATGTGCAATTTTTTACTTCTGTTCAATAACAGTGGAAAACGGGACTTCGGCGAGCACAGTGTATACAACCCAGCTAAGAAAGCTCCTCAAATTCTTTAGTGGTTTGGTAAGCCTACAACTTTTACCATTTACCCTGCATTTTTACTGTCTTCACTTTGTTTGCAGGTTAAGAACATTTGTAAGAGTTTTGTATCATTTAGTTTATTTTGCCTCTCTTTTTGAAATAGTTTATTAGCTTCTTTGTTCGTTTTGCTTATTTCCTTTTATTTTTTATTATAGGACCAATGACTGAGCTTGTGTTAACAATGAACTGTTATCTTAATTTCTCAGATTAAATTTTTTTGTTTTTTGGACAAAAATTGGTACAGTCAGACCACCTGTTACTGTTGCTGCATATACTGGTATAGTTTTACGCTGTCCCTTCCATAAATCGCACAGATCTATCTATCACACACTTCTACTAAATTAAGCAAAACAAAATACGAACAAGTTATACAAACCATGCTGATAAAGCAAGTAATACAAACAATCTGGTATTCACAAGTTTGAAAACAAGACATCAGTTGTCCATATATTCTTGCTTAGATTGTTTTTTCGTGCATTTCTTTTGCGTATTTGTGCTTAAATTTTCATGCTGGCCTTTCACCTGCACGGCCTTACTGTGTTTTCTTCAGTAAACCTTCATTGCCTCCAAATCAAAAGAAGTGTAGTATCTGCATAGAATCATACCAGTAAATGCCTTTCCCAAATTCCCCAATCTAGTACCTCCTTGGACTAAGGAAAAAGTAGCCAATTTTATATCAGTATGATGAAAGATCTCCGCAATTTATATTTTGAGGTATTATAACTGTCCCCAGCAGAACAAAACTGCCCGCCCGCCGACTAATAAGATTAATGGTGTAACCGTGTAACACTATATGATAGAATTAGGTTCTTAGGCTACCCAATCATTTGGTGAGCTTAAATTCAAAACCTATCAAAATAAATTCAAATGATGAATCCAAACTATTGAAACGGATATAATTCAAAGTGATGCATTTACATGTTAAATTCATAAATTTTTTAAATTAATTTTGTATAAAGACAAGTGGTAAAAAGAAAGAAGCTTTATAATACGTTCATTTTTCATCTTTTGACTGCTTGATTTATACTAAATTAATTTGAAAATTTATAAATTTGATATGTAAACACATCACTTGTAAAGTAAATTAGTTTCAATGGTTTAGATTCGTTATTTGAAATTAATCCAATAGGCTTTTGAGTTTTTTTTTTTTAAGTAAATGTTGGAGATCAAACCTCCTTATTATTTAATATTCACAAGAGATTTTCTCTTTCGAGTTTCGAACTTTCAACCTTCTTGATAGGCTTTGGAGTTAAGCTCACTAAAGTTTCTGGCTAGAGCGTGCTGCATAAAGAAAATCATGTACTCTCGCTTGTTTGAAAATTTTAACTTTAGTCACTTCATGCTCGCACAGATTTCGAACATCTAATTTTTAGATCTAAAATGATATAATGTTTTTTTTTTTAAATTTCAATTTATTTCTTCATTATGATACTAAATTAATTAATTAATTAAATTCACTAAAAAAAGGTTAGCACATTACAGAACAAAATTTGTACATGGTTCATACTTGATTGAACAAATTTGTGTAGAGTTTCTGCTTAACTAACACATTTCTATAAGGTTACACAGGATTTGCTCATGATAGAACAAATTTGAGTCCAGTACAAATCTAAAACAATTTTCATACAAGGTTCATACAAATTTAAAACAAATTTGAGTCCAGAACAAATTTGTACTTGACAGAGCAGGTGTTGAGCCTATGCCAAAAGAAAATTCCGGTTAATGTGAATCCTATAAATATTTTATTGAACATAAATCCTGTACAAAATAATTTTTTTCGTCAAATGTAACCACCTATACAAATTTATTTTGTGAAGTAATCCTGCTTAATTTTTTTAAAACAACCATGTTAAAAAAATTTGAATAAAAAACGATGCAATACACATTTTATGCATTGTTTATGTATTTCTAAATAATGAAGTTCACAGATAGAGACATTTCAAATATATGGAAAACGAGCATTGACTTGTTGAAATTTGGCACCCCAATGCAAAATTGATGAAATTTCAATTTTGATATTTGTTTTGGACTTTTGGTAGAAAGGAAAGTACAATGTATAAAGGCCTCTTGGTTCCTCACCTCTCCTGAGAATGGAATTCGGACACTAAATTAACTCAAATTTTGAGTTTGGATCCGGACCGTACGATCTGCTGTGACACGGATATTAAAGGGTCCCGTGCATAATCCGGTCCGGATCTAAACTAAAAAATTTGAGTTACTTTAGAGGATCCGAACTCGACTGTAGTGGACCAAGCCAACGGTCAAAATCGATCCCCTTATCTCCAAACGTAATCCAAATCTCAATCTCTCAACGCTTCCCTCCTCTCATTTCCCTTCCCTTCCTAATTTCCTTTCCACCCTCAACCAACAACCATCTCTCATTCTCTCTCCATCCCTACAACCCCTACAACCCCCACAACCACTCCCTCTCTCAAATGGCCTCTACAATGTGGGCCAGCACCTCCGCCAAGCCCACTCCACTCTCGGCAAACACTTCCAGCCGCCGCTCTTCTCTCTGCATCGTCAGATGCTCTCTCAGAGACCTGCGTGACCGCATCGACTCTGTCACCAATACAAAAAAGATAACTGAGGCCATGAAGCTCGTGGCCGCTGCCAAGGTCAGGCGTGCCCAGGAGGCCGTTGTATCCGGTCGCCCCTTCTCTGAAGCCCTCGTTGATGTCTTGTTTAATATCAACGAGCAATTACAGACTGAGGATATCGACGTCCCACTTACCAGCGTTCGCCCTGTCAAAAAGGTCTGTATGTATGTTTGAATAATAATACCTCTAAGGTGTTCGAAGAAATGTCCCAGTCAAAAATCCATCAAGTTGTTTTATTTTTTTGAAACAGGTTGGGCTGGTGGTAGTGACGGGTGAAAGAGGGTTGTGCGGGGCTTTCAACAACAACATAATAAAGAAGGCGGAAGAAAGAATGGCACAGCTGAAACAACTGGGGATAGCATACACAGTTGTCAGTGTTGGGAAAAAGGGCAACTCGTATTTCATGAGACGGCCCTATATCCCAGTTGACCGCTTCTTGGAGAGCGCTAGCTTGCCTACTACCAAAGATGCCCAGGTGAAAAAAATTCAGATAACACAACAGAACAAAAAAAAAATTGCTCTGTTGTTTTTATTTGTTATTAGAAAGAACTGGTTCCCCTTATCAGTACATGCACCCTCTAGGTCCAGTACCATTACTTGCCACACTGTTCTTATAAACAGTTCATATTGATACTAATTAATAAATGCAAAAAAGAAAAATTGTTGGAAATTAAAACTCAGGTGGTGTTTGCTCTCACCTTAAAAAAAAAACAATCAATGAACTGACTCGGTGCAATACAATACTGAATGGCAGGCAATAGCAGATGATGTGTTCTCCCTGTTTGTATCAGAGGAGGTGGACAAGGTGGAGCTTCTCTACACAAAATTTCTCTCGCTCGTAAAATCCGATCCAGTGATCCACACACTCTTGCCACTCTCTCCTAAAGGTGAAATCTGTGACATCAATGGCATTTGTGTTGATGCAGCAGAAGATGAACTCTTCCGCCTCACCACCAAGGAGGGAAAGTTGACTGTTGAGAGAGAGACCGTGCGCACACCGACAACTTCATTCTCGGCGATCTTGCAATTCGAGCAGGATCCCGTGCAGATATTGGATGCGCTACTTCCATTGTATCTCAACAGTCAGATTCTCAGGGCATTGCAGGTAAGCAATTATTGGGCGTTACAAAGTAACATTATGGGGGCTGTTTGGATTGGGTCAATTGAGGTATTGATTATCTGAATTCGGATCCCCTAGAGTAACCCAAATTTTGGGTTTGTATCCAACTGTCTGATCTGCTCTGGCACTAATATTAAAGGGGCCTCGTGCATTCCACGGTCTAATTCTGTTTAACTTTATGGTTAATCATACTATTTTTGTAAGAAGAGAAAAAGTCAATTATGGAAAAACCAAAGGAGTGCTCAGAGGAAGTAAACTCAATCAAATAGAAAAACTCAGACATTATTATAAGAGAATAGTTTATGTATTTATTAAGTTGGAAGGGATTCCTCTGGTGAAACTCAACTATACATAAAATAAACCTAAAAAATAAAAATTAGGGATTATCATATTGAGTGTTTCATCCCAGAACCTAAGCTCCATATGACATGTCAACTATTTTGCAGGAGTCATTGGCCAGCGAGCTGGCAGCAAGGATGAGCGCCATGAGCAGTGCAACAGATAATGCTAAGGAATTGAAGAAGTCACTGTCAATGATATACAACAGGAAGCGGCAGGCCAAGATCACAGGAGAGATTTTGGAAATTGTGGCCGGTGCTGATGCTCTCGGTTAAGATACATAAGTTCCATGTTTCATATTCCCTCTCTCCACTTGAGTGTAAACTTCTTTTTGCCAAGATGGTGAGTCTTATTTGTACCTTAATATTTCTGCGAGGAACCAATAAGTGGATTCTAAATGGCAAAATACGTATATACATAAGATCCTGCATATAATTTTGGTACTTTTTTGTTAATACTTTCCATCACACACATAGAATTAATGGATTATTTATGATATAATTTGCTTAATAATGAGAAAGGTAATTTTTATGTTTGGTACATATTTTTCTGATTGATGCTTGGCACTTGTTTTATTAATGGGACCCGTGCAAGAAACTCAAATTAATTCTACTATTTCTGCTTGTATGTATATATTGGTATTACGAGTTTATGTTGCTAACAATCTTATACACTAACAAAAGGAAGAACTAAATTTTTAACTGCTCTATACTCTGCATTCAAGAATAAAATAGGGGATGCTAGGAACACAAATTAAGAACTAAGTTGTGTAGAATGTTTGATGTAACTAGTGCTTTTTTGTTGTCTATGGACGGGAGATGAGACCATAAAAAATTAAAAATAGATTTCTTTTAGTAATTAACAAAAACAGTACCAAACAGAACCAAATAATTTAGAGCAACAGAAAAAATCAGTACCAAATCGTATGATAAAGCATTGGTTTTGTCCCGAATTTCGTCGACTCTTGATTTAATAATAAGCTATTTGCAAATATGGGCATGAACTCTATTTTTCTTCAAAAATAATAATAAGCTATTTGCACGGATTTTGCGAACATATATGGCCACACGGCGCGTACATGGTTGCATTGCATTTAATCTCTAATCAAATTCACCACGAATTCATATCTTGCTCATTGATCTCTCCTCGCACTATGGCAGCAAATACAGACTCAACCCCTCGTTTTTCTTTTCTTTTCTTTTGAAGTTGTTCTGATGGGTGTTTCTAGGTTATGTTTTTGTATGGAGAACGGAATAGGTTCGATGCCCATCGGACCTACTTTTAGGTTCAACGAGCATGATGACCGTCCGATCTAATAAGATTTGTGCGCACGGAAATTGTAACAGACACACACGAAGTTTAAAGCGTTCTGCACGAATCTTAAAGCAAATCGACGGTGATTAAACCCATCGAACCAAAGTAGGTCCGATGCCCATCGGACCTACTCTCAAGTGTTTTGTATGACTTTCATACAGAAACGTAGTTATATGTCGTGATTCGAGATTTATTTAGTTCATGTAACAATACCAGCGACTTTGTAATTCGGAAATAATTCACTATTTTATAGTTCATATTATATATCAAAATATATATTTTCAAATAATTATGAGAGCAATTTTTAAAATAATACATTAATTTTACGCAATTAAAAGTATATTAATACATTTAAAGAAAATGTATATTAACGTTTTCGTTTAATTCTGGAAACATTTAAATTGATTGAATCACCTAAACTGCTACTTAATGATGACAACTAAGTAATTATTTCGTTAATGCATGAATTAAATTTTATGTTTGGATCGATTTGAAGTACGCATGTTATATTAGAAGCTTCAAGTTCAAGTGGTAATTATGGAAAATATCTTTTACTTAAAAAAACAAATTCGATTCAAATCGAAACTTTTCTAAGTTGTTTGAAAATTAGTTAATAACTATTTATAAAAAAAATATACTAATTAATAACTAATTATAAAATAATTATACTAATCGTGTTGTTATTTTAGTTTATCTAATCCAACACTTATATTATAGCAATAAATATATATTCTAACACAAAAGGATCGATAGCTAGTGTAGTGGTAGTTGACAAAGTTGAAAACCATATATCTTGGGTTCGAGTCTTGCTTCTAGCAACTAGCAATAATTAATTTTGGACATTTGTATTGGAGTCGTCATTTGAAAATAAAAAAATTTGACTACACCCGGATTCGAACCAGGGACCTCTTCTACACCATCAAGAATTACTTGTTCCATTTGAATGTTTATAAAATAAGAATATATGGTTGAATATTAAAAAACAAAACAACTGACCGGCCAAAAAATGACCGGTCCGTAATTTTATTCCAACTGCCAGAAAATGGCTGGTTTGAGCATTTTAAAAAATACTCAGTTTTATTGGATATATTTGATATTTTTTATTTAATGTTGGATTAAAAAAAATATCGGTTATAGTAGCACTATCACATATATAGATATTAAGTTTATTCCTCTCAAGTTCATATCTACTAAATATGAAAATTGCAAATCTCTAAAAACTATAGAATAAAAGCAGTAAATTCAATTACACAAATCACTAAAGAAAATGTGGGACTGATGAGAGGGATGGTTCCAGTAAAAAATTATGATTCTTAATTAAAAGACACCAATCAAGGTTATAAACAAGGAAGCTTACAATTAATATTTTAAAATAAGGTTGTCTATTCCATGGTTTATGGAAGAATAATGTATAGATGAGAAGAGAAACCTACCATTAGTAAAACAAAGGGGAATTGTCTGAAGCCTGATCCAATTTACTGAACTAGAATTGAGTGAAGAGAGATGGAGGAAGAGAGCAGAGGGATACTATTTAATTTTTTTTTTTTCAGTGTATCTCTTTGAAATATAGTCTTTTGTTATGTTTGGTAAAAAGAATAAAAAGATACGATAATAACTCCTATCTCTTTATTAAATTACTCTTTCGTTATGTTTGGTGAAAAGAACAAAAACAAAATAAAAAGATAACTCATACCGTTACTAATTTAAAAACTAAAAATATAGTAACGGTAGGAGCCGAAATTTTTATTTATAACATAGTTAAAAAAAAATAAACCAAATAACCATCGTTTTTGGGAATTTCGATTTTCACCACGACCGCACCGGCATTCTGCGGACTCAAATACTGGAGACCGCACAGGCGTTCTGCGGACCCATTTTTTTTGTTTGTTGTTTTACCGAGGCACCAGCGAGATATCTCAAATTTTTGGTTTTCTAGGAATGCGTGCCACACATATATCTCAAAGTTTGAAAACGGGATGAAAAAAAAAATGGGTCCGCAGAATGGTTCTGCGGACCCATTTAAGGGTCCGCATCGGCATTCTGCGGCCCCGCTGAAATGGGTCCGCAGAATGCCAGTGCGGCCGTGGTGAAAATCTAAATCCCACCAAACGATGGTTATTTGGTTTTTTTTTTTTTTTAGAATGTTATAAATAAAAATTTCGGCGGTAGGAGTTATCTTCTTACTTCTTTTTTTTATCACACATAATTTTTTAGAATACCTAAACATCTTGTAATTTTATATGCATTTTATTTATCTCTATCTTTATCTTATTTTATTAATGTTTTTATAATTTTTATATTTATCGTTATCTTTATTATTGTTGATACATGGCCAAATTTGCAAATAATTATAATTGAAAAAATAAATCCTAATATTAATCTAGAGTCAATCTCATCCCAAAAGGTATCTCAAAAGAATCAGAAAAAAAAAAATGAAAAATCTTAAAAAAAAATCGAATAAAAAGAGAGAGAAAATGTAAAATATGTCCAGGCAATTATTTGTTTCAGTGTTTGAAAGAGATGTGGGAATGTTACCAATTAATTAATATGATTGTTTTCAATTTTTTTAATAGATATTTTTCCACCAAAATTGAGAAATTAAAGTTCATTGGTATATTTTTTTGTCGAATCACTGATATCTGAAATATATCAATTTAAAAGTAATTTAACTTTTGTTACCAATTACAAAATACGCAATAGTTTTAACTTTTAACTGATCTTACGGAACTCGACCTTATAAAATTAAAAATTGTAACCTTTCCTAATGGGCCTTTAATCCAATAAAAAAGCTACATGGCCCCTAATTAATTAGAAAATTCTCAATTTTGTGCTTCATGCTTAGAAAATTATTCAATAATATTCTTGAACAGGAAATAAGTTTCTGAAAGTATCAATTCCAGTTTATTGAAATGCTTCATCTTGAGATAGAAATACTTTTTTGGGTACTACATGGGTATTACCATTAATTGCTATAATGTTCTCAATATTGTACAAGTATAAGAAATTCCAATTATAAATCCTGTTTGCTTTTATGTGCAATGAGAAGAAAGATTTGTTGAATACATATTTTATGATGTACGCCATAATTAACATTATTATTAAACAAAAATAAGATACTGGTTCGCCAAATGCTGTTGAATATGCTGGGAAAAGTATTCAACAATAAATACCATCAATTTAACTCATTTGAAAATCCGAACAACCGATCCGAACCGTTCAACATGTTCTAAATATTGAAATGTGCTTGCAGACTAAATTTTACATTTTTTGGAATTTTTTTACTATTTAATAAGCCACTTTGAAAATCGCTGATCCGGTGGTCCAGAAAATTTTACTGTTTTTTACTGTTTACAGTGGATCAGCGATTTTCAAAGTGGCTTAATAAATAGTAAACAAATTCCAAAAAATGTAAAATTTAGTCTGCAAGCACATTTCAATATTTAGAACATGTTGAACGGTTCGGATCGGTTGTTTGAATTTTCAAAAATGAAAATATAATCCGAAGTAAAGAGGGGGTTTTACTTTGCAAAACACAATAGCCCATCTCTCTCTCTATATATATATATATATATATTTTTTTTTTTTTTTTCTTAAACCCTCTTCCCAAGTCTCCTCGCATCTCATTAATTGCTCACATTCGCTTATAAATCTCCTCCTTTAAAGTCTGCCTTGTATTACCTCAAATCACTTCTTTTCTACCTGGACATATATAATGGCTTGGAATCGAGGCTGTCGCTCCAGGTGATCGTATAATTCTGATGATTCTCTGGTGATGCAGAACATGCACAGATTGTAGGTAAGCTGCGTCATAACACAGATGTTTGATGACATGTGCCATTGAGAAAGTCACAGTATTTGGTTTTCTCTGTAGCATCTGACAGCAAGCACTACCAGTTTACCAAAGATGCCCAGGCCAAAGGTATGACAAAGCAAACACAATAACACAAAATAAAATGAAAACGTATTAGAAGTATCAAATTTGAGTATCTGGAAATTTATTTGAGGGGTGAGATTGAGAATTGGGATCATGCTATTCGCCACCAAATTAAACAGTACATGAACGCATGGATAAACAAAATGAGAACGGAGTAGGTCCGATGCCCATCGGACCTACTTTTAGGTTCAACGAGCATAATGACCGTCCGATCTAACTTAAGATTTGTGCGCACAAAAATTGAAACAAACTCGCACGAAGTTTAAAGCGTTCTGCACGAATCTTAAAGCAAATCGACGGTGATTAAACCCATCAAACGAGAGTAGGTCCGATGCCTATCGGACTACTCTCAAGTGAAACAAAATACAGAAAATATAAAGAAAAATTATGAAAAGAATGGTGTGCACAGACTCAATTAAATCACAAATACAAATAATATGAAAATTTTATCGATCTTAACATATATTCTTCCAATAGATCCCTATAACACAGCCAAAAACATAAAATTTATGTATTGCATCTATTAATAATACATTTTTGTTGACAAATAGAGCACCCAAACATATATTGACAGTATTTGTTAACCAACAAGGAAAGCTTAAGTACACACTATACACTAGTGCCCAGCAACTTTGATCTTTTATACTTTGATTTCTTCGATTTCTGGATCAATGTTATGACCTGAACATGATTCCCACTGCATTTCAGTTTGCACATCTTCGTTTCTCGCTCTTTCAGAAGAGTAGTTCAATGCTTTTGCAATCGAATTCCATTCAGGTTTGACAACTGCTCGGAAATTGAGTCTAGAAGGTTCAAGTTTTGCAAATAGAGCTTCCTTTATATTCTCTCTTGTACCTTTATCATATGGGTTCACAGAGTTGATATACCTTTGCTTAAATCTTTCATGTGCTGTCTGTAAAACAATATGGTAATTGGTAAATAAATAATGTTATATATTCTACTTAGTACTAGCATAGCATTGAACTTGGGATAAAATAAACTACCTGATTAAGAGAGATGAGATATCCATGAAATACCAGGAGTCCACCAAGAAACCAAACTACCATCAAGCTAAAAATTGCTAATGTAAATATTTCAGGCATATGTTTAATTATTCCCAAAGTATTCTTGTTTGTCGTAGCCATCTTCATCGTAATTCTCCATGATGACACCACAAATATGAAAAGAAAAAATACGAATGCCGAGAACACAAACATCAAGTAGTGTCGGTAATTTCTCTGCAGAACCGGAAACAAAAATTAGGTTAAAAATCCGGCAAGTGGATCTATTGTGAATATTTTAAGTTTGAAGACTTGATCACCATTTTTATCTAAAAAAAAGCATATGCCTCTTAGTAGTCAAAGAGGGAAAGTTTATGTAGAAGTTTGGATACCAGTCCGATGCATTGGCCGGTCCAGGGGCAGTGGTGGTCAAATTTGTCAACACAGTTGTCACAGACTGCACAATGAGAACTCCTTGGAGGTCGAAATATCTCGCAAATTCTGCAATACTTGACCTTTATCTCTATTCCATTGACATTAACTCTCCTGCTTCTGCTCCTGCTGGTGCTTTTACTTTGTGCGCTTGTCCCAGTTTCCATTAGTTGTGTATTTTGGTTTCTAGGGATTATTCCTGGATCTCTTGTCCCGACCAAAAACAAGTTTGTAAGAACCTGAGAAAGACATGGATGATTGTTCAAGAGGTTAATTTAGTGAATTATACAATTAATTAGAGGAAATCATCTAGAAAAGACAGATGAAAACAAGCAGAGATTTGTTATGATGTGAACATCTTTTTACGTACTATAATTGATAGTGTCACAGAGATTATAGAAACTACAGCCGAGATCTTTGGTGAAACATCACTGCTGTAAGAAAACAAGATCCACTCGCAAATGATAATAGAAATCACGGTCAGGATGAAGCCGCGTGGATCAGGACCACAGATCATGCGGCCTCTAAAGAAAAAGACCTGCATATATAATCGACTTTCTAATTTAGATAATGCATAGTCAAAGTAGATTGAAATCATTAAAAAGGTGTTCAAAAGTTTACACATCCATTATAAAGTCCCCCAAGTGTTTCAAAAGTAAACAAAATTAAGAACCAAACTTTTCCTGTAGTAATAAACAGTCTCAACTCACTCAATAATGAAAATATTATGTATGTCACTAATAATATAATTTAATAATAAGTTTAATGAATCATCAAAATCAACATTTAAATTCATAAATATGACGCCTAAATTTGCTTCGAGCCTGCCAGTCGACACACATTTACAGTAATACTACCCTCATCGGTTCTAATTCTTTGCTTCTAAATATCTAAAATAGAGTAATGTTTAAAATACATAGTATTGATCCTTACATTCTTGCCAGGCCAAACTTGATAAACACGGACACGAGGGACCCGCTGATCAGAATAACCACAGTTGAAACGACAACGCCTTGTAATTTCAGATCTCCACTCTAATAAAATCTCTTTAATTTCCTTTAGTGCATTCTTCTTCTTCTCTTTTTCATCTAGTTCTCTCTCTGTATCCACACTAGTATTACTCTCTTCAATACTAATTCTGTTTTTCTTAGCCTCGGTGCCTACTAGTGTAGGTCTCTGATTCTCTGATTCTTTGTCACTGGTAATTTCCTGAATTTTTTCTTCTTCTTCTTCTTCTTCGTTGTTTGAATCCATTTCTCTAAGCAATAGACGTCTCGCAAGAAATTGTGTCGTTTCTGGTAAATTCGTTCATAAAGCATCCATCCATTGAACGCCGGTGTCAAATTCGTTCCGTTTCGGGTCGGAAATGCAATTCCTTTTTGTTCCGGTCAAGACACATGTTTCAGCAAAATTCGGGCCGAAACGATGAAATAAACATCAGTAACGTTTCGGACGGAACGCACCTCTCCGTCCGGAACAGAATAGCCACGAGACGAAATTGACAGGAAATAGATTGATCTGAAATAAAATCATTAATCATATAACGCACGATGCGAATGCTACAAAAGCCGAGATTTTTATTAATATCCAAAATTAATTATAAATTAATATTTATGCTCAGAATTTCCGACTTTTGTTAAAAATGTTCAAACTGGCCATAAAATGGCCGGCTTACTTTTTTTTTTTGGAGACAATATGAAGAGCAAATTAATGAAATCTAACACTGAAAATTCAATTTTTTTGTTTAAATTATTGGTTAGATTACTTCTTTTGATTTATAATTATCATATTTATACTAAAATACACTAGATTACTTGAAATTATATTGAATTACAATATATTACAATAAATTATGTTGAATGCCACTAAATTACGTTAAATTACAATAACTTCGCTAATTATTCTGAAATACGGTCAATTACGCTCAACTACGCAAAATTACTCTAAAGTAGACCGATTCTGTGTCATCTTTCATGAATCATAAAAAATAGTAAAAATTGGTATTCTACAAGTTCATTATGTAACTAATTTACTGAACTACTTAGATTGAATAATAGAAATAAAAATCTTAATCGGAAACTTCAACTCAAGTTTTGAGGCTTTTCTCTTAGTTTTCTGGCAATTCTGAATTTTTAAATCTAGCATAGCCGACATAGATGCATGCGTCTTTTCGCAAGCATTCCGAAAAGTGGTCATTTGCTAAAATCAGACAGTTGAGCGTCATTTTATAACCGTTTGAAATTTCATCGTCGTTTTTCGCCTTTTCAGTGAAGATATTGTCCCTATTCATATGTAATTTAGCGTAATTTACCGTATTTTAGCATAATGTAATGTAATTTAAATTAATATAGTGTAATTCAACATAATTTCAATTAATCTAGTGTATTTTTAGTATAAATATGCTAATTATAAATAATTATAAATATGCTAATTAATCTAGTGTATTTTTAGTATTAATATGCTAATCACAAATAATTTAAACAAAAAATTCGAATTTTCAGTGTTAGATGTCATTATTTTGCTCTTCATAGTGTCTCTAAAAAAAATAAAAATAAAAAAATAAAAAAAGAGTAAGTCGGCCATAAAATGGCCGGTTTTGACATTTTTGGCGAAAATCAGGAATTCTGAACGTAAATATTAATTTCTAATTAACTTTGGATATTAATAAAAGTCTCGGCTACAAAAGTTCTACCGACGATCACCGACGAAACATATAAAAGAAAGGGTCCGCCTAGCTCTCCCCCGTGAACAATCCCCCGTTTCATCCCCCGTCAGTTGCATTAATTAAGGTAGTTAGTTAGTTAGAATTTATAACTGTCAGTGTATTTTAGGAATTTGCAGAAGTATTCATATGTAGCACAACTAGTATTCATCCAGTGATGTGAAGGTTTTCACATTTGCAATAGAAACATATTTGGATATATTACAACAAGAAAGTAGGGGACAAACAACATGTGTGGGGGACCGCACAACTGTCAGAGCATTAATTGAGTGGGGACCGCATAACCGTCAGCGCATTAATTAAGTGGGGGACTTCTAACTACCTTCAGCTCATTTTAGAATTTTGCAAAAAAAGTATTCATCTGTAACACAACTAGCATTCATCCATCTATATAAATGTATTCATCTTTGCAATAGAAGCATATTTGGACACATCAATCACTCATCTTTTACACGTTTTTAGAGATGGGTTTTTTTTTCTCCGTTCAATCTAACCAATATTTCTGACGATCTGTGAGGAATTTTGCAAATCTAAAACCACTACCGTCTTCTACACAATTTTCTCTTTCAAATGAGATCCATGATGACATACTTTCGAGTTGTCCGTTGCACAAGTATTCACACCTCGTCATGCAAGTATTCATCCCGCATTAAGCAAGTATTCATCCTCATCGTGTAAGTGTAAATAGTTAATGTACCAAGAGTATTACACGTTTTTAGAGATGGTTTTTTTTTTCTCCGTTCAATCTAACCAATATTTCTGACGATCTGTGAGGAATTTTGCAAATCTAAAACCACGAATGTCTTCTACATAATTTTCTCTTTCAAATGAGATCCATGATGACATACTTTCGAGTTGTCCGTTGCACAAGTATTCACACCTCGTCATGCAAGTATTCATCCCGCATTAAGCAAGTATTCATCCTCATCGTGTAAGTGTAAATAGTTAATGTACCAAGAGTATTACAAACATATGTGCATACCAAACAAATAAAAAGTATTCATCAATAAGATATCAAGTATTCATACATATAAGTTAAAGTATTTATGCCTAAGATATTAAGTATTCATCCATAAACGTTGAAGTATTCATCTCTAAAACATTAAGTATTCATCCATATGTACTTAGTACGCACTGTTCTAATTCACCATTAATGAAGCTTTGTTCTTTGCAAATAACTCGGATCTGACCCGGCGGAGGCGGATCTGACCCGGCGGTCGACAGTGATGGATTTACTCCGGCAGAGGCGGAGGTGGGAGAGAGAGGAGGCGGAGGTGGGAGGTGGGAGACGGAGGTGAGAGACGGAGGTGGAGGTGGGAGAGGGAGGCCGAGAGGGAGAGGTGGGAGAGGCGGGCGGAGGCGCAGAGGGAGAGGTGGGAGAGGCGGGCGGAGGTGGAGGCGGAGGTGGAGAGGGAGAGGTGGGAGAGGTGGGAGAGGGAGGGAGAAAGAGGAAAGAAATAAATGGAGAAAATTGGGTAATTAATTTGTAGGTCCCACTAGGTAGTTAGAATTTGAATTATAGTTAGAAAAAGAAGTTAGTTAGTTGGGGGATGAAATGAGGGATGGATAGAGGGGAAAAGTATAATTACCCTAAAAGAAATCCAAACGGATAATCTGGGTAATTGGAGAAAAAAAAATGTAATTTATTTAATTCACAGCTGAAAAATATAGAAATTTGAAAACGATCCAACTAATTTTAATCTAGTATTAAAAATAATGTTTTCTGTAAAAGGTCATACATTCAATATATATACAATTGAATGACTCGCACCTTTTAGTAAAAAAATGATTTAAAAACGGAAATGGGAACTTATATAAGATAAAATAATGAATTGAGCTATGCTACTACATGGAGTAAAACGCGTTGGTGCTCCACGCCGCTATATTTTTATTTTGAAAGTCCAAACGACCGATCCGAACCGCTCAACATGATCTCCATATTGAAATGTGCTTGGAGACCAAATTTTACATTTTTTAGAATTTTTTTACTATTTATTAAGCCACTTTGAAAATCACTGATCCGGCAGTCCAGAATTTTTTACTGTTTTTCACTGTTCACCCGGATTTTCAGATTTTCAAAGTGGCTTGATAAATAGTAAAAAAATTCTAAAAAATGTAAAATTTGGTCTCCAAGCACATTTCAATATGGAGATCATGTTGAGCGGTTCGAATCGGTCGTTTGGACTTTCAAAATAAAAATACGGCGTGAAGTACAAACGCGTTTTACTCCATGTAGTAGCATAGCTCATCTCTAAAATAATTATAATTATGAGATACAAGTCAAATATATATAGAGAGAGGGGGGTGGCTACTCTACTTACACAAGTATATGAGGGCATATGTTTATAAGTTATTTTTGCATTTTCAATGTCCAAATGGTCGATCTAAAGCGCTCAACATGTTCTCCATATTAATAAGTGTTTGGAAACAAAATTTTACATTTTTTGAAATTTTTTTACTATTTTTCTAGAATTTTTCAAAACAGTAGTTTAATATGATAAAAAAAATAATAAAAAAAAATCTGCAAAATACTATTTTGAAAAATTCTAAACAAATAGTAATAAAATCCCAAAAAATGTAAAATTTCGTTTCCAAACACATATTAATATGGAGAACATGTTGAGCACTTTAGATCGACCATTTAGACATTGAAAACGCAAAAATAACTTATAAACATATGCTCTCATATGCTTATGTAAGTAGAGTAGCCACTCGATATATATATATTTTAAAAACTAATACTCATATAATATAAAAAATGAATTATCTACAATGTAGCCAATAGCAAAGTTAGTATTGATTTTGGGACGAGGGTAAATATAATTTTCATATATTAGTGTATAATTTTCATTATAATATACAAAATGAAATATATATTTGATCCATGTTATTATTGTTGTTAACATCATCATTATTATTATATTAGTCATTATTATTTTATTATTTTATATTATCAGTACTATTGTTCCTATTGCTAGTAACAACAATAATATGGTATAAGTTAACCCACCTAAAGAGATGGATTAACTTACTCTTCCATAAATCATTCTTTACTACAATTTATTTCGTCTTAGTTTTATAATATTCATGTTTGACTCCTTTTCAAAAGTGAGAAATAAACTTCTTATACCTCACTTTAAGCCACAACCAAACAGGACGGTGTGGAATTCATTTGCTCAAGGTATCTCAATTGATGAGTTTGAATACAACCCGTTCGTTGTATACTACTAATAAATTTGAATGGACTCCTGCATTACAGGTTTAGACTGAATTAGCTTGAATTATGATAAGACGGCCCGAATGAAATTCAAACGAAGCATTACTTCAGAATTTAGACCGGTACTCCAACCAAACAGGTACCACACTGAGTATAATACTTCTTGCCGGATCAAAAATATTGTTGTAAATAACGGTATGTGCTCGTTGGACGAATAAGGTAATGTCAAGTGAGTAATTAGAAATAATCAGTTATAATTGAAAATAATTAGCGAATTAGTTAGAAAAATCAGTAATAAACAATCGTTTTTTCACAAGTAATACCTTGTCTATTTAGAAAGAGAAAGTCTTTTTGATATTCGTGCCAGATTAAAACTGACGACTCTGATTTCGTTGTACTCAGTGATCTGAAGTCCATTTTTTTTTTTTTTTTTTTGCAATTTAAAGCCCGTAGGTGATGATCTGAAGTCCATCACCAACCACAAATCGTATCTATGCTCAGTTGAGGTCCATCTTCTAAAGACTAGTCAACGACCAATTCAAACCCCCCAAAACCCTAAATTACATAGCCATGGACACCTTCGCCCAGAGGAAGGCGGCTGCTATGGCTGAGCTGGAATCGTCGGCGCCGGATAAGTCCCCCAAAGGTGGCGTCGATGCCCCAATTATTCCCCTTCTAGATCTCCTCAATTCCCACCCTTCCTTCTTTACCACCTCCTCCTGCTCCGGTCGCATTTCCATCCTTCTCTCTAACCCTGATTCCTCCACACAACAAGAGAAGAATAACAAGAAGAAGAAGGCGGGAGGAGGTAGGTGGTTGTATGTTTCACATGAGAAGGCTGATCTGGAGACGATACTCGGATTGCTTTTTGGGGTCCTAGAGGAAGAAGATGTGGGTTTTGAGGCAGTTTTGAGATTTGAACCTATGATTTTGGCTGTCGATTGTAGAGATCTGGATGCGGCACGTCACCTCGTCACTGTTGCTGTTTCATCTGGTTTTAGAGAATCTGGCAAGTATTTTTCATTTGCAATAAGGTGTTTGTAGTAATGCCTATATTTGAAATGTTCATATTATACATTTTTGAATGAAAAATAAAAGATTCAACGTTTGTAGTACTGTAGTACAACAATCTTTGGTATATGTTATCTTATTATGATATTATCTATGTCAGATAAGTAATTTATGTTGGTTGCAGGTGTAACAAGCGTACAGAAACGTGTCATGGTTGCAGTACGGTGCTCTATACGTATGGAAGTACCTCTTGGACAAGTTGGTCATTTGCTTGTTTCAGATGAGTATGTTAGGTACTTAATTGGTATTGCAAATAACAAAATGGAGGCAAACAAACAGAGAACAGATGGCTTTCTCCTTGCTCTGCGTGCAAAATTAGCATCAATCAGTGGAGAAGAAATGTCATCAGAGCAGATAAACAATTTTGAGCGACCCGGTACTAGTACAACCTCATTGGTACCAAATGGAATCAGTGATCTAACGCTTGATGATTCTAATATTGAGCTTGGTTGCCTATGTAAAGAGGAAGCTGATGAAGCCAATACTCACAAAAGGTTTTGATTTCGGTAATGATAAAACTTTTAGGTTTTGATTGGTAATGGTACATATTAGCTTATATTGTACTAGATTCTCATATAACATTCCAACCTCACCATGGCAACCCAAGTCCGGATCCCCTGAAGTAACTCAAATTTTGAGTTTGGATCCGGACCGTCTGATCAGAATCGGGGCCAATCCGGTCTGAGGTAGATTGCACGGGCCCCCTCAAATATTTGTGCTGAAGCAGATCAGACGGACCAGATCCAAACTCAAAATTTGAGATACCTTAGGTGATTTTCATTCATGGCACCCCACCCCTTCTTCCCTGTGTCAAACTTTCTAGAAAGAAACAAATAAAACTGAAGAGAAAAACAGGAAAAAACAAAGAGCAATGTAGTTCAAGAAAGAAATTTCTTATATGACCAGTTTAGAACAAGTATGAGATGGTATATATCTTCGTGTTAATTGTACTGCAACCGAGACAAGTGCACTTATCTTTTTTTCTTTTTTTTTTGGAACAGTTCAAATTCAGCCTTAATAAAGGAGACGGTGCCAAACCAATACCACACTCTCTCTACTTCAGATTTGAATGTAACAGGTGAACCAATTGAGAAGCTGTTCCTCTGGGGACAATCAGCTTGTGCGTATAGCAATAACAGAGTACTCATTTTTGGCGGATTTGGTGGCATAGGCCGTCATTCGCGAAGGAACTATTCTCTAATTCTGGACCCCAGTTCGGGCTCGTTAGCGACATTAAATGCTGCGGGCCCCCCATTGGAGCGAATGGGGCACTCTGTCAGTCTAGTGGGAGAGGATGTGTATGTTATTGGGGGAAGAGCGGGTCCCGTAGAAATACTAAATGATGTGTGGGTTCTAAAGAGAAATTCCAATGAATGGGTGCGACTTGAGTGCACTGGAGATGTTTTTAAACCAAGGTACTAAGCTACTTTGACTTCAATTATTTTTTCAAAGAAAAACAAAAAAATGAACTCTGTTTATCTTAAACAAAAATTTGTGTTTTGATCTAAAAATAAAGGGTTCTTTTGCAAACTGGAGGCAACTGGCTATTCTATATATTAGAAAACACATGACAAATTACATACTTTTTTTTTTAAGGACAAATTACATACTTACAACAAGCATTCACTTTACTTTGGCTATTTGTCAAACCTAACTAAAGAAAACAAAAGCTAAGAACAAATTATTATCATATTGAACTACAAAAATTAATCTGTAACAAGCAGAGATAAACTCGGAAGGTACTTGCCACGTGTTGCCCATTTGAGATCACTTTTGATTTTAGATTTCTTTGTGTTTCGGATAAATAATTTATAGTGGAATATAAGTTGCTCATCACATTGATCTCACAGTCTGGTGCTATTTGCCACATCTTTCACCTATTAAAATTTGGATTTAGTTACAAATATGAAAAATAGAACTAAATACTGGTCAAATCTATTATATTGATAGATTGTTATAGATTTTCGCTTTGAATTAAAGGTACTTGCTGAAACTCTTTTTTTTGTGTTGAACATTCTAAAACTTTCTGTGCTTCTGCTTAAACTGGCTTACTGTCAAAGAATAATTTTGTTAGGTTTATCAATGTAGTTTTAGGCTTCATAGTTCTACCTTTCCCCTTGTGGTATACTAAAATTTTGAGATTATTTAGACAGAAAACCTGAATTTTAATCATTTTTTAGTAATTTGAATTTTCTTTTCATGTGCACAGGCACCGTCATGCTGCAGCAGTTGTGGGCTCAAACATATATGTATTCGGCGGCCTTAGTGATGAAGTAATATATTCTTGCATGGTTGTATTAGACACCAAATCCATGCAATGGAAAGAGATCAAGGAAAGGGGAGATTGGCCGGGCCCATGCCACTCTCATTCAATGGTGGCCCACGGCTCCCAGTTGTTTCTGTTTGGAGGGCATAATGGTCAGAAACCACTTGGCGACCTCTACTCCTTGGATACTGAATTATTAATTTGGAAAAAAGAAATTATTTCCGGAAAACCTCCTTTTGCAAGGTTTTCACATTCAATGTTTGTCTACAATAACTATATTGGGATATTAGGCGGGTGCCCTTTTAGACAACAAGAGCACCAAAAACTAGCTCTTTTGGATTTCAATAGAAAGAAATGGGTTTATGAGAAAATTGAATCCGTCGGTAAAAAGAACATGTGGGTTCGTAGCTCGGCTGTAGTAATTGATGAAGAGCTTGTTTTGGTAGGTGGTGGGGCTGCATGCTATGCATTTGGAACATATTTCAATCCACCAATGAAACTTAATCTGAATTTCCTGAAGATTATAGATGGTTTGAATTCAGATTCAAATTTTGTTTTTCAAGTTGAGAAGAAATATGCAAAAGAGATAAAAGATGTGCTGAAAAAATCAGGGTGGTTGGATCTCAATAGAAAAGTCAAAGTGACCCCAAATGGGCGTTATGTGCTATTTCCTGTAAACGGGGGTTTTTGTGATTTTTTCTTTAGTGAGAAAGCAAATCATGAAAAGGGAATTTTGATGTCTTGTGGCTCTTTGGAAAAAGATGAATTAACCATCAACAAAAAGGGGCCAAAGTCCCCTCAAAATTTAATGAGAGAGTTAGTAAAGCCTTTATTGGAGAGCAGTGGGGTGCCTCTAGAATTGCTTGAGCAGCTTCCTACAAGGTTAGTTCTTTACAAGCATTGTAGTACCAGTTCCTGGCTAAATTTTGTTTGTAATGCATAATATTGTTAATTCCACTCATCGTAAGGAGTTAATACATTTGGTATATTCATTGTTGGCACTTTGGTTTATTTCTAGTTTAGACTCTTGATTCACTTGATCTCATTTGAACATAACATGAAATGAAATGAAAAACTTAAATCCAGTAAATTCATTTAAATCTAATTGAGTGAGACTATAATAATATGCATATTACGGATCGACCCGTGCTATAGATTTATATCTCTATTTTCAAAGTCCAAACAGTTGATCCGAACTGTTAAACTTGATCTCTGTATATTTATCTCCATATGAAAATATACTTGGAGACAAATTTTATATTTTTTAGAATTCTTTTACTATTTTTGTAGATGGGTAGAACGTAGAAATCACTACTTTCTGATGGTCCAGAATTTTTAGATCAAGTGATTTTCTACCTATCTAAAAAAAATAGTAAAAAAATTCTAAAGAATGTAAAATTTGGTCTCCAAGTACATTTTCATATGAAGATCATGTTTAACAGTTTGGACAGTTTGGATCAACTGTTTGAACTTTAAAAATAGAGATATGGATCCATAGCACCGGTCGATCTGTAATATCCATATTACCATATTACCATAGCCTCACTCAATCTAAGTAATTTTCAACTCCGGAAAGCTTTTCTGTTATTTTATTTTTTATTTTTTGGTAAATTGTTACTCAGGTGGGAGCAACTTGGTGATATGGTTGTGCTACCTAAGAATGCATTCAAGGATCCTCAATGGGATTCCATTGCCAAGGAGCTGTGGCCAATAATTGCCAACTCACTTGGGACTCAGCGCCTTGCACGCCAAGTAAGAATCATATTACAGAGTTCGTACTGGTACCTGTCTCAATTAATACATTTACCTTTTGTACAAGAGAATGAAAATACGAGAATCAAGCTGGCAATGTTCAAGGATTACAAGTAACCAAAGCACAAATACAAGTTAAGTACCACTGTGTTGGCATTGTCCAAACTTAGTTTTTTTTTTTTTTTAGTAAATTCATTTAGGGGAATGATTTCACTTGCCCGGGCAAATCACCTAACTCTCGCTCAGTGCGGTGGCACAAATTTTGATGCACAAAAAAGGGTGAACCCTGTACATCTCAAGAGTGAAACCCTGCACAAATTTAAAAGAGAAAAAAGATGAACCCTGTATTGGGCAATAGTTGTCACCTCTCATTTATTTATTTTCCTTTTCTTTCCCAGGGTAGTGTGATGTCAACTGGTACAAGAGATAGTGGGTTGGAGCTTCTCTTGGGGTCCGATGGGTGGGTTACACATCATGAAAATGGTATAAGCTATTCTCTTGATGCCACAAAGTGCATGTTTTCTTGGGGAAATCGCTCAGAGAAGCTTCGCATGGGTGCTTTAGACTGTACCAATGAGGTCATAGTTGATTTGTTTGCTGGTATTGGCTACTTTGTTCTACCTTTCCTAGTCAAGTACGTCTCACTCCCTTTAGAAATAATATTCTCTTTACTTGGATTTGCAAAAATATTTCCATATTTACAAATGTGCATGTGATGTTTTGAGTTTTTGTAGGGAAACTCATGCAAAGTGTTTAAATATTTTATCCATTAATTTATCATTAGAAAATTAAAGGATCATACTTTGTCATCAGAGCCCATGCTAAGCTGGTTTATGCATGCGAGTGGAACCCGAACGCAGTTATTGCTCTGAGACGCAATATTCATGACAACTCAGTGGCTGATCGGTGTATTGTACTTGAAGGAGATAACCGCATCACTGCACCTAAAGTTAGCATCTTTCTGTCTCCTCCCCTGACCTGAACCCTGACAGTTAACAGAGTGAGGGTCAGATCAGGATCATGACCTGACCCCACTCTTGATAACAATTTCTAATTTTCTAATTTTCACTCTTGATGAGTACTTGTTTTTATCTTATGATCAAATGTAGGTGGTTGCTGACCGTGTTTGTCTTGGCCTTCTACCTTCCAGTGAAGGTAGTTGGGTTACTGCCGTCAGGGCTCTGAGGTTATTTTTCTTTCTTTAACCTTTAAAAAAAAAAAACAATAAATGAATTTCACAAATGTATACTGTTTTTCATGTCAGAACCAAGGGAGGTATGTTGCACATACATGGTAACGTTAATGATTCAGAAGAGGTGGCATGGTTTGATCATGTTGTACAATCTATCACCAGCATTTCCCGAAATGAAGGTAGCAAACACTATTGATTTTTTTTTTTTTGAAATACACATGTTTAAACAGCTTTAGTGACTGTGTTTCTGTGCTCCAGGTTTATCATGGCATGTAACCATACATCATGTAGAGCGTGTGAAGTGGTATGGGCCCCATATTCTGCACCTAGTTGTCGATGTCAAGTGCGCACAGATCTAGTTCTTAGCTTTCATTTTTCTTGTTTCATCTATTTAAACTTAGTTCTATTTATGACATTAGAAAATTAGATTATATCTTGATGCTTGTGTACGACGTAGACATTTTTTTTTCTTTAAGATAGCTTGTTCTTGCTGATGTTATTGTTTGTTTGTCTAAAATGGCACGTCAATGTCATGTGAGGTCATGTCACGTGAAATGTTAGGTGGTCAATTTTTTAACATTATTTTTTTATTATAATTTGTTATGTAATATTTTCTTACTTCTACTATTTTTTTATTGTTATTTTCTATGAACTAACATAAAACCTAAAAAATAATTAAATATTATCAGTCACGTCACATTTGATCATATCACATGATCACAACATAACATGTGATGTTGTTATTTGCGTGATGTGACTATTCTTCATTTTAGTATTATGTTGTATAAAAGAAAATTAATCACGTATTAAAAAATATTGATTAAGTTATGGTGTGTTAGTTATGTTATGTTATTTTTTTTCCTTCAATAGTTTCAAAACAGAGCAATAACATTCTTAAAACTTGGTTTTTCATTTTTTTTTTTTGGACATCTTTTTAGGGGTGAATATAAAGTGGATAATATTCGATCCATATTTAAAAATTAGATATGAATATCCAATATGTGTACATATATCGATTAAGTTTTAAATTTTAATTATCCTAGTAGATATATATTATATAATTTAATATACATTACGAAAAAATTATATTATTCACCATTATAATTAGATAAATATTATAAACTTGAATATTTTTTGAAAATATTTATACTTTTTTTAATAAATATTCAATCTGATGTCCGTATCAGAAATATAAAAATGAATACAAATGGTTTTACTACTATCCGCTCGGCATCTGATCCATTTTCACCCCCACATCTTTTCCATCAGAACTAATCAACAAACTACTGAAACAACAATTCACAAGTTAGAAAGGAACAAATTAAAATAAATTGGTATTACTAACAATTAATGTTTTCCTCAAACTCAAATCTCTCCAGTTAGGCAACAAAATATAATAACAAATTTACAAGGTACAAAAGAGCTCTCCACAATCTTTGAAACAGGAAAACCTCTCCAATTCTCAGCTTTACTCCCCTGACAGCAAGATCATTATTTCAACAGTGGAGTACAGCAAAAAACTAAAAACCAAGATTTACAAACAAACTCCGATTCTCGTGAAAATAATACATAACACAACATTAAAAATGCCATCTCATTGAATAATACAAATTACAACATCAGTTTACAGTTTGAAGAGAGACTACTATAAATGAAGGAACAAGCTCTACATCTACTTTAGCTTCATTGGCTGTTGCATCCCCCCGCCTCTCATCATGGCCACAAACTCGTCATAATTAATTCTTCCATCCTAAAAGTTTCACAAAAAAAAAAAAAAATACATGGATAAAGATGCAATTAGAAAATTTACACGTCTCTGACTTATCAAGCGTAAGCATAAAAAAATCTTGCTCTGAATTCATCTGGAAAATTAAACCTCATGCTTTCATCAGTGATAGCTAATGAGATTTTTCAAGTGCAATGCATTGGTCTATTTTGTAATTAGTATAGATATAGTTTTTAGAAAAAAATAAAGAAGTTAGGTACTTTCTGTATTTAGCCTTACATTATCAGTATCAACTTCTGATATAATTTCCTTGATAGCACTTGCATCACCCATTTCATGTTCTAGCAATGCTGCCTCCAATTCATCTCTTGTAATAAAGCTATACAGACATACAGTGAAAAAAAGGACATGTTACCGACTTTCATGCAATACAATATACATAATTAGGATACACCATCGATATACATAGTATGAAACATTTGATTAATGAAGGTAAAAATCTTAGCACCATGGGTTGAAAAAATAAGATTAATCTTTGACAAGAACAAAAGGAAATGCAAATTAGGACTACAAGACAAAAACATCAATGAATTGCACTACATGCAAGATATTTTCAATTAATACCTGAGAAACAATACACATATAATTGTTCATATGGGCATCTATGCACATGAAAATCTCCATGAAACATTAAGTAGCACTCAGTGTGCACAATACCTTTATTGTATTTACAGACTAGAAGTGCTTTCTTTTTCTTGAGAATGATTCCAAATTAAATGTTTGATTTGGGTCCATATTATGCATGTTCTTTAAAAGTACCTGTGAGATTGATTCCAAATTAAACTTGATTTGGGTCCATATTATGCATGTTCTATAAAAGTACCGGTAGGTATGAAAACTTACCCACTGTTATCTTTATCAAAATAACTAAAGGCTTTGTACAGGTGCTCATCTCTTTCTAGCCTGTGCCGGTGCATTGTGGCTGTTATAAACTCGACATAATCTATTGACCCATTTCCATCCACGTCAGCCTGTTGATATCAATTAAAAAATATTGTTGGAACAGGAAATGAAATATTGTATAATATATACCATTGATGACCTGACAAAAAAGGTAATGCTTTGCTCTCAATTCAAAAGATCACGCATCATCCCCCATCAGTAACCTCAAAATTGTTTTTAATCAATGAGTGTATAAGAGGTATACATCTGGCAAACATTTAGTAAACATTGCTCTCCAATTAAAAACATTAAAACTGTAAACTAAAAGAAAAAAGAAAATCACTGCCACTGTATTTTTTATTATTTTAGCTATTAATTGTTTCACAGAAATGACACTTTCTTTTTTAGGAGGACTCTTAAACCAAAAAAAAAAAAAACAAAACGCAAATTCTAGTCAAATTTATAACTCTCATGTTTTATATTTTTATAAACTCACCGCCTCCATTAGCTGCTTAACTTCAGCTTCGGTAAGTTTTGACCCGAGCTTGGCCAGACCCGCTTTCAGTTCTTCATATGTGATTGTACCACTATTATCGGTATCAATGTTTAGAAACATTTGTTTTAAACCCTTTATCTCTTCTTCATTTAAGTTCTCTGCAATAACCTGTGAAGCGTAAATTTGTTAATATTAGTACAAGCAGCATCTTTAGCTTGGGGTTGGTAATTTTTTAAGATGTAAGCCAATATAAATGAAAATTCAGAAGTTTTTGCATTTCATTTTTGAATAATGAAACAAGTTTTGAAGTAGACATTACAAAAGTTCTAAAATATCCTTTTAGTTCTCTAATATTACCAAAAATTAAATTAAATTTTCTTTTTCACCTCTTCACTTAAAAACCTTGTAAAAATTATGTTTTAGAATTTTTAAATTGCTTCTTTCAATTACTAATTAAGAAACAAAAATACCGAAGTTGAGAAAAAGAAACAAAACCATCAAAAATGGGTATCCATTGTTTAATGCTTGTGACTATACTTAGCAAGAAAACAAATGAAGTACTGTATAAAAAATAAAGCTGTTCAAAATCACAATTTTTCATCGCTGGGTATTGTACTGTACCTTGAGCGCCATTTTTTTGAGCTTGTTCATAGCTCTGAATTGTTTCATCCTAGAAAGAACCGCATTATCTATTGGTTTATCTGATGCTTCTCCGTCCCGCAGCCACGGATGCTCTGTTAAAAAATAAATAATTAAATAAATAAACAATGAAAAAATGATAAAGAATCTTTTAGTTGAATTGGGAGAATCACACAAAGGAAATCTGCAAGAAAATCATTAACCATAGGAGAAACTTACGTAAAACCTGAGTGGAGGTGATTCTCTTTTTGGGGTCTTGAGTGAGCATTTTTCTTACCAAATCCTTAGCACTACTTGAAATAGAAGGCCATGGTGGGCTCTCAAAATCTATTTCTCCTTGTAAGATTGCATCAAATATTCCCTTCTCAGTCTCTACATGCATCAGAGGAGGTTAAATGTATAAAGTTATATATGACGCTGCAAATGACAAATATGGTGCATATAAGGTGAAATTTTCTTTTCCTTTCTAAGAATACATATTTTGATCTAGATATTTAAAAAGATATCATAGGAAATATGCATTAGTAATTATTTATTCAAAATAAAATGCCATCAAGTGTTTTAGGTCCCTTGAGTATACATCACAATAACTCATTAAATTTCAAGTTCAAACAAGTGCAATAAAATCTGTCCTTGTTTTTTCTTTACAGAGAGATGCATAAAGACATTTCTGGATATGAATTTAACCTATTGATAACAATTATCTGTGCAGCAACCTGATTCAAAATTTCACATTATCTACGAGTACTATTCCTGCAGCTTTCACATTATCTAATGTGTATAAGCAAAATTTCACATTGTCTACAATTTGTATGTGTACAAGCAAAATATCAACTATCCAAGAAAACAAATCTACTCAAGATAAATTTGTGAAAAGGACCCAACAAAATCAAATTTGAGCTACACCATTTGACTTTCAAAAGAAAACATCATGATATGGATACTCTCTGTCATTAAACATTGTTTAGTCAGCTAGTAGTATAAAATAAAGCATTTCCTCATGAATCTTGCTTGCATTGATGTACTATCACAGTATGTTCAGATGTGAATCGCTAATAATCTAAATTATAGCAAATACCAGGTATAGAACATTAAATACTGAGATAACCAGAAATAAACCTGAGTCAAATGAACCCAATGGCTAGACAACCCTCACCTAAATACCTCCTTTCCAAACAAAGAAGTTGCTATATAAACCATTTTGAAAATGCTATCACTAGGACATTCATGCAAAATTGATTCAAAATCAGTTTAAGTATAATATTGCGGAAACTCAATCAAATTTGCATTTCTGGCCAACAATTCTTTGTTTTTATACAAAAGGTGTCAGACTGTACTTATGGACACCAGCAACCAAATTTGCATGTTACTTTGGAATAACTATTATGTATTTAATACATGCTTGATTGAGGTTTTATTTTTTTTCAGACAATCTTAGTTTACTAACGCAACAGAAAAATAAATGTATTATACCGGCCCAGAAAGGAGGGACACCACTGAGAAGAATATACAATATAACACCAGCACTCCACACATCGATCTCTCTGCCATAATTTCTCCTCAAAACCTCAGGTGCAACGTAATAGGCGCTTCCAACTATATCCCTGTACACTTTCCCTGCATTGTTTTCAATATTGAAGAGTTTTGTTAGTATATATCATACAAAATTTCATAATCATGAAACAATGAAAAGCAGAATATCACACCTTTCACAAAATAAAATTATCTTTTTATTAATTGATACACAGAATAAGACTAGAACCCCCTCTAAAGAAACCTTAAATCCTGGGAAGTATAATAAAAAATAAAAAAACTCATTGGTACAACTGAGCAGCACCAAATAGGTAGTATCATGCATTCTCAAATACAGGCATTACACAATTTATTTTTCAGCACACAGCAAACAGTTTTACGACAAATATACAACAACAACAACAACTGAGCCTTTATTCCTAAACAAGTTGGGGTAGGCTAGAAATAACCCAACCAGAGTCATGGTGCGAGGGTTTCATTTCCATAAAAAGGCTGTATTTTACGTTGGCTCTCCACGCCTATCACAACCCTCCTTCCTTTTTCCTGGCTTGGGACAGGCTGTGTAGAAACTACACAGGCGGAGTTTTATGATGAATATACAAAAAAAAAAAAAAATCTGACTTTTACATGGCATATAATTGAAACAAAGATATAGAAATGAACAAATAAATAACAAATGAAACCAACTAACCTTCTTCAATAAAGACGGAGAGGCCAAAATCAGTGGCCTTAAGCATGGCATTTTCGTCTTTAGTGGCCAGCAAAAAATTCTCGGGTTTCAGATCTCTGTGCATCACCCCCATGAAATGACAGGTGTACACCACATTCACTATTGCTCTGCACATGGTGGCAGCTGCTCTCTCCGAGTAGTGCCCCTTGGCAATGATCCTGTCAAACAGCTCTCCTCCTGCGCACAACTCCATCACCACATGCACATTGCTCTTGTCTTCATACGCACCTGTCAGAGAGCATGACAACAGTAAAAATTAACTGACTGTATTTGGATTTTTCTTTTTCGGTTTACCCAGTAACCCCTTTACCCTCCTATGATGTCTTCAAATACACCAGTATAGCAGGTACAATAAATATGCACATCCTATGATGTTTTCAGAAAGGGAAGTTCATGTAAATCCCTCAAAAACTTCAAAATTACGTATTTCCACCTCTAAAATTCATAATATCATATTTACCCATCTAAATTTAAAAAAAATATTTACCCTTCTAAATTTTAAAAACTCACAAATTTACCCAATTTATTGCCTTTTCTATTAAAACTAATTTTAGATTTATAACCCATTTTACCCTTTATTTAAAAATGAAAATATGTAGAGGTAAAATGGTATGTTCGTACAATTTGTAGCCTCATGGCCAAGATTTCGTCTTATGGCAAGGTTAAATGTCATTTTTGACATAGTGGGTAGAGGTATCCATACATCAAGTGCCATTGTTACCCATAGATTGAACTAAAACTAAGGAGTTCCTTGAGTGAATCGTAAGCAATTTCAGGAACAAATTGCAAATTTAAAAAATTGGCACTCAAAAGCACCTCTAAATTCAACAATGTTAGCTTGGCCTGATAAATGCTGCATTATGCTAATTTCTCTCTTTATATCCTCCCTGTCAGCCTTGCTGACGAGCTTTCTCTTGGAGATTGATTTGCATGCATATTGATGACCTGTCGCACTGTCGGTGCAGAGATATGTGACCCCAAATTGGCCCCGGCCTAGCTCCTTGCCTAAAGTGTAGAACAAGCGTATATCTTCATAAGGTTTCCCAAGGATAGTGTCAGGTGCCACTGCCGGTTTGGGTGGGACTGGGACAGGCGCGCTGATAGGTGGTACTATGGGTTTGGTGGAGGTGACGGGTGCAGGAGCACTAGGTCGGTACGCTGAGGGAGGTGGCGACGGTACAGCTGTTAGGGTGGTGGGTTTTTGGGAAGCATGTGCCAGTTCGGTCTGGTACAACCCATTGCTCCCACCGCCACTTCGGTGCGTGGGCAGAGGCTGCTCAGCTGGATCCTTGCTACAACACTGCCCCATCTCTCTCTCTCTCTCTAAAAGTAAAGTCTCTTCAGCTTACCAAAACTTTTTATTTGCTGCACAGTAAAAAGGGATATGTTGAAATAGAAGAAAGAGATAAAAATGAAAAATAATAAATAAAGGAAAAAATAAGGATACAAAAGTAAATGTGTTAAATTTTAGATCTTTTGACAAAAACAACGAAAACCAGAAGTATGTAAATTACAAATTAAGAGCTACTTTTCAGATGTACATTGTGAGAAGAAATACCCGATTTGGAATTTTTCTCTTTTCAAAAATTAAGATATATCAAAAGTGAAATTCTCCTAAAAATAGCTGCAGGAAATTCAGGTCGCAACTTAGTAGCTTTGCACAAATCAAATTCACATGAATGCACAGCAGATTTGGATATTACAAATGAGAGAAAGCCTCAATTTAGAAAATTACAATAGTACTAATTCTACAATACCTCCACCTTTTTGTAGTTCTGTGCCACTTAATCTGGAAAGAAAAGACCCAGATTTGCAATTCAGAAGAGAAATCCAGGATTTAAAGAGGAGTTACTGGATTCGTGTAGATAAAGCACAAAATAAAGATAAATTCAAAAGATAACAGAGATCTCTGACCTTGAAAGGCTCGTAAGAGGAGACAAAAGAAAGAGGTAGAGAGAAGAAAGCGACGACCGAGTAAATATTCAAAAGTGGCGAAAATTAAGAAAATAATCAATAGACTGATTGCCTGAATTTGTGTCGTGACACCAACTAAACAGGAATCAGTATCGAGGTTGTTTCTAATCCGAATGCTATGAGGCAACAGAATATTTCTATTTAGATCCGAAGCGTTGATCACAATCCGAGCCGATCGGGCCGGAGATGGAATACACGGGCCCCCCTTCAATATTCGTGCAGATTCTAATCAGACGGTCTGATTCAAAACACAAATATTATGTTACCTTAGAGGAATGAATTCGTTTTTATAAGTCTCTCACCTGGTTTTATTATTTTCTTATTCTATAGGACTTTTACTTCTTCTTTCCTTTTCATTTTATTATCCAGTTCGGACATTTACAAATATCTCCCTTCTAAGTTTCAAAATGGAAATATACCTCCTCCGTCCGTTGAACAAATTTTAAAAGTAAATCTCTCATTTTTATTTTTTTTGTTATTTCGCACAATTCCAATTTATCAAAGGAGTTCATACAATAAGGTTATGTTTGGATGCACTAAGAATAGTGCTATTCTTAGAATAGCATTGCTATTCGAATAGCTTGAGCAACCAAACGTACAACTTGCTATTCGGAACAAGAAGAATAGCCTTGTTCCCCTATTCTAACAAAAACTTGGAATAGCGATTGGAGCTTTCAATATTAATACTAATCTAATATTTCAAATAATATTATATTACATTTAACATTTAAATTAATATTATATTGTTTTATATTTAATCTAATATTATATTATATTTAATCTAATATTTTATTTAATACTAATCTAATATTTAAATAATATTATTACATTTAATAATTAAATTAATATTATATTGTATTATATTTAAACTAATATTATATTATATTTAATCTAATATTTTATTATATTTAATCTAATATTTAAAATAATATTATATTACATTTAACATTTAAATTAATATTATATTGTATTATATTTAATCTAATATTATATTATATTTAATATAATATTATATTATATTTAATCTAATATTTTATTTAATACTAATCTAATATTTAAAATAATTTTATATTATATTTAACATTTAAATTAATATTATATTGTATTATATTTAATCTAATATTATATTATATTTAATCTAATATTTTATTTAATACTAATCTAATATTTAAAATAATATTATATTATATTTAACATTTAAATTAATATTATATTTGTATTATATTTAATCTAATATTATATTATATTTAATCTAATATTTATTTAATAATAATCTAATATTTAAATAATATTACATTACATTTAATAATTAAATTAATATTATATTGTATTATATTTAATCTAATATTATATTATATTAATCTAATATTATATTATATTTAATCTAATATTTTATTTAATACTAGTCTAATATTTAAAATAATATTATATTACATTTAATAATTAAATTAATATTATATTTTATTATATTTAAACTAATATTATATTATATTTAATATAATATTTTATTTAATACTAATCTAATATTTAAATAATATTATATTACATTTAATATTTAAATAATATTATATTACATTTAATATTTAAATAATATTATATTACATTTAATATCTAAACTAATATTATATTATATTTAATCTAATATTTTATTTAATACTAATCTAATATTTAAAATAATATTATATTACATTTAACATTTAAACTAATATTATATTACATTTAATCTAATATATTATTTAATGCTAATCTAATATTTAAAATAATATTATATTACATTTAATATTTAAATTAATATTATATTGTATTACATTTAATCTAATATTATATTATATTTAATCTAATATTTTATTTAATAATTAAATTAATATTATATTACGTATTGGATAAAAATATTTTTATATTACGTATTGATAAAAAGATTTAATCTAACACATAAATTATTACTCTATTCATTCCCTCCAAACTCTATTCCTAATATGCAATCCAAACAACTTTTTCACTATTCCGAATAGCTTGAGTTAGCACTGTTCTTAAACAGTAGCTGTTCTTATTTACTATTCTAAACAGTAGTTATTCTAGCTATTCTAGAGTGCATCCAAACGTACCCTAATATAAATAGATTGAGCGATAACAAATAGGATTAGCACAACCACTGTAGAGTTGGATTCATATATGTTCATTTTAATGTATTTATCAATGAAATCGGTGGATTTGTTTCCACTTCCCTACAAAAATGTATTTATTATACTTCTATTTTTTTTTTAGAAAAAATCTAAAATTTAAGTATCAGCAAAGTCGTTAGATAAGAGTTAAAATATAAAATCACAAAAGATATTATTTTCTTGATAAAACAAAATTTTGAAATATAAACTATGTTTTACACTTAAAAAATATGAACATCTTATGTTATGTAATGGTTACATACCCAAAATTAAATAACATAATTTCTTGTTGAGTTATTTCGAGTTGAGACTGAATAAATTAATTCAAATGGTTTCAAATTTGAGATTTGAGTTTATTTTTGCACAATATCAAAAAAATAAAATCAGTGATGGAAGTTAACACAATAACCATTAATTTTTTCTTTCCTAATCTTGCACAAAATAAACTCCAAAATTTTCGACTTGGATATAAATAAGATAAGACTGATAGTTTACATTTATTTGTTTGGATTTTTCATTTTGAAAATTTGAATTACTAATGAAAAACTTGCCATTATGATGAGACATCAGAAACACATATATTGAAACCTCCGTTTATGTAAGCATGTAAAAACTAAATTCACTAAAATATTAGAAAATGAGAGAAAAATTCCGGTTTGTTTATATATAAGTCAATATCATGTTAAAGAGGTATATAAATAAGTGGAGTATGCTATTCAAGAAATTTTTTATGACAATAGTTGTATGACGCACTTTCGGTGTGAGAAATTAATGATATTGCTCGTTAGAAAAAAAAATTGAGCCATATCTTTTACACGAATTTTAAAGTAAAAAAAAATCATGTAACAATAGTTAACACTCTTCTTGTAAAAATTGACAAAAGAAAAACAATTACAAGACCACATAAAACTTCTTATGTTTTAAATTCCAACGACAATAATGTGCATGTGAAATTGTGAATACCCAGAAAAAGGAAAGATTTTGTGTGGATAATTCTGCAAAAAGCTCTCTCGCGTAATTTTATTATGTTAGCCCCCAACGGCAAGTGATAGGATATACAGACCAACCCATTTCTTTACTGCCAGATAACCGACATTTTTTATTAATATCCACAGTTAAATAGAAATTAATAAATATATCCAGCTCCTTTGAGTTTCGATAAAAATATCCATACCGGTTATTAAATGACCGGTTTTATATTTTTTTGCCTACCGACCATTTAATGGCAGGTACCCACAATTTTTTTTAATTTTTTTAGAGACACTATGAAGAGCAAGATACTGAAATCTAATGCTAAAAATTCGAATGTTTTGTTTAAATTATTTGTTATATTACTTCTTTTGATGTATAATTAGCATATTTATACTAACATACGCAAAGTTACTTGAAGTTATGTTAAATTATGCTGAATTACACTAAATTACATTAAATTACGCTAAATTACAATAACTTCGCTAATTACGCTAAACTACGCAAAATTACGCTAAATTAGACCGATTTTGTGTCATCTTTCATGAATCATAAAAAATAGTAAAAAAATTCCAAAGATAGTAAAAATTGGTATTTACAAGTTCATTATGTAACTAATTTACTGAGCTACTTAGATTGAATAATAGAAATGAAAATCTTAATCGGAAACTTAACTCAAGTTTTGAGGCTCTTTCCTTTGTTTTTTGGCAATTCTGAATTTTGAAAAACAGCATAGGTGTCACTGACGCATGTGTATTTTCGCAAGCTTTACGAAAAGTGGTCATTTGCTAAAATCGGACACTCGAGCGCCGTTTTATGGCCATTTGAAGTTTCATCGTCGTTTTTCGCCTTCTCAGTAAATATATCATCCATATGATTTAGCGTAATTTACCATATTTTAGCATAATTGAACATAATTTAGCGTAATTTAATGTAATTTAGTGTTATTCAGTATAATTTAACATAATTTCAAGTAATTTAGCGTATTTTAGTATAAATATGCTAATTATACATCAAAAAAAGTAATATAACAAATAATTTAAACAAAACATTCGAATTTTTAGCGTTAGATTTCAGTATCTTGCTCTTCATAGTGTCTCTAAAAAAAATTGAGGGTACCGGCCATTTATTAGGCAAAAAAATTCAAAACCAGCCATTTAATGACCAGTACGGATATTTTTATCGAAACCCAAAGGAGCTGGATATATTTATTAATTTCTATTTAACTATGGATATTAATAAAAATGACGGGCCTGATAATAACAATATTAGAAAATTGGTAACATCCGGAGTATATACATGTTCCCATCTAATTTTTATGGGGTTGTTCGGCAACAACGGATTAAGCCTCCTTAAGGCTTAATCCGCTTCCTTTAGCTTCTTTAGCCGCTTAATCATGCCGAACACCGGTTCCTTAGCGCGGATTAAGATCACCTCCTTTAGCCTCTTTCTGCTCGGATCTTAATCCTCTGTCCGGACCTTAAGGCACCTTTACCCCTTCATTTAGCTTTCTTAGCTTTCACTCACGTATTAAGACAACCGAACATCGGTTCCTTAGCGCTCCTTAAGCTCTTAATCCATTGTTGCTAAACGGCCCCTATAATATATGCATCATGAATCAGACCGGGCAAACGGGAAAAAGTCATTCAAGTATGTTCCTCAAAAATCTCTAGGTATTGATATGATATGGGTCCTCATTTAATGCACGATACTAGGATTACTAGTCATTCAAGTATGTTTCCGTTGCAACGCGCTTGCTATACTTCATCCTCTCTGATTTTGGTTTGGAATTCGTTGGTGTCCATGGGCAGATCTTCCTTTATAGGATCGGATTGAGATGTAGACAGAGAAGAATGTGCGAGAGCTTTGTGCTTTTGGCTCCTTGCTAGGTCCTGCAAGAGAGAAAAAGCGTAGAAGTGAATTTCCAAAATAAAAATAAATAAAGAAATATTTTTTCTGATTTTTTAAAATAAAGAAATAAAATTTAGGAAATAAATAAATATAGTTTTGGGTTTTTGGAAAAAAGAAAAGGGAAGTAAATTGAACCGAAAGAAATTTATTAAAAAACGAAATAAAATAAAAGGAAAGAAAAACTAAAAAGGAAAATATATTTTAGAATTAATTCTTAAAGTAAAAATTAAAAACTATCTATTGTCTCCGGCAACGGCACCAAAAAGCTTGATGTGAAAAAATGGTATAGAAATATGTGGTCTATTTCCTACTATTAGCTTTTAAATTTATAAAAAAAATCTAAGATACACAAAGTAAGATTATTGCAAGCGCACAATATATCCTTATAGTATTTGAGGTATCGATCCAAGAGACAATGGGAGAATTCAATTTTTACTAAATTAATTAATTCTAAAATTAGTGCAATTAATGTAAATTAGGGGGGTTGTTGCAATTTTCCTTTCCAACCGGGTTCAATATCCGAAAAGTTTGGTTTGTATCAAAGCAAGAGAAAGAAAGAAAGTTGAAAGAAATTGTTAACAATTGGACAATTTGACAAAGTCTAGGGGCTTAAGGTTATTATCCTTCGGCTTTATTACTACGTACATGGCTTTTATTCATGTCTTGACTTAAATGGGGTTTCTAATCCAAATGGCTTAGTGCTTTTGGTTTTCTTTGATTGGCTTCTCTGCAATTATAATTTGTACATTGGTCGGTCTTAGATTGATCTGAGCTGTCCGTTCATAAAATTAAGACATAAAGGTTTAATCCTTCAGGACAACCATCCGGTGGTGGAGCTATTTTATCAGATTATATATAGACTTCCTATTCTTATTTGTTAATTGCTTTCTGTTGTTAAAGCATTTTACTTCTTAACAACTTGCTTATACTGAATGTATGTCATTTCATGATTTAGGGTCTGAAATGGAGCCCAATTGACCGAAAATTTTAATAAACGTATGGAACGTTTTGTAATGGCCTTTGAGTCTGGCTAGTATAACATTAGTGTCATTTCAGTCTATATAACACCAACTCCAAAACCTATCGAATCGACTTCAAATAGTGAATCTAAACCATTCAAACCGATCTATTTTATTAGTTGTGCGTTTACATACAAAATTTATAATTTTTCGAATTTATTTAGTATCAAGTCATGCGGTCAAATGTGTGAGTTTTTAAGTTAATTTTAATGCATTCATTTTTCAACATTTTTGACCACTTGATTTGATACTAAAATAACTAGAAAATATAAATTTTTGCATGTAAACACATCACTCGTAAAGTAAATCAGTTTGAACGGTTTGAATTAGTTGTTTGAAGTCTATCCAATTAATTTTGTAGTTGGTGTCATATGACACCGATGTCATACTAACCGGACTCATGGCCTTTCAGTAGAATTATTTACACAATATTTATAAACCTTTAAGAATTAGCACAAATAGTTTGCAGCTGATTGTTTTCTTAACGTATCTTTGTAATTTTGCACATATTAACTGGTGGGACATGTAATGGATGGCATTTCCAGATAATATATATGTCACTTTGAAATTTCTAAAATCTCAAATAGGATCCTAACTGGTTAAAAATATGAACGGACTCATACAGAGTACTTAAAATGTCTTCCTGCACAATTATTTGCACAAAATCTCATGAAAAATTTAAAATTACTTGAATATATTCCTGTTTATTACAAGGGTCAAGTTATTTGGCAATTCCCTTCTTAACAAACGACTTACACTATCTTACTGATCATACGATCCACATAATAGGTGACGGCATATACTCTCCTTTATCAATTAGCACTCGTACATATGCAGCACTACTTTTAACAAACACCATCTTAATTTTTTCGGGCTGAGCTGGTCTCCTGTTAGTTGGGTTCCTTGGTTCAATCAATATCAATAGTTTCACTTTTTCAAATTCTTGTGTGCAATTGAGTTCATGCATGTAGTTCTTCCTGTCGGGTCAAAATTTACCAGCTCTAGAAAATACAAACACATTCCTTGCATCTATAGCAATTTGAATAGACCTAACGGAACCAAACTCAGATAATTTCTTCTTGAATTCACCCTTGGATGTGTTATGAGCAAAACCTGTCACATGCAATTTCCTCCCAGGATTCCCAGTGCAGGTGCTCTACTCACTGATCAGAGGAATAGGCGACCGTCTGGAGCTGCGGGGGTGAAGACTCTGTTGGTGCTTCGGCATCTGAGGGGATCGCTTGCTTGGTCGGTTCCTCCTGTGTTTTACATCATAAGTATACATGTGAGAGAGTACTTTTAATTAAAGGAAGGAGATAAGTATGCACGCATGAGACACAAGTAATCGACCACACACACATGTCACATGGAGAGAGAGAGAGAGAGATGATGTCACCTAGGAGATTGCCTTCCAAGGTTCCTGTGGCTTATAGGAGACCGTGATCGAGACCTGTGAAAACCTCCTGAATTGATACTGGACTGGGACTGTGAATGGGATCTCCCTCGAAGGTCTCTTAAATTTATCGGGGACCTCGACCTTGACCAGGTTCTTCTATCGCATTCTGTTGACTTCAATCGGGACCGTGACCTCTTGCTGTTGTCCCTTAAATTGACCCAGGGTCGTGAGTAGGATCTTATGTGGTGATCTCTAGAATATATCCCAGACCGTGAACGGGACCGTGATCTTGATCTGTGACTGCCCCTAGAATTGGGGGACCGTGATCTTCTGTGGCTGTCCCTAGAATTGGTGACAGGTCGTGATGGGGACCTCTGGTAGTGGTCCTTTGACTTAACTGGAGACCGAGACTGCAGGAGCAACTTGCTTGAATATTTAGATGGAGACCTATACATACAATGTGCTCGTGACCGAGATCTTCTGCGCCTGTCCCTTGATTTGATAGGAAACTGTGATCGGGATTGTCCCTCAAGAGAAGGCCTACCAGGTGAGTTGCATACAGGTACAACAGGGCTATGGTCAAGGTTTCTCTCCAGTAAATCGGCCTCTCGGTTTGCCTTATCTGTAATTGCATTCAGATTAGGGGTGTCCACATCAATGCCCCCACCAATTAAATCTATGTCACGGTCAATTCGCTCGCTGACAATACCATTGTCAATATCCGACAATATATGGCTGAGTAAATCGATGTGCATATTGTCGTGCTCCACTGGAATAAAGGGCACTTCTTCATGGTCAGTGTCCTCTAGGATAGTTTCCATAGGAATTGCATCCATGCTGAGTTGCAGTGGATCAGAAATATCCAAGTCGACACTTCCATTATTCTGATCAATTCCACCATCAACCAACTCGGTGATTAATTTTTGCCCTGCCAAATCAATGTTTGTATTTTCTGGCTCCACTTGAATAAGGGGGTCTACTTCGTAGTCAAGAACCTCTATGGTTCTTTGCATTGGAGTTTTATTCATGGTGAGTTGTGATGCATTAATGGCAGCCAAATCAACACCTTCACTATCTTGATCCATGCAAAGACCAAAAATTGCCATATCAGCACCTGAGAATTTGGGCATCGAATCAACATTCATGTCCTCTTGCCACACTTTAGTAGGGGGGTCTTCTTCATAGTCGTGGCCCTTCAATACAGTATCAAAGGTGGGGTCCACTGTCAGTAAAATGCTACCTTTGTCTGCTCCGTATGAGCAGTTTGCCTCAAAATTCATGCCATCTTGTCCTGTAAGTAAAGTTTGTTTTTTATCAATTTCATTGAAAAGAGACATTGGATTACACTCAGTTTTAGGGGAATCAGGCTCCATAAATGTATAGGTTGGTTCGTAAGCAGGGTTCGCTTGAATCATGTTGTACGAAGCATATAAATCCTTTTGGAACAGCACATCCTCTATAAAATCAGGCTTTTTCTGACAGTTTTTGTCGAGGTCTCTTTCAAACGTACCATGATCCATGTTCAAACCTGAAATAGACAAAGATATATCGAGTAAGAACTCCAACTCGCAAGTTGATTATAGAAAAGAGTAAATTACAAAAATGGTCCTGAAAAGTGTTGCTCGTTTCCGATTTTGATATTATGTAAATATTATTTATAATTATTTACGATAAAACGGACGTCAATGCTAGTCTGCATTTAGATTGATACATTATAACATGGATTTGTGACTACATCCACACATAATTTGCACTGTTAAAAATGGAAGTGTTATTTTTTAATAATAAGTTAAAGGTAGGATCAATTTGATACAAATTGGAAATTTTGTGAACCAAAATGATACTTCTGGAACTAGAAGTACCAAAATGGAAAAAGAAAAAGAGCGATACCAACTGTTATTACTCTATAGAAAAAAAAGAGTACAGCATAGCACTTAAGGCCTAAACATATGGAAAGAACCTTCATACCGAAACTCATATAACTTGACGAGTTGCGGGAGAGTAAAGGGAAAAATGTACCAAAAAACGGCACGAGAGTTTGATGAGGGCTCCAGATATCAATTGGAGAAATTAGCTGAAGGAGATACCCCCCCCCCAAACCCTAAAAAACAACAAGAACAAAAGGGGCATGGAGGTGGGACCATCATGGCTTGCAAACCGATGGCAACCGCATCCTGTAAAATTATACAGTTGTGGCCTGCTGGTGGTTTATCTAGCCATGTTAACCCACAACTTTATTTCTAATATGAGCTTTAGCAACAAGAATACTTAAAGAATTAAATAACATAAATCCTGAATTAGCTTACTTCGGTGTTAAGAAATTTTGATATATCTCCTTTTTTTGTATCGTACCTCTATTCGAAGTGCAAAACCGCCCCGAGAAGATGATGCTATGATTAAGTGCACACCACTTTGCCTCCCGGTATTAATGAAACGTCCAAACACTACTTTTGTCATTAACTTGATACTTTATTTTATCTACAAATGATCACACATGACGTCATCTGCATCTTTATAAACTTGAAATTGGGAAACAAATGAAATTAATATGTCATTAAATCATTGTAAAAAAAAAAAGAGACTTCTCATTAACACGCATTTAGTGTATCTTGCAAATTCAACAGTATATCATAAACTAAATAATTAATTTTCTCATTAAAATGATAGACATAATTGAACCAATAATGGCTCAGTGAACCGATCAACAGTAAAATCTAACACATCAGGTAACATTATTCAGTAGTATCAGAAGTATAAAACTCATTTATTGCAGACGAGCAAACAAAACCCTGTCTAGGAAATGGTGCAACGTTAAGTCAGCAGATGGATTTCTATCTCTAATAAGCCTAGTCAAAAAACATCATACAAGATAACAAAAAAAAAAAACAAAAACAAGCAAATAGAAAGTCCAATATGCATCAAAAGTAAACAATTGTTCAAGAACATAGATAATAGCACCAGCTTGCATGACAATAAAAAGAGGAGAAAACTTAAAGAGGGAAAAAAAATACTTTAGAAAATCAATAAAGTAATTTGAAAAAAAAAAAATCAAAGTTATGAATAGCATCACAAAAAACATAATGGTACAAATATATCAAGATCACCAACAAAATTAAAATTGCATATTAGAAAACAAACTCAAGAAAAAGTATTTTATTTTTAATATTGACAAAGGCTGTCAAAACTCAAGAAAAAGTTCTCACATTTCAATTCTGGATCAAAGGTAGGATCTGCTCCAGAAACAAAAATTAGAAAAGGATTTCAAATTTTGAAATATCATCAATCGATTCAATCTAAATTTACAATGATATTGTCCAAATAGTAAGAACTGGAGTACAAACTTACCTTGCTACAACCAAGAGGACACAGATGAATAATTCCTCTCGTCTTCTTTTGACCGATGGAGTCGTCGTCAGCACAAATGGCTCTTTGGCTTTACTCACAAATTTACCCCTCATATGACCTTCAATTGAAATTGAAATTGTATTTGACAGTTTAGATCACTGATCTGAATCCTCACCATTGGCACATTTGATTATAATTAAGCATGTCATAACAAGGTTTACTCACAATATCTTATTTACTATTATTCAAAATTGAATCATTATGATGGTAACACCAAACGAATCGCAAACCCTAAATTTGACGACAACAAAACTTCAATAATATTGTTCTTACTCAGTTAATTATTTCCAAACTAGTGTAATTGCAATATTATTCTATTTTCTATGTCAATATCAAACTAAGCAAATAAAACAAGTCCAAAGAAGACATTCACCTACGTACAGCAAAACCAGAAGACATTTTATTCGCATGGAGCATACATAAATCACAACGAACCTTAAATGGACTAAAAGATATAAAAAGAAAAAAGCAATTATAAGTAAACTGTTTCTTGGATTGTACCTAAAAAAACTTGAGTGCATGGTTTTAGTCATGTCAATTATGCAAGTTCTTTCGAGTGACGCTCGTGATTACTATACAACAATACACAAGTTGGAGATCTAATGCTCATTTTTTATGTTTGCAAATCAGCCTGTCTTTCTTATGAAATATTTATGTTTCTTTTAACAGGGTTGATTCTTTATGTTTTGGGGCTTTTGGTACTATAATCGTATACCAGATATACCACATAGTGACAAAGATATCAGAGCGATGGTGAGTTCACGATTCCTCATAAGACAAAATCCCTGCAAAGCTGAATGAAGAAACATTAGAAGTCCTGGACTAGCTTACTAAGTTGAGAAAATTTTCAACAAAAGCTGATTCTTCAAAAAAAATGCAAGAGAGAGAAGAATATTTATGTAACAATCAATATTTGCTATGTAATGCATTATGAAGTATAAGTATAATTTCTCTTACCTCAATGAATCTACCTAAAGAATATGGAAGGGATACATTGGCAATCATGACAACTGATTCCTAAATTCATCAAAATAGAAAAATAATAATAGATATGTAAGATTTGGTGCAATTTAAGTATCATTTGATCACTGATCAAGTATCTATAATACTAAACAATTGATTTTTCATATAGCTCAATGGATGAGGAATAAGTTTTCAAATTGCCTAACCAAATTATAGAGAACATATATAGTACTTCATTGTATTTGAAAAAAAGTGTTGTGCCAGTCGTCGCAGTTGTTTTATAAATTTGATGTCAATACAACATATACCAAAAAATATATGCATAGACTTACAGAGAGAATGTATCTAGTTTATGAGCCAAAGTATGTATTGTTAATACAGATTAAATTACTCAATTGAATGCAAGGAAAAATGTGAAGCCTATTGGCCTAACAACGCTTCTTTATTTATGTAATGGAAATGCTTCGACTGTGTATACCAATTTTTTTGTTGAAAAGCTGAACGAATTAATTGTTGAATAGAATTTATACCTATTTGAGGGAGAAAGTGAAATTGCAGCCTCTCCTTGCGTGTATTTTCTCCTTTTCTTCCAATTGGGATGTGAAGTTGAAGCTGATGAATGGTGTGAGAGAAGATCTAATTCCATCGATATCCTCATCGATTTCGACGGCGATAGCAACAGCGAGGGTTTAAGGAGAGGAAGGAGAAGCGGTGAGGCAAGTGTTAGGCACGGCCGCATGGGGGAAAGAGAACTAAGAAATGGGTGAGAGAAGGAATCCGCATCCTCTGCGTTAACGTTTGAGTAACTTTTTTGATCGTACAAATTCGGATCAATCCAGCTCTGTTTATAAAGCACGGGACCTTTTAATATTAGTGCAGATTTAAATCGGACGGTCCAGATCTTAACTCAAAATTTAAGTCAATGCAGAGGATACAAATTATGAGAGTAGGGCCGAACCGTCAAAATTAAACAGTTTTCCGATTTAAATAGTTCGGTTCGTTGAATTTTGGAATTAATTTGATTTAATTTCTTTTATTTTGATTCAATCAAATATACTAATATTTATTTGATATTTACTTGAATTATTTTTGTAATTATTAAATGTATTTATGTATGCATTGATTTTTGACTTTTTAAAATTTAATCACTCTTGTTTATGTTCAATCAAACAAATTTAAATTCCATTTCAATTCTTTATTCGGTTGTTATTCAATTAATAAATTTAATTCAACTAGTTCAGTTAAATTTTCAAATACTAAATAAAATGAGGTACCGACCTCATTTTCAAATACCCATCACCGCCCTCATTTGCATATTATATTATTACCAAAACTATTTTTAGTAGAACTATCATATTTTTAAGCTCATTAAAGATTTAAGGAGCTTAATTTCAAAATTTATTGAATTAATTTCAAACGATAAATTCAAACTATTAAAATTGATTTACTTCACAAGTAATTTATTACATGCAAAAAGTGTAAAATTTTGAATTAATTTATTATAAAATCAAGTGGTTAAAAACAAAGAGTTATAAGTTAATTTCAATATTTTTTTTACGCTTGACTTTATACTAAATGAATTTATAAATTTGCATATAAACGCAATGCTCGTGAAATAGATCAGTTTCAATAATTTGGATTATCGTTTGAAGTCAATTTGATAAATTTTGAAATTAAGTCCATCAATTTCTTGATGAGCTTAAGAATACCTTAATTTGTTTTACTTAATTTTTTCAATATTTTTCTTTATCTGCAAATTCGAAGAGTTATAGAGAGCTGATTCTTTAATTTTAATATACATTGGTTATATAATAACTAAGGTTTTTTTTTAATACATAATATATAATTGAATTTTTTTAGCATGTCATGAAGTTACAACAGCCAATAATATCGTACAATATCATATATTAAGAGATCGATTTGCACAAATAATTAAATTCGACTTGATTGTAGATTCTCGACTGCTTTTTGGTTTTTATTTATGGTTGACGGTAACAACAAATATATTGATTAAAAAAAATTATTTACAGTCTTAATTACAAATCTAGTTAGGACTTAATTCCCACTCAGATTTCTATACAAATATGTAACTCGATATCCAGATTCGTTATGGTCTCAGACAATCGTTTCAATTCGGTGTAACACTAGAGGATCACAAGTGCCGAGAATTTGGACTTAATTTACAAGGATCTTTCTTTTGGAACCAACTGTTAAAAATCAAGCCTTTGTTTATATGGAGTACCCATTGGATTATTGGATCAGGTACGACACGGTGAAAGAGACACGGTGGAAAACACTTTCTACAACTAATTTAAAAGGTGTAGGGGACGGACTCTCAAACAGGAAGTGGGGCATTTTCTTTTTATCAGCATGTTGGACCTTGTGGAAGGAAAGAAACAGTCAAAAAGGCAAGCTGAGAGATCCAAGAATTGCAGCAGAGAAAGCTGTGAAGGAAGCACGATTATGGCTGAAGTTTTGTTAATATGTTGTTTGTAGTTCGTAGTTTATATTTGTTGTAGATGATCTTTATTTTTAAAATTTTGTTGTACTCATATCTGATAGCCACTATCAGAGTTTCAAAAAAAAAAATATATATATATATATATTTTCAAACAGAACTCATTTATAGTTAGTGGTTAAAATTACCACTAACAAACATATTGATAAGAACAAAATATTTACAAAATTCTAGATTCTACCTCTCCTCGTATACATAAAAGTAAATATTTACATTCGTATTCAATCCTAAAATTTAATCTTCATCTCGCTCTACGACTGAATTCGTTTCTTCGACTGCCACCGCGCTCCAACAACGATCGGATCTACTCACCGTCGCACTCCGAATGAGATGGAAACTCTACGCTCCAAGCTCTGACAATACCGCACTCTCAGCTCCAATTGGCTCCGCTAAGCTCCAATCCTTCTCTCTCGCTCTACGACCGGATCCGATATTAAAAAAGCTCTCGTTAACTCTTACTTGTTGTGATTGATTTGTGGTTATTAAAAATTGATTAAAAGATGGATTTGTCATTTGTGATGGGCTGCTGACATATATTTTTTTCGTACTGTTTGATTTGAACATATTATATCAGAACTCCTATAAAACCACGTTGAATTTTTTGGGACTGAATGGTGTATCTGTCCAGAGGCGATCTCAGCCTTCCATTTAACAGATTCAACCATTCTAAACCATTATGTTGAATATGAGATATTATGCATGTATTTTTTATATCTATTTGTGTACAAGTCTACTATTAGTTATAAATCAACCTATTACATAGAAGACCACACATATTACGCGCATCTTCTCCTTTACTCACCACCGAATACGCGGATCTCTTCTCTCTTCCTCCATCTTTTCTCTCTTCGTTCCCTCCCTCTTTTCTCTTTTCTCTCTTTCTCCTTTATCGCCGCCAGTGCGCACTTCACCCCCTTTGTCGCCTTTCCACCACTTCGGCCTCCGCCATATGGCTCCCTCCCTCTTTCTCTTTTCTCTCTTCGGTCCCCTCTTTCCTTTTCTCTCTTCACTGGCCGGCCTCCGCCAGATGGATCTCGCTTTCCTCTCTTCCTTTCCACCTTCCTCCAGAACCAGAAGATGATCTCCTCCCTCTTTTCTCTCTTCGACCTCCGCCTCTCTTTTCTCTCTCTTCGATCTCCAAATGATGGAGTAAAAGGTAGTTAGAGGTAAACCCTAGAAAGTTTGTTTTTTATAAATTTATGGAAACTATGTCTTTTTGTTGTTATAGTTTGTACTGATATCCATCGTGTAAACTTTGATGCCAAATTGATAGCCTTCTTATCTCCCAGGAAATGGGTTGGATGTTTTTTATTCAATGTATCATTAACAAAATTTCACTTAATTTCTGATTTGAGAATAGAAAGTCAGCCTGGAAAATTTGCATTATCATACTGAAAAAGGGAGTATTAGTAGAATAACTAAATCAAGAAGTTTACAAAGAAAGATGTGAATGTACCAAATTTAAGGTTGCTGTGAATGTACCAAATTTAAGGTTCTCAGGATACTGGTAGGCGGTATGGTACAATGTTACTATGGCCCTTAGAGTGACTTGAGGGTGCATTGTGCCAAATTGAAGGTCAACAATTTGGGTCCAGTGGAGGAATAATTCGTGTTTTGGTGTTTTGAGTTTGGGTGTGTTGTGCAATCAAGAGATTGAGGCTTAGTTGCATACATTTGGGATAGTGTCCAGGGGGGCACCATCGCATTCTCATTCTTGACACAAGTTTTAGGTGAAAGTTTGTAATTTTTGGTTTACTGTTTGTATATCCTTAAAGCCTAATGTTAACATGAGATCTATTCTATGTATTTACAACCTATTTTGTCTTTTTGTTTCTCTATTCTTATATACACTTTTTTATATAATTATTCACATTTTTTTCTCTTAGATCTTTAATAGGAATACCAAGATCTGGGTAAGTGAGCAAGATAATTGAAATATCTAATGCTTGTTTTTATTGCAACCGGCTTGATGAAGGCCTTGAAAACTTTATAACAAGTGACTTTAAGCTTAGTTGGGGTACTCTCTTTCCACTTCCTCCTTTCAGGAGTGAAAACGGAATGGAATATGAGCACACAATGCTTAATCAACATCATCTGTATGTTATTTAACCTTATTTATGACCTCACTAATTTTCTAATAATTTCCCTGCATTTAGTTTATGTTACATTTATTTTTTATCTTTTTTTTGGTACAAGGAACAACAGTTATTTCATTTATTGTCCCGTAATTTTTTATTGTTTCTGTTGGTGTTTTTAGTTCCTTTTTGTTAATGATGTAATTAGTGTTATATTGCTTAGTTCTTTTGGAGAGAAATTACTGGCTTGTGCATATTTTTTTTTATATTTTCAGAATTCTTTACCAGTTGAGATCTGTCATTTGTGTATTTGCTAGGGAATATTTCTTTTGGACAGGTATGAGGTATCCATTACCCCTCTTCCAATCCTTCTGCCATGGTCAAAATCGTTTGAAAGGACAAAATCAAACCTCTTGTTTGCTTCTGGATTTCCTCCTTTGATATCTGCTCCAGCATTGATGAAAAAGGTAAATGTCCCCTCCCATTAGAATTTCAAATTTTTTCAAAGATAACATACCATACTCTCTATATATATCAATGAAATCTCCATTATTTCAAATTGTAGTTTATTCCCCTTTTTTTCACTCAAAACCACTTGTACTGTTCAAAATCCCTTGCTTTTTACTTATAACAACAACAAAATTTTACTTTGATCTTAGGAGTAAGTTTTACTTGATATGCATATTATTATTCTACTGTTATTTTGTTGATGACAAATTTTTTCTGCCAAAAAGTAAATTTTCTTCATTTTATTATTGTTTGCCCTCAAGAGTGACAAATTAGATAGCTTCGTCTCAATATTCACTTTTGATTGACATCTTATTTGATGGGTATTATCTTTCTTTTTGTAAATATGATAGAAATTGATTTATAATTTCTGAATTTGTCCAACTATTTGATATTTTTTACTAATGAGGCAGAGAGGAAGCCATCAGGCGGAGAGGATTATTGACATCCACTTTGATGCTTTTTGTTCAATTTCTAATTTTTTTTTGAAATTTAAGCATTTAAGAACTTAGAATTATAACTTTTTTAAACTATGGGTTGGTAGACCAGATACCAGTACCAATTCCAATTCCAGTTTGGTATAATTCAAACTAAAATTCTTTCAATTGTCTTTAATTAGGTTCTTTAGATGTCGTAATGTGCTAATAAGATTAATTAATACTATTGTTTGTAATAATATTGCTTATAGCATCTCTATTGGTTATTCGATAATTTAGAAATGAATCTGCATTGAGAAAAAGAAGAAAAGAAACATGGCCTTGAAAAATTGTCTTTGAGAATGTATCACACTTTTATTATGTTTTTTACTGTCAAATTTCAAAATTAAATTCTGGGTAAACTAATAAACCAAAATTTTTGTTCTTTTATAAAAATACAGAAGAAAGTTCAATCTAAATGTCTAGCAAGTTTTAAAATTTTGAAGTTTTGCAACTATGCCTAATAGATGCTTGAATGTAGCGGCAGACTGGTAAATAGTGCAATCAAATAACATTTTTTGCATTTTTAAAGGTGAACTTTGGAAATCCTTAACAAATGCTTATAAAATCATAAAAATGTAAAATTTTGGTCCAGTTTATGTGTTTTTGAATCCTCTATTTTGATTTATAACCTTGATTTTGTCATATTGTCACTGTAGGATTTTTTCGGTTCAAATTTCTGAAACTGGTTGAGTTGGTCATTTTTTACACCGGTGATTCACTTTGATTTTCTTTGCTTTTTTACACTGGTATGAGGCATTGTACTGACTGATACTTTAATAAAATAATTTTCTGTGGTGTTCTTAAAAATTGTGTATGACATTGGTTTTGTTTGATGCCATGGGAAATATCCTTTAAGATCATAGGAATAATGAAAATATGGTACTAACTTGTTCCTCCCTGATCAGATATGAAAATACCAAATACACTCTCACTCATGAAAGGGAAACTGTGAAAGAGGCCTGGCCGCCTGGGCCAGTTTGGTCCTTTTTGAACTAAATGGTTTATTTGTTGGGCTGTGTTCCAATTTTATGAACCTTTTTTTGGTTAAAATAGCCCAATTACCCTTGGCCGCCACTGCCAAGTCATCTCAAAAAAAAAAAATGATACCCAACATATCCATATTTTAGGTTAATAACCAAAGTTGTTATGGATGTTAACAATTTAATTTACTCTTCTCTATTCATAAGCACAAATAAGGACCGCTAATATAAAGTGTAACATAGCATAAGAACGAAACAAAAATTACAATTTTTTTACACATGTAATCTAAAAAGTAAAGATATTGGCTACGATGAAGATACTCGCTTTCCTCGCTCCATAGTTTCACCAATAAGATTTTCTTTAGTGGAGTAACACTGTGATTTAGAAAACCTATCAAATGTATTAATTTAGGGGTGTAGGCGTGAAACATGTGGTTTATTTTATATATATATTTTTTGGCAATAACTTGTGGTTTCATTCGGTGCAACGTTTACAGTCTTTAATTAAAAATAATCATTTTTGGTAAAGTTGATAATACAGAGAACAAAGCATGTTTTGTATTTGTGGCGCAAGTAGTCACTTCATTGATAGCTTGGCACAAAGTGTCGGTTTGTTGGTTTAATTTTAATTTCGACCATTCGATTTAAGCGATTGAATGATGAAAGGCTGAACGATCGATTTTAAATATATTTTTTCTGCTTTTTCCATTGCTGCATTTTGGTGACCGTATCTGCTACCTTCTACATGAAATATTTCAGAATTCGCATCCTCTGAGATATTTGAAACCACGCCGTTGTGGTTATGGATAATCTAAGTCGTTCAAATACCATTTGCACGGATCTGAAAGCACAATCATCATTGGCCCTGCGCAGCTATGCGGCTATCTTCTTTCTCCTTTTCTGTCCCTCCTCCTCGATGTCTTCCTTTTTTTGTATTTTCTCTTTTCGTCTGACAAAATATGAGAGAAGAAAATTTTCTTTGCATTCATCTCGTCGCGGCGACTCTTCGGAATTTGGATTCCGAAGTTGGACCTGTCAAAAGAATTGGATTTAGTCACCTAGGTCTCCAACCTCTGGTGGAGATCGATTCCGCTACGCTTGCCAAATCGTCCTATAAATGGGGCAGCACCTCAATTATCACCTTTCATCTTTCCTGTTGTATTTCTGACTCATTTGAGTAATTTCTTCTATTGCTTTCTATTTTTTTCATTTCAAGTAGTCATTTAAATTCAAGAGGAAAGGTGTTTTTGCACAAATGAACCTAATGCCATAATTTACAGTTTTTTATAGATGAGTTGTGTAACAAAATGTGAATTTGAAAAAACCTCCTTATTGATTGGCTGTACCATAACATCAGTACTAATATGTCCCATTTTAGCATATTATTAATTTGATATTCTTGTTTTGTACTAGATGAAAGGTGAAGTTGAGAGAACATAAAATAATCTTGTTGTGTCATCAAAGCGAGAGATCACCAGGTACAATATTGTTCATCTTATTATTTTAGGTTTGTGAGCATAAAATTGTCGTTTAATTTTAATCCGTCAAGCTATGTTGTCTGTGACACAATGGTATTGATTAAATCAAATAATGTCTTATTTAAAAGGCACAGCCTCTATTCTTGGTCTTTCATGTTCAGATATATATATGATTTGTCCATATCTTATACTTATCAAAATAGTGAATGTTTGATTGCTGGATTTAGTCAATTCAGAAGTAGTCCCTTTATTCTTGATTGATATTGAATCTTTATTCTTGACTGATATTGAACCTGATTAATATTTAATTTATTAGCAGTAAAGGTTTGATGGCATCGATTAGTAGAATCAATAACTGTGTGCAAGCCATAGATCCTGTGAACAGGTGTGTGTTTGGGTTGGAACTCTTAGAAGCAATTGGACAATATCTTCTTCAAGGTATGTGTAGTAATACGTTTTAATAAAGTGCACCATTACCTTATTGTATTTAACAATTATATGTGTCAATCATTGTTAGATGATGTTTACAACGGAGTATTTGCAGCTATTCCAAATGTGGAGGATGTACCACCTCCTGTCAATGATCTTGTAGTGGATGATCCACATCTGGCACCACATCCTGCACTAGATTGTAGGAATGATCGAGTAGATGAGTAAGGAGAAAATATTTTTTTCTTTTGTTGTTGTTGTTGTTGTTTACATTGTTTCCTCCATTTCTTTTGTTGCATACCAATTAGAGAATTTTGTTTGCCCCTTTTTTTCTATAAAGTGTTGTTAAAGACTAACCAGTTTGTACTCGGGAAATAAGATGATTAACAGAAATTTGTTCTGCTTCAGAAATCATTTTATGTTTCTGTGAAACTAACTTGTTGTTTTTCATAAACTGAACATGAGATTTAGTTTTATTACATCTGTAGGGCGCAGAAAGTTGCACAGCTGTTGGTATGGGAAGGTGTGTGCATGTGTATTTAAATGTCTCGTGGTTCAATGCTCTCTGTTGGTTAAAGAACATCGAACTCAAAACATTCGATTTCTTCTTTCTGCTATTCCTTCTGGTTCACCCTCGACAGACATACGACTCGTGATTGGTCTATCGAGAGAGTTTAATGATTGTGGGGACGTTTAACTCCCAGCGGGCGCAAGCCCCCGCTGTTAATTACATAGATGACCCTCCCAAGCCATGCTGAATACCTCGTTCATTCCAGGATTTATGCCTATTTGTTACGGATTGAATAAAAGGGCTAAAGGGGAAACTCATGTATTTGGTTTTCGTGTGTTTCTTTGATTCACCATTGTTTTAGGTATTTAATTACTATATATGCACAAGATGTAATGATTATTATTAAAATACTTTTATTACACATTTTTATTTATTTGTAAACATATTTTAGTACTTGAGAAGGTATATTTATGCTTTGTTTATGTTTTTATTTAAGAGACAAATGATTAAAACATGAAGAAAATAGAGAAAAGGGTATTTTTGTCATTTCAGGACATGGCTGATACTTGGACATGTTCAATTTTGGTTTAGAAAGGTGGAGGATTCAATTTGGGTTCATTTGGAGTTGGTTTGAGTCGATTGGGTTTGAAATGAAGAAGTTATGGCTGAAAAAGGACTTGTTTGTGAGGTTTAAAACTTCACAAGGGCCTATTTGTAAAGGGGAAAGGGCTGAGGTTTGTAATTTGGTTTTTTTTTTGGCAAGGTCTGAAGTGAGAATTGGGCTTTCAGGGATCTATTTGAAGAAATTTTAGGCAGCCAGGGGCCTATTTGCCAATATCCAAGGACTATTTTGTGAAGAAGTTTTGTCAGAGGGACCTTCTTGTGAGATATCCTTCTTTTTATCATTTCTGGGCTTTGAGATTACAAGTTGGGCTTTAAGATTGGTGTTTGGGCCTTTAGGATATGTGCAGGAAACTCATAGTGCTTCAGGATCTGTGCAAGTCAAGAGATTTGGGTTATGAGCCTTGGGATGAGCTTTAGGATTCGTGCAGAAGTTTTGGGAGTTTGTTCGGGTTCGGTTTGTTCCGACATATGGGCCCCTCTGACAGAGAATTATTTATTCATTTGAGCCTTGGCGCCGAACCCTTGGATCTTTCTCTTGCATCAAGATTTGGATTTTCATTTGAATTTTATATTTTGGCGCCGAGATCAAATGGTTCCTGGTGCTTTAAAATCCGTGTTTGGCTTGATGTGAACTGGAGTTTCGCCGGGGCTAGGGTTCTTCAGCTCCGATGAGTTCTCGGTTACGGCAAGGTTGAAGGAAGGCATCATCGGGGTCGCCTAGGGGGTAGGAGTGTGTTGATGGCACCCTCGGCAGTGGTAGGGCGCCGGAGATGGCGGTATGGCCAGGCTAGCACTTTCGGTACCGATTAAGATTTTAATCGGGTTTCATCGATTTTTCTTGCTTTATTCTTCAATTGATTGTTCATTTAGCATCGTTTGAACATGAGGATGCGTCGAGTACCTTCAATTTCTAATTTCATCAAAGTTTAGGTGCTTTCTAGATTTTGGTTTCTCGGTTCGGTATCGGATTGGTACCGACATAGGGTATCTCGATTGGGAAGTGTATTGGAGGTCAAGTGTATAGTTAAGTATTCTGGAAGGTTTTGGAGAGGTATCAAGCTTGAGAGGGACTAGTATCGGGGATGAATCTGATCTGGGTATTTAACTTCACTAATGGGTTTCGGTTTTGAGAAAGAAACATGAATTTCTCATGAATTTATTAAGTGATATGCATGATTTCATGATATCTTGTAGCACAACATCTCAGGGATAAATGTATGAAGTTTGGGAATTTTCTGCCTTTTATTTCTATTTTTAAGAGAAGCCAAAAGACAGAGGGGTGTAAATGCAAATGTGCATGCTGGCAGGTTTTCTCATTGTCTGACATCCAACTTTGAAAATGGCTAGAAAATAGTAGAAAAATCAGAAAGATGCAAAATTTGAGTCTAATTGATTGTTTTGTGTCCTCTATCTTCCTATTCAAACAGATTTTTGATTTGGGTTTTTGATCAGCCTGCACTGGCTGATTTATACCAACAGGTCTCTGGGCAGTTTTCTGTGCTTGTGTTATTTCATTGATTATGGTATTTTGTCCTAAAATGCTGTTGAATAAAAGATTGCATCAGGAAGAAATAAAGGGTGCTAGCATCACATATGTCATTTGCTATCAATAAATTTATGCATATAGGTCCTTGGTCATTTGCATATTCATGTAAAAGGGGTCCTTGAGCATCATGTCATGGGGATTGAAATTACCCTCTTCTCATTTGCCCTCTCCTTCTAGTAATCATGCATCTAGTCCTTTGAAAAGTAATAAAATTCATAACATGGAAAAAGATGTAGAAAACATCCAATTCATTCACATATTACGTCCTGTATTCCTCTTTTATGCATTAAAGTCCGTTAAAAAGAGTCAAAATGGTCACAATTAAGGAGAATGTAGTTAAACAATCAATCCCTATCATGTCAATTAATTTAAATTCCCTTTTTCAATTTTGGTTATGCACTTTAATTTGATTTTTCATAGTAAAAGAACATATAAGAAATTAATATTTAAAGGATGTAGCTAAACATCAACTTTGATATCTCTCCCTTTTATACTTCTTAAAATATGAAAATGTCACTTTTATTATATTTTATGTGATTATGTGTTTTGTTATTTTCCTTTGCAATATAAATAAGGGGAACAAAGAAGAAGAAGATAAAAGAGGAGGTAGAAAATGAAAGCAGACAAAGAATTAAATTTCGTATTTTTGTATTTTATTTTTATAAAGATCACCAATAAGATAAGAAAGATGCAAATAACATATTTTTAGTATGTACATTTATATATATTTCTTTAAAGGGAAAGAAGATGCAAAAGAAGAAATGAAACATTTTTATTGATCATCAAGCTATATATTTCTTTTGTTTTTCCTCATCCTAAGATGAACTAGAAATTATATAGCTCTCACATGGTTTTAGAAGTAAAAGAAAAAGGGAAATAGAAGATGAGAACAAGATCAAACAAAGAACAAACAAGAAAGCCATTAAAAGAAAACTCTTTATTTCAACTAAAATAGCATATATACAGATCATTGCTCAGCTTTGAGCTTACATTTTTCAAGGTATTAATTACCTCTTTAAAAGCTTGAAACTTTGAAACTTCTAACTTAAACTCTCTTTGAAAATGGAGGTTTCTTTCTTGATTCTTGCACAGAGGGTTTTCTGGAGAAGAAGATATGTATCTAGCATTCATTTGAGGTGCCTTATATAAGGCAGGCATGGGTTTAGGGTTTAGGGTTCAGCTGATGTGGCTTTCATCATGCCCATCAGCTGCTTGATCAAGGGCCTGTATGACTTGCTTCATTTACAGATGCATATGTGGCTTGGGCTATCCAATAGCACTTTTACATGTCATGAATCATTAGCTGTATTATTCTCAGCCTTCAGATTGTTCTCATGTGTGCACAGCATCATCTTAGCCCTTGATAAACCGGCTATAGAAGGAGAAACTTGATGGGCGTGCTCCTGACTCTCTGGAGAGGATATTCCCACATTTGTCTTCATGTGCACAGAGCTTGACACGTATTAGAAGGGACCAACAGCCGAATAACAGCTGTATTAAACGTGTTACCTTGTTCCCGTGCCTTACCGGGCCTTATCATGAGCCCAAACTGGTTCTAGCGTTAAGACTCATGAGAAATGAACACAGAGCATCGCCCTCACCCCCTTACCATGTGCCTGAGAGCATTGCATCAAATTAATGACGAATTATGTCCTTCCCAATGATGTCGTATTCGGGTGCATGCCTTGTTCACGGGCCGACTCAATTATACCCTTTTGCATTAAATTGGCAAGTCCACTAGCGTCGCCTATACCACCTTTGGTTTAAAGCCAAGCCTCGGAGCCCAATTTTGCAGGGAGCTCGGGTTTCACTTTCTCTTCTTTCTTCTTGCTCGGCCTAATTGAAGCTCCGCTGATAGCAGCTGAACTCAGGGTTTCGGTCAAGGGAAAAAAAAAATAGAGGTGTCCTCTAGTCCCAGGTAAAGGCTTATACAATGCTCCGATCTTCAAAACCCGAGTTTAAGCTTCATTTTTGTTGAAATCGGGAGGGAGAAGGAGGAAGAGAGAGCTGACAATAGGGGCCCACTGTCGGTCTCTCTTAGGCTAGGCCAATCATGTTTTAATTTTTCATAGCCACCTTCTCTAGACTCGGTCTCTGGTGAGCCGCGCAACGGGGTGAGTAACGGTGTACATGCACCTAGTCTATTTGTAACCGAAGGGGTCAAAGCCCGAATTTAAGTTTTCCAGCGACATCTAGTCGCCTATGCATGGTCTCGGTGCACTGTAGGCTGCCTCACTGATGACTCGGTGTACGGGTTTAGGTTTAGAGCACCATGTCCTTTCACCTTTAGGTGGTAGCGAAAAAAACTCTAGTGGCTGACAAGTGGGCCCTCCCCCCTTTAGGACTCATTTGCACACCCAATTCGTACCCAAAGCACTTAGATCAAATGCCATAGGTACCCCGTGCCATGTGGCATCATCCAGAATTTCTGTTTTGTAAATTCAATATTTTTGCGACCATTTTGAGTTAGGAACCGTGTGAGATATCAAAATTCATGATTATTCGAGTAGAATCTAATCATAAATTTGATTCAATGAGCTTCAATTCCTATTTATGGTAATGGGTCAAATTAAAGTATGGTTGACCTTTTTAATTGACCATTTGCATAGTTAAATGGCATTTTATCCAAATAACTAGAGTCTTGACTTTTTAGGGTCAAACAAATGCCCCCCACCTGGGTGAGGTGCGAAGACCTTAGGATTGAACAACTTAGCCAGGTGCCCCCAGTGTTCTTCTCGAACTTTGTGGAATTCTTTCTGAGTTGCCTTTCTTGTCTGAATCTCAGGTATTAGAACTCCACATTGGGCATTGAGCTCGGAAGCGGGTCTGATCATTTTCTTCGATTACATCTACTTCAAAAAGGTATGTTATCTTTATCTCATCTTGCTAGGTACTTGCATGGTTGGGTAGGGGTTGAATGTGCGTTCTTCGGGGTTTGCCTGAGCAATCGGTCCCTTGCTCATACATTGGGGGCTTCAGACAGTGACTGTACTACAAACTCACATTCATGGGGAAAACCTGTCTAACCGAGGAGGGATTACAGACAGGGGAACTTTATCTCTGATCTAGTATGGGAACCATGCGGGTAACTTGCAAAATTGAGGGTTTAGGTAAAATGGCCTTCTGGTTGTAGGTATACTCTCAAGTTTTGATCCAGTTTTTCTCGTGTGCTTCTCTTTGGGGCCTTTGGCTAACCAGGGTTGGTTTTAGCTGTATCTCGGGGTCTTCTTGGCATATCAGGTTGGGATTTGGTTTTGGTTGAGTTTAAAGTCTTCTTAGACTATTGGTGTAGTTTAAAGTCTCCTTAGACTATTGGTGTAGTTTAAGGTCGTTTCGGACCATGGGGATAGTTTAAGGTCGTTTCGGACCATTGGGGTAGTTTAAGGTCTTTTCGGACCATGCTTTCAGTTACTTTAAACTCTGAATTAACATATTTCTATGCTTCTTTGCAGGTGATCAGAGCCTAGGTGAGTATTGAAGCTTGGAAGTTGGTTCTGATCATTGTTTTCAGGCATGTCTCGCAACCGAGGTACACCTTTCCTTACTCATCATACGCTTGCACTTACATGGTAGGGTAGTGTGGTTTGGCAAAGTCTGACAGAACTTTGTTTTTCGTTGCAGGGGTACCTTTTACTCGGTACGAGCCTATGCCCGCTTCTGCTTTCTCTATGGGCCAGCGCCTCCAGGATGACCCGGATGATTGGACACCGGATACTTTCCTCACTGCAGGGACCGCTACCAGGTTCAAGCGATCTTTGAGCGTGTCACACCTTCGAGAGGTACGTGGTTTACGCTTGCATCCTTTTACCAGGGATCGGGTCCCTCATCCCTTACATTTGCCTGTCACTGAGATGTTGGGTCAGCAGACGGTGCCTTGGGCATCTGCTGATTTTATACCCGGGGGCCTTGTGCGAATGCCCTTTTTGGTTGATTGGGTGAGAGTCATCTTACAGACTGAGGTTGATGCTTTGAGCAAGGTGGGGATTTATGAGGCGGTATTTCTCTCCCTGTTTGAGTACACTTGGGATCCTTTCTTTTTCCAGAGTATGGTGGAGCGATGGAATTATGTTTCCAACACTGTTGTTATGGAGGATTGCGAGCTCACCATATCTCTTGCGGAGATGCGTCACTTGACAGGTTTACCTATTTTTGGTGTCCCTTATGACGAGTATCTCCCTTTAGAGGGGACTCTTTCTGAGCTTCTGCCGGACGGTAGTCGGCGTCATCCCATATCTCTTCAGCGGGTTTTTGACGTTTACCATGAGCTTTCTTATGCTGGGGAGGTAGATTTTAGGAGATGGATCGCGTATTTCAGCGATGCGATTCGTTATCCGGTTCATGTTTTTGCGCATCCCTACGATCCATTTGGTACAGGCAGGGAGGAGATATTCCACACTGATGAGAGATTCACTCCAGTCAGCGCATCTCGCGAGAGGTTGGGTGCTGAGGCCTACCTGACTGCCTTTCTAGCTTGGTGGTTGTGTTGTTTTGTGATCCCTAGCCAGCCGGCGGGTGTTATTCGACCAGATTGTTTTATCATGGCAAACAATTTGGCGAGAGGTGAGGCGGTGTCTTTGGCTATTCCCGCGTTGGCCAATGTTTTCAGGTGCATGAGGATCTTATCTACTTCGAAGGATCCTTCGCATTGTGATGAGGTGGTTCCTTTTCATTTCTTGATGGGTTGGGCTCACATCTATTGGCCCGGTTTGTACACTCCCTCGATGAGTGAGAGGATGAGGGCCGATTTACCCCTTTTAGCAGGGATCGCAGGAGTTAGACATACTCCTTTGACTCCTAGGCTGGCTCGTGACTACTTCTCGCGCAGCAGAGGTTTTCTTAGATCACCAGAGAGTTGGGCGACTTTCCGCCGCAACTCTAGAGGTGAAGATTTAGAGCTTTTGGATAGGATTTGGAGCGAGAGGTGCCCTGAGGGTTTAAAGAGGGGTTCCAGGAGGTTAGATTTCCTGGTCAGTCTCAGGCATGGGCTCCTACCTCTTCGTTTGGGCGATCGAGTCATATTGGAGCCCTATATGCCCCATCGTTGTGCACGCCAGTTTGGGTTTGATCAGGACATTCCTGCCATGGTTTGGACTGGCAGTCTCATGGCAGCTGATTTAGCTGGGGCTGCACGGTGCTGGGAGTCCATTCTTCGCACTGACACTCGCGTGAGTTTCACTATACCTTCCACTTCGAGAGTTGGCGTATTCAGCGCTGCTTATCAGAAATGGTTTTACGACATGGTTCAGTCGTGCCAGGTTTCTGATAAGGATTTGGTTTTAGAGATGGTTCGCACCAGGAGGAAGAGCCTTTTAAAGAGGCGTCAGGTTCCTTTCCTGGAGAGAGCCCCTGACCTTCAGAGTCGTGATAGCCGCCTTTCTCCTCCTGGCGTTGACTCCTCTGCTATATCTAGGGCAGGTATGACACATTTTTATTTTCTTGAATTCGCATACAGGTTTTGCGTACATATTAACCTTACTTTTCCTTTTTCTACAGTGGCTTCTTCCATGCCCGAGCAGGTAGTCAGGTGTGACGTGCCAGCCCGAGTTTTCTTGAGGCCTGATTCCGGGCCCAAGAGATGCAACAGAAAGCAGAAGAAGAGAAGAAAGGAGGAGCTCCCTTCAGTCCAGATGACTGGTCATTCAGGTACAATTACTTTCTTCGAACTTCTTTCCCATTATCTCCTTTTTGACTCGCAGATTTCGTGTATTCAGCCCATTCCTTTATTACACAGGGCCAGACTCAGTCACAGCAGGCTCATCTAGCATTGGAGCAGGAGGGGTTCTCGACTGCCCCCATGATGTTCCCGTGGTTGTGGAGCCATGTTCAGCCATCGTGCCTTTCGTGCCTCCTGCTTTTAGGCACTTTCATTTAGGGTAGACTTTACTTTTGTATGGTTTGTGAGAGGGTGCTTTCGAGCTCACTCTTTGTATGTGTATTGTGGTTTTGGTTGATTATGCTTGGATATACGTACTTGCAGTCGATGTTTGCTTTTGTAGCTTTCTCATTCTCCTTCTTTTTTTTTTTTTTGTTGATTTATTCGAATCTTCTCTAACCGGGTTCTAAGCGATTAAATAAACTCGTCTAAATCGTTTTCTTTCTCATTCTCCTTCTTTCTCTTTTGTCTACGAGTTCTTCAAGCCTTCTCCAATCGGGTTCTAAGCGATCGAATAAACTTGCTTAACTCGGTTTTTCTCCTGAACCTTTCAAGTTTTCCCCAATCGGGTTCTAAGCGACCAGATATACTTGTAAAGTCAGGGCTCAATCCTGAATCTTCTGAATCTCCCCCATCGGGCTCTAAGCGACAAGGCATCTTCGTTGGACTCAAGTTGTACCTCAAGCCTTCTGCGTCTATTCAATCGGGTTCTAAGCGATCAAACGTCTTCAGTTGGCTTGGGTTCGGTTTTCTATTCTCGTAATTCACACGCCGCTCCCGCAAAAAGGCTACCGGCGATATGGAGACCCGTTAAGGTCGAACATTCACTCATGCTGCCCACACAAAAGAGGCTACCCCAGCATGTATGACTGCGTAAAAACCGTCCCACTTAGGGGTGACAACGGTCATACGGGACCCGTTAAGGTCTGATTCTCACACACAATAGCCCCACAAAAAAGGCTACCCCGACATGTGTGACTATGTAAAACCGTTCTGCTCAGAGGCTTCATTGGTCATACGGAACCCGTTAAGGTCGAATCTTCATCCGCTGCCCACACAAAAGAGGCGACCCCAGCATGTATGACTGCGTAAAAACCGTCTCACTTAGGGGTGACAACGGTCATACGGGACCCGTTAAGGTCGAACATTCACTCATGCTGCCCACACAAAAGAGGCGACCCCAGCATGTATGACTGCGTAAAAACCGTCCCACTTAGGGGTGACAACGGTCATACGGGACCCGTTAAGGTCTGATTCTCACACACAATAGCCTCACAAAAAAGGACCCCGACATGTGTGACTATGTAAAACCGTTCTGCTCAGAGGCTTCACTGGTCATACGGAACCCGTTAAGGTCGAATCTTCATCCATGCTGCCCACACAAAAGAGGCGACCCCAGCATGTATGACTGCGTAAAAACCGTCCCACTTAGGGGTGACAACGGTCATACGGGACCCGTTAAGGTCGAACATTCACTCATGCTGCCCACACAAAAGAGGCGACCCCAGCATGTATGACTACGTAAAAACGTCCCACTTAGGGGTGACAACGGTCATACGGGACCCGTTAAGGTCTGATTCTCACACACAATAGCCCCACAAAAAAGGCTACCCCAACATGTGTGACTATGTAAAACCGTTCTGCTCAGAGGCTTCATTGGTCATACGGAACCCGTTAAGGTCGAATCTTCATTCATGTTCATGTGCCGCTCCCACAAAAAGGCTACTGGCGATATGGAGACCCGTTAAGGTCGAACTTTCATTCATGATTCATGCGCCGCTCCCACAAAAGGCTACGGCGATATGGAGACCCGTTAAGGTCGAATTTTCATTCATGCATGCGCCGCTCCCAAAAAGCTACGGCGATATGGAGACCCGTTAAGGTCGAATTTCATTCATTCATGCGCCGCTCCCACAAAAGGCTACTGGCGATATGGAGACCCGTTAAGGTCGAACTTTCATTCATGATTCATGCGCCGCTCCCACAAAAGGGCTACTGGCGATATGGAGACCCGTTAAGGTCGAATTTCATTCATGATTCATGCGCCGCTCCCACAAAAGGGCTACTGGCGATATGGAGACCCGTTAAGGTCGAATTTTCATTCATGATTCATGCGCCGCTCCCACAAAAAGGCTACCGGCGATATGGAGACCCGTTAAGGTCGAACTTCATTCATGATTCATGCGCCGCTCCCACAAAAGGCTACTGGCGATATGGAGACCCGTTAAGGTCGAATTTTCATTCATGATTCATGCGCCGCTCCCACAACAGGGCTACTGGCGATATGGAGACCCGTTAAGGTCGAATTTTCATTCATGATTCATGCGCCGCTCCCACAAAAAGGCTACCGGCGATATAGAGACTTTGTAGAACCATTCTGCTCAGAGGCTTCATTGGTCATACGGAACCCGTTAAGGTTAGATGTTCATGCATCTCCATGAGACTGATGCGATATAGTGAAGCGACGTTTCTCTTACGAGTGAAGCTTAGCTTGCTTGTCATAGGTTTCATTTTGGTGCTTGAAAGGTATTCTCTTGTTTTGGGTTCAGCTGTCACCCATGGGACGTATATCAACAGGGTATGTCAAATCATGCTTGGTTTTTAGGGTATTCGCTTGTCATTCATGGGATTTTAGGGTGTTTACTTACCAAACTATGGGCTTTAGTCTTTGGAGTCAAGGGTTCTCATTCTTAAACTCTAGTTTGGGTTATGGCCCGTGGGGCGTTAACCTGTAGGTATATCATTCATGGGTGTTGACTTGACTTGAGGCTTGTTTCTGCGGGGATTGGTTTGGTGAGAACCCGATTAGGGTTATTGCCTTTGGGCTCTCGGTTTCCTTCATTTTGGGCCATAATAATTGTTTTAGTGCTCACGTGGCCTAGGCACAACATCAAAGCCTTATTTTGTTCGGCACAAATATAAAGCCTGCTCGTCATTTTAGATAACTGGCTAGACGAGCGTACCAGTGACAATTGTTTTAAGGGCACAATCTTGACAAAGCCCATTTTGTGCTTGAGGCTTTCTTTGTGGGCCTTACATCTCTCCACTCTTTTATACTGTAATGGGATTTAGGTGCATGCATGCACCTGTTTGAGGGTGGCATCTTATTCACTCCTCTCGTGCCTTCTTGAATAGCCTATATGGCATCAATCCTTAGGCGAGGGTATCGCAGGAAATGCGAACACCATTATTTTGAAAACTTTGTTTTAAAAGGGATTTTGTGCCTTCAGAATTTAAATAGTCTAAACGACCACTTTCTTTAATCTTTTGATTTTATTTGAGATATCGTCATTAGGCACTCCATTGTTTAAAGGACAATGAAGAAACCTTGTCTCTCCTTTTTTCAAACTGGGAGGAAAGACAAACCAAGTGATAGTGTTTCAAATGGGCACAACACCAAAGCCCATATTTTGTTCAAAGTACAAAATATAAAACTTGTTTGTCCATATTCAGAACTGGCTGGACAAACTTTGCCAGTGTTAATTGTTTAAGGGTACAAACTTAACAAAACCCATTTTGTGGTGAGAGGCCTTTATGGATTTTGTGGGTAGTTGGGGGACCTCACTTTTCGCTCGAGACAATTTCACTCATGCTGCGATTTGGTCCTTTTATTCGTAGAAGTTTTCGCTTAGGTATTTTTATTGGGATATTTGTTTGTGGACATTGGAGTTTAGGTTTTATCAGGCTTTTAGGATATTTATGGACTTTCGTTTGGAACATTTTATTCGTGGATATTAGACTTTAGGTTTTATTGGAATTTTGGATATTTGTGGAGTTTTTGATCTTGAAGTTTTGGAGAACGTGAGGCAGGATTTGAAGAGAAGATTTCGTTTGACTTATGTCTCTTCTTGGCTTTGTGCTTTCGAATTTGAGTAGAAAGTCTAGCCATAGACCTTGGTTTTGATACAAGCCCGTATTGGGTGCTGATTTACATGGAAGGTCTAAACATGGACCTTGGTTTTAATGCGAGCCCATTTTGGCCGCAGATTTGAACAAGAGGCTTGAACATGGGCCTTGGTTTTGAAGTGAGCCCGTGTTGGGTGTTGGCTTGGTAGAAGGCTTGATCATGTGCCTTATTTTAATGAAAGTCCCTCTTCTGGGCATAAGTCTTTGAGAGGTTTCACTACAAGCTTTGGTCTGATGGAAACCCGATTGATGGGTTTGGATTTGCATAGAGCCTCCTATGAGTATAAGTTTTGAGGAGCCTAAGTATGGGTTTCGGTTTAATGGGAGCCTAATGTGGGCATGAGTTTGAAAGAAACCTGATTTATGGATTTGGATTTGAAGAAAGCCTCCTACGCGCGTAGGCTTAGGAGGCTCGGCCATGGGACTTGAAAATTTTTCTTTAGCTGATACCGATTTGACGAGAACTCGTCTGATGGGTATTGATTTGATGAAAACCCAATGGAAAGAAAGCCTAACCATTGGCTTCAAACTTGATGGAGCCTCCTATGGGCATGAGTCTTTGAAAAGCTTGACAATAGGTTTTGATTTTAACGGAAGTCTCCTATGGGCATAGGTTTGAACAAGGCCTAGTCATGGCCTTTAGTCTGGATAGAGCCTTTCGTGGGCATAAGGGTTGAAGAAAGCTAGATCATGGCTTTTGGTTTGATGGAAGCCTCATACGGGCATGAATTTGAAGAAGAAACCCGATTGATGGGTTTTGTTTGAAGAAAGCCTGACCATGGGCTTCGGTTTGAACAAAGCCTAGTGGGCTTTGATTTGAATGGAGCCTTTCATCGGCGTAAGGTTTGAGAACGCCTAAACAGGACTTCGATTTGATAAGAGCCGATTAATGCTCATTACG